>JARHVA010003929.1:1287500-1755000 GCA_037957365.1 Torreya grandis
AGATTGACCACATCACACAAGACTTCATCTTGGAATGGTTTTATAGCATATGAAAGAAGACACTGATGGGTGACACGGAGGTCTCTCCCTAGGCTCAACCATCCAATACTGTAGGGCTTTGGATGAGGCTTCATGGATAGATTTAGACTTTTCACAACTTTAGCAGAGATTAAATTCTTTTGACTCCCACTATCAAGAATGAAATGCATAGGCTTACCTTTTACCCATAATTTGGAGTGGAACAATCTTTCCTTGTCATCTGGTCTTTCCTCATGGGTCTATGATGAAGCGACGATGGTGTCAGGCTCAGCATCTACAATTTCTTCTTCATCCTCTTCGACTATGGGTTGTGTATGATGCAAAGTAGTAGATGTCGAGTATTGTGACTTAGAAAGTAGTGACTTGATGGCTCGACATTCTCCTTTGGATTGAGTTCCAATTTTGTGGTAATCACATTATTTTCTAGCCTTTCCCTTCTAGAATTTCTTATCCCTTTTGCTTCCTATTTTGGCCTCGTGTTTGACCTTCCTTGTCACTTTTCCATTTTGAGGGTTGACTCTTCCTATTCTTTCTGTTATGCTTTTGTTCAATCTTCACTGCAAATTTGTATGCCTCACCGAGGGTTTCCAAATTGAAGAGTTCCATTTCCCCCCGTATGTATCATTGTAGTCCACCATGATATTTGAGAGTCTTATGTTTCTCACTTTCTTGAATGCCCAATCTTGCAGACAAAGAATGAAAAGTGTCTGTGTAATCTTGAACAAATTGGTCCTTACCTTGGCGAAGTTGTTGCCACTGTATGTATAGATCATCATATGCTACGATGGGATAGTATTCTTCTTTCACCGCTTCCACAAAATCATCATGTTGGGTGAATATTTTGTCAGTCAGCAGTCTGATTGAGCAAAATAGGTCTTATCATCCACAACAAAGGAGATTGGTCGGCCCAGTGTGCAGGTTTACTACATCAGAGGTGGAAAAATCTCTCCTCTCATCAAGGGGAGGTTCCCTATAAATATGCAAGAGCTATATATACTATAAATTTGCAAAAAATAACACTTAGGTGTAGGATACATCATCTATCTCTCTTCTTTCAGAGATGATGTTAACCAACAAAAGAGAAAATCCTGGTGAAAACATTGAAGGCACTTCTCTTCTTTCAGAAGTGTTCTTACAGGGAACAGCAAAATTTTCTTTCAGGTAGTAATAAGAAACTAGTAACATAGGCGCAGTAACCAGCAAGATGAAATATAACATAAAGTCTACACCTCAACTGCCCAAGGAGTGAAACACAAAGGATAATGGGGGCACAAAGTCATCCCAGAATCTTCAACACATAAGGAAAAGAAAAACACACACTAAAAACAATTGTGAAAGCACAAAGTCTTCCCACAGTTGGCTTCAGGACACCTCCCTTATTACTTTCACTAATTCTACTTGCCAAATTAAATAAACAAGAACACATTCAAAAGATAGACATAAGAATAATCTCCTAAAATGATACAAGCCAAAACAACACAAAGTCTGCAAACAACTTGCTTTCTCATTCAAATAAAATGAAATGAAAATACAATCTGAACTCAAAGTCTCAGTCTTCTTCTTTCAATTGGGCAGAGTTTTATTCCTAAAAAAATGAAAAGTCCTCTTCATAATGAGAGAAATTACAATATATAGCAATTACGCAAGGCTTGACACTCTTTTCCATGGGATGGCCCATGCTGCAGTCAATGTCTTTAATGCGCCTTCAGTTCTATCTTGAGGGACCACGCTGGGAATAGTGCATTGCCTTAACTATGGCGTGGCCCTTCATCTAATATGTCTCTTCCTTGGTATGGACTCTCTGGTCCTTTTCATGATGTCTACGCAGCTGTCCAATTTGTCTTTACTTCATGGAAGAAAAATAGGCCGCGTCCTTGATTTAGTGCACTCAGAAGTGTACTTGATCCATTGTTTCACCTACTGGGAATAACTCACTTGAAGATATTTTTGATCTTTTGCATTGACCTTCTCTCCCCTATAGCAATTCGAGCCTTCAGGCTTTTTTTTCAGCTAGTCGCTTGGTTCTTCCTTTAAATTCCATGCTCTATTTGAATTTTCACAGATATTCCCTTTAAATTTGACATTTGCAGGGCCGTCAATGGTCGCTAGTCACTTGAACCATGTTGAACCTTGAACTTGTGAACCCACTAAAAGTACATTGGTTCATTGGTTCATCAGTTCATTCTGTCTCTTTTGTTCCATCGCTTCCTGGTTCAATCACTTTCCTGCTCCTTGGTTGAACCATCTGTTGAACCACCTGTTTGTTGCTTCTTTCTTTGACTGAGGCTGCCTTTGAACTTTTGAACGTATGAACCATTGAACTTTGAACTCTTTCGGTTCAAAGTTCAATCAGTTTATTAGTTCATCCTTTGTCCCATTTAATCATTGCTTCCTTTATCTTTCTAAGTCCCTTTGATCTTTATCGCACTGGTTGAACCTTTGAACCTGCGAACTTGTTGAACCTTTTGGTTCAATTGGTTCATTCTTTGAAGCCCTTTTTGTCTAGGTCTTTGAAGGTTCCTTTCTTGGTCTTTGTTCAGCCTCTGGAAGGTCTCGAAGGGAAGGTGTCCCTTCAGGCTTTTAAAACGGTCCTTTCTTTATCGTCAAGTGCCCCCCGCAAGGGTACCTACCCTTCAAAATTGTTTGGGCAACCTTCGGGCATTAACTTCCCCAGCGAGTTCTTGCGTCTTCGGCGGGCTTTTGGCTTTCAGGCTTTTTTCGTCAAGATTTTCCTTCAGATAAAAAGTCTAAAGGAAAGTTTTTGTTACTTAGCCATTTGTTCTTTTCAATTTCTTCGGGCTTTCCTTTCGAATGAATTCCTTCGGACAAAAAGTCTGAAGGAATTTTGCTTGTCATTTTCTCGAGGGATTTCCAACTTTGTCCGTTTTTGCTCACTGCCCTCCACAAGGGTACTTAGCCTCGGTCCACTGCCTTCTGCAAGGGCACTTGTTCCTTTGGCTTTGGGGCAGCCCCTTGAACCTACCGATTGAACCAACTTTGGTTCAACAGTTTAATGGTTCAATCGGTCGATTCTTCGTTATTTGGCTAAGTCTTTTTGATCTTTTGAACCAAGCACGTTGAACCAATTGGTCATTGAACCTGTTGAATCGAAATGGTTCAAGGTTCAATGGTTCAAGCATTTGTTCTGTGAAGCTTGTTGATTGAACTCTTTTGGTTGAACTGAGGTGCTGAACCCATCCTGGAAATGACTAAGTGTTGGAAACTTGTTCTTTTGATTGAACTCGCCTGCAGAAGCCTTTGAACCTATTGAACCCTTGACTGAAAAATCTTGGAAAATGAGGAAAATGAATGCTCAGAATAAATTTTGAAAAGGGAAGAGACGATTTTGGTCTGGCGAACCAAAATAGTTCATAGGTTGTCCCAAAGATGTCACTCATTTTTGGGGACAAAACATCCCAGGGAGGTTCCACCTCAAGGCCAATGTCATCTGTACTGAACCTCTTTTTGTACACTTCCCACCAGTTTTTCATGGGCAATGATGATTTCAAAATAGCAAAAGTAATATTTTCTCCATCGATGAACTTATTTACAAAGAAGTAGGAAGACAGTTGATCCAACCAATTTTCTACTGCATCAGCATTGATTTTGCCTTCAAATGTAGGAATATCAAAATTTACCTGAACCTTGAAGGGTGTTGGGGCACTGAAAGGACATTTTCTAGATGAGGAGCCAGGAAGTGTAGCCGCAAAACCAAGATTTTCCATTGGAAGTGTTTGAAGAATTTGGGCAAATTATTGCAGCATCTACGCTTGTTGCCGTTGGAGGGCTTCATTCACCATTTCATTGAAAGGATCGGATGTCTCAGTGTCATCTACCATTTGAAGTCGTTTGGAGCGAACAGGTGGAAAATTTGGAAGCTCTGTTCTTTCCCACCCAAGCTTCTTGTAGCCTGACCTCGTCCTCGGGATCATACACTCTCAAGACAAACCGCTCTGATACCCCTAATCCAAAACTCAAAAGTTCTAGTTGATAAATATTTCAATAGCATAGAAATAACACAGTATTAATGAATTCTCTGAGAAGAGATGTAGTATTACTCAAGATCGCAATACAAATATATGCTTATCTCTAGGAAGCGATATCTATCTTTACATTTCAGGGTATCTCTTCATTTATACACAATTTGAAAGCATGGGGAGGATGTGGAAGGTCACCAATCTCGAGGGAGATTAAGTGGTTTGACTTCCAAGATTTAAAACAATACAGAATTCGAGGAATTACTATTTTTAGAAACTTACTATTTTTAGACTGCACTACTAAAATTGAACTTTGGGGCACTTCTATTGGGTTTTCGGGGGTCAAACTTCATCAATCAAAGATCTATGCCATCTCATGATGTTCTCCTCATTCTTAGCTTTCCAACGGTTCAACTGATAAGTCAATTGGAACTATGGTGCAAAAGTTATGGCTCCCGAAAGTTCCATCATCAATTGAGGTAAAACTATCACCCGAATTGTCGCCTAAATTCTTGCCTGGATCAGCTATGAGCATTAGCGTTGTAAGCTTTGATTCATTGTAATGCATTCCATCTCCACATGATTCTAAATACATCTCTTGCAGTTATACTCTCTTATGTTTCTAGCTTCAATAGTTGTGTGTGTTCGCTCTACAGTCACTAGTCTTGGACGTCCGATTCTGGATGATTCTCACAACATCCTATATAACCAAGGAGGATGATATGCTACTTTTAGTTTTGCTAATGGATGCTTTAAAAACTTCAAAATTTGAGTTATTAATTCATTTTTTCACGTATTTCTATTTTTAGCAACTCATAGGTTATAGGGATCGACACTAGTTTTATTTCAAATTTGACAATGACCAACCTTGATTTTTTCAAGATCAACGTTGATTACCAAAACTGACATCGATCCCTGTGCAAAAAAAATAAAATAAATAGAACATGATAGAAACATGACTAACAAGGGTTTTCTTGAGTTTTATGGTTTTCATTATGTGCCTAAGAACCTGCATATTGTTTGTCTGACCATTTCCTTGAAGGATCTAGTGATAATTATTGGTTTTAAGCTCATTTTACTAACAATCTTTTTATGAAAAACAACCTATGTCTTTCTGTGTTTTTGTAAGAAACATCATCGAGATTCTCGACTAACGTTGATCTTCTAGACCAACATCAATCCTTGTGTGGATTAACATCGACCCGTCTCTAAGATAGAAGATAGGAAACCCGAGAGCTCATTTCAAAATATTATTTTCTCACTTGATTTTGGGCTTCTAAGTAGGAAAACCCTCTAACAAATTGCAGGTCCTAAGGTGGAAAAAGCAAAGTTTGAACATAGTTAAATCTTACACACTTTGTTTTTGGTGCTTAACATGAACTTAGTTCTTTTCATGCCTTAGTTGTTTTTAAAAAAATTTGCAAATTTTTCAAAAAGTTAATGCCAAGGGGGTCAAATTTCACAACATACTTTGTTTTGGTGCACTAAATGAACTTTCATATTTAGTTACATACTCTTAAGAGTTGTTCATTTTATGCTTATTTGTTGAAAGTTGTTTGTTTCTAGCAAATCGAGGGATGCATGTATGTTGTCCCCCCATCCCCATTAGGGAACTAGAGTGACCAAAAATGCTCATTTTTTGCCTTGGTTGTTTTATTCAAAAAGCGCGAAAATAAATTTACTAAGGCCCTCCCCAAATCCGTATGGTTTGGGTGACCCCAAAATGACCATAAAGTCTTTTCACTTGTCTTTATTTTCATGTATTTTGACTTGTGAGAGGGAGTTCATCACCTCCTCACAGGTTCTTTAGAGAAGTGTTGACCCAAGAATTCATCTCCTAGTATCCTTTCAACACCACTCCATGGTGGGGTATATAAATTGAGATGGTGAATCATTAGGAAAGTAGTTGGAGCAGTTAAACTACCTCCATTAGTGACCGTTACCCTCACAATATATGATCAACTCGGACATCACACTACACTGAGCAAGCAACGAATGTAGTGGTTGTGAAAAAGACAAGACCTTTTCACCACAAGCCGATTGACTCGTATCCAAATTATGTGAGCATTTATTGTGTTAGCCACACTTGGGACCATCTAAAAACAAGTGTAAATTGATAGTTTATAATAACCCCACTTACTACAAACATACTGTTGATGAAAGGTAAGTAGGTCAAAGCTCCATTTTGTAGTACAAACTCTTGAGAGAAGAGGGAGACTAAAACCCTATTTTTCATGCACTTTTACTTTTTGGATTAACAATTAAAATCCTCTTAAGAGCGAGTATATTGACAAAATTTGACAATATTATGCAACCTTGTCAGATTTAGGATTTAGAACGTTACACTTAGGTGTTTATGTGATTTTATCCTTTCTTAAATGGTCTTGAATCAAACTATTTTTTTTTTTTTTATCTTACCACGTCAAAATGAGTCTTGTTTATACATCACTAATTTTTTTTGAGGAGGCGTTACGCCACCCATTTGACATCGTGCATATGCCTTAAAAAATTTGTCGACATTTGGGTGTATGTGTCACTTGATTGAAAAGGGTGTCGTTACGCTGCCCAATTCATTTTGAATCTTCTGCCTTTAAGTCTTGAAACAAACCATTGATCATATCTTTAGAGTGCAATAACATTATTGCGTTGCTCAAAATAGTTCCAAAGACTTGTTTGCCTTGTGTCCAAATTCTCATTTCAAAACCAAAGCCACATGTGCCTTTTAGATCTATACCTAGTGTCATTATATTGTTTGTTCTTGTCTATCTTATTGTTTGTTTAATGAAGCCTAGTTTTCTAAGGTGAGTTCGTAATTCATCTTGACAAGTTCAAATCCAAACATTGAATGATTTTTGCCTATGCCTTGTGTAATTTTGTCCTAGACATCAATCTTTCACTTTTGGGTTGTGTAGCTTAGGTTAATTCTTTATTCAATTTGAAAACTATTGTTTGTGCCTAGATTTGGGGAAGTCATCTATCTTCCAAGTGCCTATTATTTCATGCCTTATACCATTTAACCAAGTTCATGTTTAAATTTGAATGCCTAGTTTATGCCAAAGTGTTTCAAATTTGTTAGATTAAATCTCATACCTTAGTTTGTTTAAAATATAGCTTTTATGTGTTTTCCAATAGACCTAACACATACCTGTTTTGAGTCTAGCTTTTTTGCCTTCTCCTAAATACCTAGGAACTTTTGTTTTCTTTAGATTTGTTTGGAACACTTTGAACCTACAGGTTTGGCATTCCGATTTTTATTCATCCACTTGACCTTTTTGTGTGAGATATTTGACATTAGACTATTTTTTACCAAGTTTTAGCGTAGACCATTTGGAGATATAACTCCACTTTTTGACTAAGTTAGGCCAAGTTTGGACCAATTATCCTTTGGACATTGTTTTTAAGAGTTTATAGAACTCTAGGCCTTTTCACGAAACATTCATCATTGATTTGAATATGTCTCACTATACTCGTAGTGAAGCCATGTCAATCTGGGATACAATAATGCAGTCACACAATAAGACTTTGTTCAAGACCCTTATGGTGATAATATAGTTTGTGAGACGGATCCCTATCCTCCTTACAACACTCAATCTAGGGAACAAAGCCAAGATCCTTTAGCTCACTATTTGGAAAACATGCCTCCAAGAACAAACATTGTAGTACCTAGCTAGTGTACCATTGGTTGTGGACCAAGTTCAACGACAACCATATTACATTATGATGCCATTGACATACGATCCCTATTTATTTTATCATCACTTGCTTACAAACAAGGATGAAGTTTTAATTACAGCCACAGAGGTAGGGGCCAAGTTTCTAGTAGACTTCCCCTAAGAAAATTTGCCTAGTCAAGTTAGAGTGCCTTAAACTATACCTTATAATCAAACCATTGAACATGCCTCTTCTAACAATCCTCAAGCGCTTGTGTTGATGTCATATCAAGATCCATGTATACTTGTCACAAGAAATGGCCTCATGGAGGACCACTTTATACAAATGCAAACAACATATCAAACCTATATGAACTTAGTGCATAATTTTAATAACATAGCCATGTCAAATGCTCCTCTCATCGAGTTAGCTCCTTCAACAGGAGTATTGATCTAATTGACAAGCCAAGATAATTCAGGTAGAGACTCACTCGTGTAAAGCACTTCAATTGGAGACATGTTCAATGCCCCAACTATCAAAGAAGTGTCTACTATTTCTACATAAACAAATGTGCCAAACATAGCGGATAACACACAAGTGTCATCCAACTCAGGCTAAAGTGGTGTACATGCATCAACAACTACTCCACAATAAGTTCCTTAGTTAACACCATGAGTGGTTCACAACAATAGGGGTAAAAAATCTTACACCCCAAAAAGCTACCTTTAATCCTTAACCAACTGCTTCATCAAGTATGCAATTGCAAGGATTAAGTAGTCAAATGCAAACTAGTGACTTGCTTTAACAAAACATGATGAATGTTACTCCACCACAAGTGACAACTAACATTCCATAATAATAGGCACAATCTAGTATACCAATGCCGCAAAGATTGAACATTATGCCACCTCAACAGGGGGCAACCAATGTTCGACCTCATCAAGTAGTGACAAGTAATCAACAATGTATAACTCAACAATCGCAGACCAACATGCCATTACCATCGTAAATGTTATTTAATCAATAACTTATGTCTATTGGTCAATGACAAATGTCGAACACTCTCTAAGCATCTACTTCATAACAAGTGTTTGTGCAACTGAGAGGTATTACTGTCGAACAAGTGTTGAGTAGGCAACAATTGCCTTTCATTCCAAACGTGCCACAAATTCAACAGAAGGGCCTTGTTTCACAACAAGTTCCCCTTATTCAATGAATTTTGACTAGTTGGCAACAAGTCCCTAATCAACCTCAGTAGGCATAGTTTTTCACCCAAAGCCATATCCTTTCATCTCAATCACAATTCCCTCAAAACTAGGCCTATATATCGAATCTGAACCAGAATATCACACCTAAATGCTTGCAATTCCAACAATCACATCTAAATCTATGAATGTGTAATCTTGGTCAATTTTCTAACCAAACCAACATTCCATGGCAAACCATGCTTCCACTATACCCTGGTTAAAGTAATCCACTTTTGACCACCCAGCCTCCACCTTAAGCCAATGTCTCATCCAGTTTCTTGGCACAAAAACTATAGCAAATGAAGGATTCAATTGTCGCCATCCAAGTCAGGAAGTAAACCAAGAAGTTTAAATTAGATGATGTGTGTTCTTACCCTTTCAACATGCAGTGTTTGCAAATATCATTTCATCCAAGGTACGAGCCACCAAATTTTGACAAATACAAGGGTAAGGGAGACCCTAAGGCCGATTTAACTGAATTCTTTATTTCTTGCCATCCATTGGCTTACAATGACATATACTTTCTACTTTTGTCTCCTCAGAGTCTAGTAAGACATGCTTTGGAGTAGTTCTTGAAATTGTTGAAAAACTCAGTATTTGATTTTGATGACGTTTCAGACAAGTTTGTGCAACATTTCTCCTACAATCTCAAACATGAGATTTCATTGGTAGATTTGACTCAATCCAAATAGAAGGCCGATGAAAGTTTTTTAAGCTATCTACAATGATGGAGAGCACTTGATAGTCACTTCACCCATAGATTACCAAATAAACAATTAGCCATTGTGTTTACCAGAAATTTGCACAATGAGATATCTTACCACCTAGAGCTGTAGTGTGTACACACTTTCAAGGAGATCATCGACAAAGATTTACTGATCGAAAAGTCCCTTATTAACAAAGGGATTATCAAGCTTACCTCGTTGAATCAAAACCAAAACCAAAGAAACAACAAAAATCATAATCACAACTAAGTCTAAGCGCAAGTGTCAACACCAGCCCAGGCTAATAATTATGAAAAAGCCAAACAATTTAACTACAACAATAATGTTGTTCTAAATGGAGTAACCGAGTCATGACATGTCCAAATGGTGCAAACATTGTTTGCTCAGCCAATACTACAAATACAAATTACTTCCCACCAACAACCTATTCAGTAAGCATAGCCTTCACAATAGCCTAGACCAACTCCATAGATGTAGAAACGCTTACCTTTGTAAACCCCTCTTCTAAGGAGAAATGTGCCTACTCGTCAAGTATTTAGTGACCTCGAAGAACATATTGAAGTCATGTTTTATAAGCTAGCCACTACTAATCTGATTAGTTGGACCATCCCAAAGCACTATCTAGAAGGCATTCCTTATCCAGACTGGTATCGAGAAAATGAGTTTTGTGAATACCATCGGGTTTATGGACATAATTTATGTCATTATATGCAGATCAAGCACCTTATAAAAAATATGTTCGAAAATAGGGAGATAACATTGGGTAATAGAGCATCTACATCCAATCAAAACCCTTTTCCACAACATAATAATAACAATAATCAGCAACAACAAAGGCTAGAATAACAATAACAGTAAATCAACATATGAGATAATAATAGCAATACCAGAAGCCACAAAATTGACAATCAAATGGATATAACTAAGACTATAATGATGCCAACAACAAACATACTTACCACGCAGTTGCACATGACTACAACAAAGTTGTAGGTCATCTTGTAGAAGGTCATGTTTCCACCATTACCATTAATTCAAGACCAAGTGATAACCTAATAGGACCATTGCTAACCAATTCCAATCAACCAACCTATGCCAATGATCCTTCCTTAACGTGGGACTACATACAGGCATACCAACAAGTAGGGATTATTAAATTTGGACCTTATATCGATAACTCGTCATTACCCTGTGATCACATACAAGTGCACCGACAATCAAGACTTATCTTATCTGGCCCCTCAATGCCATCATTTGTTAGCAACAATAGTCTTGTATCTAATCCTGATTATGCAATCATAACTCGGTGGTCAAAGATTACCATTCTAGGCCCACAACCATCTGCCACTACACCCATCCAACCCATTATTCTAGCATCCATAAAAACATCTTAATTTCCATTTTGGATTTGTTGCATACGTCTACCATCCATAAGAACATCTTAATAGAGTTCCTCAACTAATCCCAAGTGCCAAATGACATATCCCAAGACAAATTCCAAGCTTTGGTTAGACATCGAGCCCCAGGCCAATAGTTAACCTTCGACCAAAGTGATATGTCATCCCTCGACCCTATCAATAATAATCTATTATACATCAAAGTTGTCATAATGTGGCACAAAGTGAAACGAGTCCTCATAGACAATGGATCGGGCCTGAATATTGGATCACTGAAGCTCATCAAGAATCTCAAATACATGATAGCTGATCTTCAACAAGAAGCGATCACTATTAAGGCATATGACAATGAAGAGTGGGAATCACAAAGCACCATCATCTTGCCAGTTATCATTGGGCCCTTCACCCATGATATAATATGTGACATGTTAGACCTAGAATTGTCTTATAATTTGCTTTTGGGTAGACATTGGATACATGAGATTCATTCAATCCCATGAAGAAGACATCAGTGTCTCATGTTTTCTCATTCAAGTATGAAAGTCAGCATCCATGGAGATTTATAGTCCTTCAAACATTGTAAACATTTAGAGGTCGAATACAAAAGCTATAACTACTATTTTGGCTTAGATCCAATTCCCAAGAAGGACAAGGGGAAATAAATACTTGTCAATTTACCAAAAGCCAATTGCATAGAACCTGATACCCTTGATTCATCTTCCCATATGCCACCTCCTGAAATGTCTAATCATTTTACCATCATAACTAATGGCCTAGGAGAATATTTGACCCATGACACATTTCACATTGCCAAGCTTCCACATAACCTTAAGTCCTATGGAAGACCTAAAACCAAGCCACCTTGGATGAAATGGCAATGAAAGGGAAAAGGCAAGTTGCAAAGTCTAGCTCCTATCCTTTTCACATCGGCCACTAGCCAAGAACAAGTTCCACTTGCAAATGATATATCATGGTTATATAATGATAAATAGGTCGATTGTTACAATAATCCCAAACACCCCATTTCTAACACGATCATGGAGAATCATGGCTATTAAAGAGGAAACCTTGGGCTAAATCAATAAGGAACTCTTGAGCCAATTTCCATCACTCGGTACAAAGGAACATATGGTCTTAGATTTAAACCGTTTGGGGGTGACCCCACTTATTTGTGTTTCAACACCAATGACTAGTGATGATGATGTCGGCAGTGAAGTAGAGATTGATCATAGCCTTTATAAAGACCTGGACAATACCAATCTAGTTGACACACATGCCATTTATACCCTTAACCCAATTAACTAACACAATCATGTTCCTCTATATCACCCTCAACTAATAGCCTGAGACCAACACGAATCCACAATGTTTGTAGACAAGTTTGAGAATGATGAGTCCTTTTGCAATTTTCTAGGCCTAAGAGATAATGTTCCATTGGGAGACCATAAGCGAGGGTTCTCAATCAAATTGGATCCTACAACCTATTTTGGAGAATGGGTGAACACCCTTAGCCACAAACAAATAAATAAAACATTGAGGTCCCAAAGTGAAAATCTCTTTGAGGCACTTTTGGACCAGGGTAAAACTCAAGAGAAAGGTTAGTCTTAGGGTGAAAACCTATTTCAAGTACCATTAGATGGGGGTGTTCATCTTTCCTCAAACAGAGCTTAGGAGACCACCAATGATGAACTTGCCTATGGATCCAAGTTTAATTCTGAACAACAACATGACTTTGACCAAATCATTCAAGAGTTTCCAATGATGTTTGTGACATGGCCATACTCACCATTGGGAGATTTTGACTCGTCTTGTCTAAGAGAATTTGAAGAGCCGGTCTAAATAGAGGACTTTTTTTGTTGCAAGCTAATTCAAATCATTGTCAACCATTCTGGAAGATGGTTCAACTCTCCTTGTAGAAGACATTATAGAATTCAACATCGAGAGTCCAAATGACTTGAAATGGATCAAATTAGGCATATCCCTTACTGAGGAGGAACGTGACATCTTTATAGCCCTTTTGAGGGAATTTATTGACATATTTATGTGGGCCTATTCCAACATGCCAAGTTTGGACCTCACCTTAGTTGTACACCATCTTATTCTACATCTTGATGTTAAATCTATGAAGCATAATTGCACAAGATGCATCCTCGCATTATTGTATTAGTAAATAAAGAGTTAGAAAAACTCTTAGAAGCAAGATGTATTCGATTGATCGACTATTTAGAGTAGATCTCGAATGTTATGTCAGTTAATAAGAAGTCATAAGGAATCAAAATTTGCACTGGTTTTAGAGATATAAACAAGGCTTGCCCTAAAAATGACTTTCCTCTACCAAATATTGCTATGATAGTTGACTCTACAATCGGGTACAAAATGCTTTCATTGATGGACGGATATTCAGGATACAACTAGATCAAAATTGCGCTAGAAGACCAACATAAAACAACGTTCACCACTCCATGGAACATTTTGTTATCAAGTTATGTCATTTAGTCTCATAAATGTTGGGGCCACATACCAAAGAGTCATGACCATTATATTTCATGATATGATGCATAACATTGTTGAAGACTACGTCAACGACATACTAGGAAAATCAAAGACTAGGGCTGATCATCCAACAACACTACGAAGTATATTTGAGGGACTACATGAATATAAGGTCAGACTCAATCCTAAGAAGTTTTTTTTTTGGAGTTACTTCAAGCAAATTGCTTGGCTTCATTATGTTTTGTTGAGGCATTGAAATTGATCCTGCTAAAGTATGAGCCATTACCAATATGCCACCACCTTCCAATTTGAAGTAGCTCTATTGTTTGCAGGATATGATCCAATCCATCAGAGGCTTCATATCTCAGTTGGCCAACAAATGTCATCTATTTACACACTTACTGAAGAAGGGTGTCAAATTTCATTGGGATGACGAATGCCAGAAAGCCTTCCAGAACCTAAAACATTATCTTGCCAATCTACCTATTTTGTTGCCACCTATGCTAGGAAAGCCATTCCTACTATACATGTCAACCATTGATAAAGCCTTGGGGAACTTCTAGCTCAGCATGATGATAAAGGAAAAGAACATGTTGTGTACTACCTAAGTTGTATACTAGTTGTGTATGAACATAATTATATGCCCATTGAAAAAGCTTATTTAGCTATAATATTTGTAGCACATAAAATGTAACATTATATGTTAAACAATAGTACCATAGTTGTTTCAAAAGTAGATCCACTCAAGTATTTACTATCCAAGACAACTTTACAAGGTCGCATGGCTAAATGGATCATGCTTCTCTGTGAGTTTGAGATAGAATACCAGAAGGCCATCAAGGGAAAAGTACTTATAGATCAGCTTGCTGAAGCTCCCCTTACAAATACCAAACCTCTAACATTCTAATTCCCATATGAGTCCATTATGACCATCATTGAAACACCTCTTATGATGCAGTAGTGGAAGCTATATTTTTATGGATCATTCATAGCACATGGATCGGGGGCATACCTATTGTTTATTACACCACAGGGAGATCTTATCCCTAAATCATTTCATATTAGCTTTCCTTGTACTAACAACATGGCTTAATATGAAGCACTCATTGCAAGGCTTCATCAGGTAATACAATGGAATATTCAACATCTAAAAGTTTATGGTGATTCTCAGTTAATCATCAGTCAGGTTATAGACCATTTTCAGACCAAAGACGATAAGTTGGTGCCATACAAGGCCATGATTTAACTCTCAAATCGTAGATTGATGACATACAGTTTGAACACATACCAAGGGTTAGTAACAAGACAACTGAAGCCATGACCACCATTGGCTCTTTGATTTGTCATATCAACAAGGCAAAAGAATATCAATTCCTTGTTGAAAATCTTCTAGTGTTAGTTATGAACCTTCAACCATCGCAATGATCTATGATATTGTTAGTCCCAACTCTATATGGTATTCAGACCTTTTTACCTACCTTCATGACCACATTATACCACTAGACCTATCACACAAACAACAAAAGGCCTTTATTCACCATGCCGCACAATATACCTTACTTGGACCAACCTTTTACCACCCTAGCTTTGATGGAACTCTACTTCATTTTTAAAATTTGGTAGAATCAACATTAGCATTACGAGAAGTTCATGAGCGAGTATGTGGAGCCCACACAAGCAGGGTCATCCTAGCCAAAAAGCTCCTACGTACTGAGTATTGTTGGCCAACTATGGATGTAGATGCAACTGCTTACATCAAAAGGTGTGACAAATATCAATAGCATGTCAATTTGATTCATGCCCTACCCAAGACTCTAAAGTCAATGCTTACACCATGGTCGTTTGCTATATGGGGCCTCGATTTCATTGGGAAGATTAACCTAACCTCATTTGATAGCCATAAACACATCCTTACCACTACTAAATATTTCACTAAGTGGGTTGAAGCTATACCCCTCACTTAAATGACTGGAAAACAAAATTCCAAATTCATCTTTAACCATCTCATCTGCCACTATGATATCCCATCCGACATTATTTTTGATAATGGAAGATCATTTAAAAACAAGGATGTCAAATTGTTATGTGTTGAGTACAACATCACTCAACATTTTTCTACTACTTATTACCCACAAGGTAACAACCAAGCAGAAGCATCCAACAAAACCATTGTCAAAATCCTTAAAAATATTGTCAATGACACTGGCTGCAATTGACACTTCAAAATATTTTGCACCCTTTAGGCATACCACACCAATTACAGTACCCCAACAGGATCCACTCCATATTCCCTCATTTATGGCACTAAGGCCATTCTTCCCATTGAGTTTTAGTTACCTTCTTTGTGCATCTCATTGAAACATGTCCTAGATGATGAAGAATACTGAGAGTTCATCTGCATGAGCTGGAATTACTTGATGATAAATGTTGAGTCACAATAAAAAAACCTTTAAGCATACCAAAACCGACTTTGTAGCCACTATAACTGATGGGTCAAACATAGAGAATTCGATCTTGGGGATCTTGTTCTCAAAGAAAACCAATAGAATACCACGACTGAGAAGAAACACAAGGGCAAGTTCAAACTTAATTGGATAGGCCCCTATGTCATTGTTATAAATTATGGCTTCGGAGCATACAAACTCGCTACACTAGATGAAGATGAACTTGATGAATCAATGAACATTATACATCTCAAGCATTACTTTGCTTGAGAGACTTAAAATATTGTCTATGAGACTCATTTTCGTTATACCATAATATCGACATTCTTCCTTGTATTATATCTTATATCATTCTACCATACCATTTATATCAACCAACATTGTTTTATCCTCCCTACCCAACCCTTTGACCTTAGTTTCATTCCATTGATTCTTTAGGCACTTTTAATAACATGATTCAGATCAAGTTTTTGCAGTTGATTCAACATTTTAGACAATGACCATTTTTGGAATACTATGACAGTGGTTTGGCAATTACATCATTCATTCCTTATTTCATTCCATTCACGTACTATTGATTATAACCACCTTTGGGCAAATAAAAGTATTACCGTCGTGCTACTAATTATAACTGTCTATGGGCAAATTGGTATAATTGACCTATATCGTTGTTTCTTGATTATAACTACCTATGGGAAAATTAGGAATAAAATATTTTATCATGTCTTGATGTACCACCTTGCTATTTCAATGTCATACTATGTCATTTGCCTACTTTGCCTAGTTTAATAATTTGTTGCTACCTAGTCAGATTTATTCATTATAAGGAAAAACTACAGTGACTTGAGATCCTATCTTAGAAATATGTAGGCAATGCTCAACTCACGTTGAGGTCAGCTCAGTCACCCCTTTGCCATGCTCTCAGCATTTTATGATCATTTTCAAGTTTGAATGCTCTCACAATTTTGCGAGTTGGACCATTTAGTATCTCGTCATTCTCAATCAAGTTGAGATACTTTGAAAATTCCAAAAATATTTGTAAAACAACTCTAAAAAATCCTATAAATTGACCACTTCTTTGCCTTAAGGATTCTGGGATCTCCAACTATATCAAAAGAAATAACTTATCATTTAGTTTCCCCATCCTTACTGGTCTGACGTCCCACATTCTCACCATTTTGCAAGCCTAATCCCGTATTCCTCTACCTCATTCATCAGGTTTTCTAAATCATAATTTTCTTCTATCCCATTTCTTATGAGAACTACATTTGGCATGAAGTTTATGTTGGATCTTAAATCCATGAAACTATGTAGGAAGCATCCACTTGCTTAGTGCATCTAGAGTCAGCTCAGCTACCCTTTCATTTTCTTTTATTCCCCCATTTTGTTTGTTTGTTTCATTGTCTCCTATTACTTAGGGATAGTGTTTATCATCTTTCTTGTTGTTTGTTTGTGCTAACATTATGATTAACCATTATTTGTATTTGTTTCAAGTTGTTTTGTGTTGTTTGTTCATTGTTTGTTTATTCTTTTTTGTTCGTATTTATGTATGTCTATTTGTTTATTTTTTGCCTATTTCTTTGCTTTCTTGTTGTGCCTTGACTTAGTATATTTTCACTCATTGGTGATTCCTTATGCCTTATATTTTAGTCCATCCATATTCATATGTCAACATTGTCATCATGGTTTTTATAATTGAAGCATTTTTTAATTGTTTATTGGATTGTATGTCAGTCTTTATACATATTTCAGCTAATATCTCATGGTGTTTTATATCATGACGCCTACCGTCTCATGCTACAACAAAAATCAGCTTGAAAAATCTTACAAGCAATGAGGCCACTGTACTTCTCCTTGGCACATGAACAATTTCCAATCTACCCAAATCACTTCCCAAATATAGAGTAATTAAATCATGATTGAATTTTAATCCTTGCTAGTTAGGATGTGTATCTCCATGCTAGCAAGTTGCCCAAATTCATCTTTCTCCTCTGTACCGACTTAATTTCACTCCATGAGTACGAATTCACTACATAAGCCCCATTATCCAATTTTCCATCATATTCCCATCATTTGGTCGGTGATTATAACTTCCTCTGGGCAAATCATTTTATCTTGTCCCACTTGTGATGCAAATGATCCTAATCACCTTTGAGCAAATCATTATATATCGTCTCATACACAGAGCCAATGATTATAACCGCGTTTGAGCAAATCATTATGTTTCGATCTATTTTGAAGGGTAATGATTATGACCTCCTTTAGGTAAATCATTATCTTTCTTCTACCCAACTAGTACACATTTTCATTATTATAATGCTTATAACTGCCTTTGGGCAAACCATTATCTCTATCTGCCCAACTGGGCCATGTTTTTATCTTGCCAATGATTATAACCACCCGTGAGCAAATCATTGTTTCCCCTCTCATGATTATAACTACCTTTAGGCAAATCATTCTCTTGTTACTCTAATCCTATTTTCAATGATTATAACTACCTTTGGGTAAATCATTACCTTTTTTGTCCCACCTATGTCGATGATTATAACTGCTTGTGGGCAAATCATCATGTTTGTTTGCCCAACTTGGGTAGCTCCATATGTCACTGATTATAACCATATATGGGTAAATTGGTCTTTTCCACCCACTTTATATTTTTGGTCCCATTGTTTCCTCCTTTCAAGGGATTGATCATCGACGCCTTTGTCAATCGTTCCCTCGAAGGGGCATCTATAGTTCATCTAATGTCGTTGAAATCATAGGCATACATGACCTTTTCATTCTTTGAGAAGACATTACTGTGCCTATAAATTTCAATGCCTTCTCAAATAGGGGCAAACTATAGACACCTAAAAATGGCCACAACTGACTTTCGACCAGACTTCACACTGATTCATACCAACCATTGCAAATTAAGGCTAGGAATCACTAAATGTCTCAAATTTGTTTGTGCACATTCATCAAAGCTCATATTCATATTGAGACATCCCTAATTAGAGTATTATATCATATGCAATAATAACCTCTCACATATTCATCCCTAATCACCTTACGACATCACAATTGTCAATTTGGCCTATGGATCTATTAAGTGGGGCACTTGCACACTTGAATAAATATTGAAAGACGTAAAAGGCTAATCAAAATCAATTAACAAATTAAATAAGATTAAATGCCTAGTTGAATTATCCATTTTCAATTAATGAATATCTAAAAATAAAAATTCCAAAAATTAAAATATCAAAGCCTTTCATCATTGTCTTTATGAGTTGTCGTGCTCCTTGAAAATATCCTAAAATATCTAATTCGAGAGTCATGCCTAGTAATTACAAATCATAATTAGTTGACAACTATTAACTCTACTAGAGTTAGTTTTAACTCACAAAAGGTTAGTTTGAAACTATTCCAAGCCTAAACTTAACCTTGAATCACTTTGGGTGAGAGTTAATTCCTAAGGCTATAAATAAAAAGCCTTGCCTATTGAATTCTAAGCTATTTTCGTACAAAGTTAATATGCACAAATATCTTCAACAAACTCTTTGATGTAGTGTTATAATGCCTAAATGCCTAGCAATTAGTGTTACCATGCCCAAATCTTAAGCCAAGCAACATCAACACCAAGGTGCTAAGGACAAAAGGAGTCAAGCAACCTCCATTATCAAAGGCTTCTTGATGCACAAGTTGAGCAAGCCATTCAACAAAGCCATTTGGAGCTCTAAGGAAGGTAAATGACTTGTTTCTTTTATGTTTTTGTTGTGTTTTCATTTAGTTTTTGTTATATAAGCTCTCCTTAGTGTCTAGGCTAGAGGTGTTAGGATTTTAGTGTGTTTATTTCATTGGTTTTATGAAACTAACACAAGGCTAACCTCCCCTCCATGTCAAATTGCTAGTTCACAGCTAGCAGTCTTATCCAATCACACCCAAAGATCCATTTCCTAATCTAAACTACTCGATCCATTTCCCTACCTTTCCTACAACTTGCATTTAGTCTCAGACCTACACAATATAGTAAATGTTAAGTATTTTAACCCCCTTAGTAACTTTCATAATTAGCAAGTATAAGCGTCAAATTAATTTTTGCCTTTTACACTCATATTAGTGCTTAATTTTAACACATCATACAATCTAAATTAGTTCAAAGTTTTATGATTATTAAGGTTCATTATTTAAAAATAAAGGGAAACATTTTTGTGAACCCATATATTGTCTTGAATATAACCAAACCCTAGGTTTCTCTTAAGATTTCTTCCTTCTCTCTAAGGTTTCAGTTTTTTGCATTTTAATGTGATTTTCAGACTAATTTATGAATTTCCCTCATTCACAAATTACACATGGTTATAATGGTTGTACATAGTTTCTATTCTTTAACTCAGGCTATGATTGTAATAATCACATGTTGTTTTCCTTTTATTAATATGAAAAATTGTAACAATAATTTATTACCATAGATTAAATATTTATGTACTAATAACATTGAAATAAATAATAAACAATCTTTAGATTACCATAATTTATATTGTTGTAATATTCAATTCGAGATGATATTTATTACCATTCAATGTCGAAGGGCATGCATGACTCTTTTTGTTCCTCCTATTCATCCTCTTAATGGAATTTATATGATTATTGAATTTGACATTGCTCATGAAATAAGTACCATGGATGCTAATAAAAGAAATGAATATGTGGAATTTCTTAATCAATTTGATGACATAGATGAAAGGCAATTAACTTAATTTCTTGACATGAATCCACAAATGCATGAAGGATTGCTATATGTAACAAGAAATGGACATAAAAATTTAGTTAAGGCTAACACGTTTTCGGACAATACGATCCTTTCAATGATATTAATCAATCTTTTGGAGGTATTAACTCCACCATAGGTGTTTTAGACTACTACTATTCCCACATCTACACCTTCGATTACATGTGATGCTCACCCAATGTGTGGGGGAAACATAAAGTTTCTCTCATATTACTATGTGTATTCTTACACAGTCAACCTATGTAAATCCTATAATGACTATGCATATTACATCATCAACCTCGCATACTACACGATCTCTTGAGCAGATTATTTCAGCTCTACAGGCTAAGGTGTTACAATTAGAGAAAGGTGTTTCTAGAGCCAGTCATTCAATGAATTCTCAAGCTTTGCTTCATAATCCATTGTCCCTAGAGATTTAAGATTATTCCTTGCCTATAGGTTGTGTGGCTCCTAAGATTACATTACATGATAGTAAAGGTGATCTAGAGTAACACCTCAAATCCTTTCATGCAACATGTTTGGACTATGCATCCAATGCCAGATTGTTGACCAAGTTATTTCCACACAATTTTAAGGATTATGATTTGCAATGGTTCGATGATCTCCAATTCCAATTAATTAAGAAATTCAATCCTTTGGCTGACCACTTATTAGCACACTTTTTTATCAAATCAGTGAAAAACTATCTT
This sequence comes from Torreya grandis, assembly GCA_037957365.1. NCBI lineage: Eukaryota > Viridiplantae > Streptophyta > Pinopsida > Cupressales > Taxaceae > Torreya > Torreya grandis. The sequence continues at coordinate 1,308,934 of JARHVA010003929.1, forward strand.
ATGCACAAATTGCAAAACTCGGGAAAGGATTCAATGAATCAATTATTGACTATATGCTTCGGTATAATACCAGGATTTCTAAGATGACAAATCTTATGGCTAACAATGAGTTACAATACATCTTCAATTAAAGTTTGTTTGATCTTCTCCAAAAATCAATTATGTTCATTATGTTAAAATCATTTGACGAGTTATACCATATAGTTAGAGAATAAGAAGTTAAGGTTATTACTTTGAACAAGATCAAATATGTGTTTAATGTTATCGCCACATCAAATTTTAAGTTTTAAAGTAAACCAATTTACAAGTTTAAATCAAATGATGCTAATAATGAGGTGAATACAATAATAAATGTTGTATAACAACCTACTAATTGGTTTGTCCTATCTACTCCACAAATATCCTACTACCAAAGTTACTAGAGTGCAACCTTATATCTATCCCTTCACCGTAAGGGGTTGATATGAGTAGACTTACCTAAGAGGATATGACAGTAATGCATATTTTAGCTATCATCGATGTGTTAGACATTCTACAAATAAATGCTACAAGCTAAGATATAAGATACAAAATATCATTGATGATAACATTATCAAGCTTATCACACCTATAGAGGATTCAAGTTCACAACCTAATGAAAATGCACAGTTGAAAATATTATATAATCCTCTTTCAAATCATGTGGTGACAAAAACTAAGGATATTTATGAGGTGCATATGACATACAATGCCCATATTCTTCATTTGACATATGATCATCCATTGGATAGTCTTATTAGTACTTTTTCTAGCATAATATCACAATGACCTACAATCACATTTGATGACAGTGAGATTGTCAAGGATGAGTCTAATTTCAATTCATTATTTGTGTGATCCTATGTTAATTCATAGCATATTCATAGTGTCATGGTAGACAATGGTTCAAGTAAAAATTCTTGTATAATGACACTTTTATATATATACGAGGATTTGACAGAAACAACTAGGACAATCAAAGGATTTGATAGACATAGATAGAACCCCCTAGGACACTTTGTGTTAGGTTAAATAAGGCCCTACAGTAGTTGCTAATCCATTCCTAGTATTACCAAACACAAGGGTATTTGACATGTTGTTATGATGGCCTTGTATACATAAGCTCCACGTGATACTATCTACAATGCATAAATGTGTCAAGTATTACATTGAAACCATTTCATATGAGTTCTCAATTTGACCACAAACATTTCCTCCTCCACCCCCATTACCACCGCAATTGGTTGTTGCATCTATTCATAATAATTTTATAGAATCAATTCCTACGTGTTTCAGGATCATTCTACGCTATCATTTATATAGCCTACTTAAGTTCATTCTACACAAATAGCCTAGAATAGAATTGTTGACTTTCCTAGACAACTAGTACTTTAATGCCCATTACATCAAAAAGTCATTCAAGACTCATGACAACCAATATTTATTCCACATCCTATGCTAAAATTATTAACAATTTAGTGTGTTTTAAAACAAACACAAGCATATGTTTCTCCTACAATATAATGGATTCCACAAGATAATATGCACCCTAGAGTTACTCATCATACACATGATCCTATGAGTGATGATGATGAAGGTTACAATACAACACAAAACCAATTTCAAATTCAAATTCATATGTAATTATATGTGACACTACTCGCTCATAAAAGGTAACCCCTCCCATGTTATATACCTTCCACGTGACCATCTCCTAGATTGGTTAATTAGTTAGCATATCATTTTAAAAAATATTTCAAAAATACAATATATATATATATATATATATATATATTCAAAAAAATGGACTTAAGCATGACATGTTTACTAGTTTACATTATTTACATAGATTTTATATCACATGTTTGTTAGATTACATATCTTCTTTCATACACACATGCATTTCACAATATACATGAGTGACATGTAGAATATACATATGCACATGATACACAGATGCATAAATGCAGGACATTTCCATACCTGAGGGTCATACCAATGTTGGGGTCATCTTATTTCATAAGTTACATTAATACAAGGTATATCTTTCAATGACCTTTCCATTCAACATGTTGAGCTCTATTGTTTGTTTACACATGTCTTGTTATTACTTATACTCTCTACAGTACTAGATTTCATGGATGTGCCACTTTACTATGTTATGACATTGACATACTTCATAGTGTACATTATATTACTTATTCTATGCTTCATTGATGTTGTTTCATTTTCATAATGGGTTGATAATTGTTCATTTTTTACGGCCCTTGGCCTTTTGTGTGTGACATTTATTATACATTATTTGTGGCTCTTAGCCTTGTCTGTGCAATATTTATTATCCATTATTTTTATCCCCTAGCCTTGTCTATGTGACATTTATTGTCAATTTGTTAGGTCCTTGGCCTTATGTTTGCAACATTTTGTTGTCCTTTATATATTGCCCTAGGCCTTATGTGTCACATTGTATGGTTTTGTGTGTCTTTCTATTGTGTGTATCATGGCCATGACATTATATGCTTATGAATGGATTAATCTAAGATTGTTTGTTGGGCTTGCTAAGTTTACTAAGTTTATGAATGTTGTGATCTATATCACACACCTTCTTATTTGTATGTGGTGCCATGATTCACATCATGCACTTTTATTACATAGTCTTATTTAGTGTTTATATCAGCGATGGTTACTACTACTACTTAATTGTTATATATATCTTGACATGACACTCATATGCCTTGAATTACATGTTTCATATATATTTTGATGACATATCCATTACTCTAATGGCATATTCTCCACATTTTGACATGACTCTACATGATTATATCTTTTACATAACATGCTACAGTTAACTCTTCTTTTGAGATGACTAACTCACACGGTACATCCCTCACCTAAAAAGGGGGCATATAAGTGAAATTTTCATAGAGACTTAAGCCTCCATGAGTATAAAATTTAGATTATAACACAATTTACATGATATAGAGATTTCAGAGTGGTTTAGATATCATACTAGTTCATATATGAGACAACTATTTACACATTAGAATAGGTTTTGGGGGCATATACCATGTACATGCATTCAATTCATAGGAACAAAAGATATATGTTTTCAGATATTTGTAGATTCGAATAGATTTGGAGCATATGCTAAGCATATGCACATATTTTACAAGAACACGAGTCACAGGTTTTCAAGTTTATGACATAGTAGCATATAGATGCTATTGAACACAACTATCTACTGAGAGGTGGTGAATCAGTAGATCAGCTAAAAACTAGTTCTTTAACTTTTAATGAAGATACAAAACATATGCATATCAAAGAACAAATGTAGATAGCACATACACACATAAAAGCACAGTACACTAAATTTATATATGAAAAACCCAAAGGAAAAAACCATGATGAGAATAGCTGCTAGAATCTACTAATCTAATCCAGCCTCATAGTTAAATCACCTCACTGGCTAAACCACATTGGTTACATTTAAAGACACTTATCCTTAGGAGACACCAATCCCCTAACTAAGCACCAACTCAGTTTAACCTTGCTGGTTACAAGATTTAAGGGCACCAACCCTAAAGAGACTCCAATCCCCTATCTAAGCACCAACTTAGTTTGTCTAATGACACCAACCAATTAGAACTATGGAGCTACAACTCCAGCATATAAGATAGATTCACAAATGAATCTAGTTTAGTTTTTTTGTTAAAAGTCTAGTCTGTAACTATTCACTCTTTGCTCATTCTCTGTGTGCTTTTTCTTTCTCTCTACCTCACTATGTGTCCAACTATCTTTCATTTTGTGTCTGCATACACCCTGAGTTGACACCCTTCAAATTTTCTCTGATGGCACTTTTTAGTTTCAATGACAACAACGGTAGCCAATTTTCTTTATTTGTGTATGTCTGGATATGTTTTGTTCAGACATGGTTCATTCCCCCTTTTTCTTCTACCTTTTACTCTGTCTGCATGTCTCTAATCGATATCATTTTTCACAATCTACATATGTCTCTAATTGACAGCCTTTGACTCACTCTCAGAATTGTGATGGCAGCAACAATAGCGATAGCAAAAAGCATATTTTAATGTTCAAGATGTTGTATATGTATAAAATATAGCTTAGGGTTTTCTATCTCCATTTGTGTTCATACTTCAGCTGCAATTAATCAATTCTCATTAAAAGTGATTTTGACTCATGCTCTTTCCCATGTCTTGGTTCATGCATCACATTGCAGTGGTCAAATATCTTTTCTATTTTTGGCAACTACTGGATTCTGGAAATAACCATGTCGCTTCTTTAATCAAGGATTGATCTTGAGCTCCGTGCAAACTCGAGTTCACCATCTGTCTAGTATTGTCTTTAATCTAAGATTATTCATCTTATCTTTGGCACCAATCACCATCTGTCTTGAACCATCAGATATTTCCATTTTAAAATAGAATCGTCAATCTCTCTTGCATTAACCATCAAGCTCTTTCTCGCATCTTGATATTTTCTACATGATTAGTTCGCTTTCACTCCTTTTGATTTATTTGAATATGCTTGATCCATAACTTTAGTCAGACATTAATCTTCAATAGATTTGACTATATCTCGCTTATCACAACATTCATGAGAGCTTTCACTCTGATAGATCTTATCGGTCTTTAACTTCGCCACTATGCATTAACCTTCGAGCACTTTTAAGGTTTTGGATCCACTCGCTCTATTGGATCTTCTTAGTCCTGACTTATGTGTATCGTTGGATCATCAAAGATGCTTGCTCTTTATGTTGACTAGATCATTAAACTTCGGCATGTTGACTTCATCTCGCTTCTTTCGACATCTTTGAGATGTTTCCCATTCATTGATCTATTTAGACTTGCTCAAACTTTAACATGTCCTCTTCGAGATAATTTTCATGGACTTTTTGTCCGGGTCCCCTTCAAGATAATTTCTATGGACTTTTTATCTAGGTCTCCTTTCGACACTTTTGTTTAGGACACATACCCTTTATGGCTTTGCAAATGTACCCTTAAGATTTTATGCAAGGGTCCACATACCCTTTGGCCTTTTCAAAAACTACCCCTCAGCTTTTTTGCAAGGGTCCGCATACCCTTCAAACTTTTCGCAATGGTTTACTTGCCCTTCGAGCTTCTTGCAAACTACCCTTTGACTTTTTTGAAAGGGTCCACATACCCTTCGGCTTTCTTACAGGTGTCTACATGCCCTTCGAAACAATTTCTATGGGCTTTTTGTCTGAAAGATTTGTCCTTGCCAATATTTCTGAAAGAATTGTCTTTGCCAATTTTTCAAAAGAATTCTTCAAGACCATTTTGGGTTCTTCATTCAACATGACTTATAGACTTGGAAGAAGTAAAGTCATCTTAGAGACTTGATCAAATCTTCCAGAACCATTCGGGTTTTCAAATTTTCTCAAGTTATTAAAATGAACCAAGTAAATTTGTTGCAAAACTCTGATCAACTCACCTAGACCCATTCAGATTTCTCACATTGCTTATCTTATAAACATGAAAGAAGTAAAGTGCTTCCAAGATCCTAATCAACTCTTATATACCCTTTTGGGTTCTTGAGACAACTTGACTTATAAAAGTGAAGCAAGTAAAGTCATTGCATACACCCGATTAACACTGTTAGACATATTCGGGTTCTCAGGACAACTTAACTTATAAAGTTGAGAGAAGTAAAGTTGTTCTGGAATCTTGATTTGCACTACAAGACCCATTCAGGTTCTCAAGACTGCTTTACTTATTTTATAATTAGAATCTCATCACAAACCTGATTTACTCCATAAGTCTGTTCAACTCATCATTTGTCATTAATGCATGAGAGCACATTCATCCTTTGACATCAATGACTCAAATTGCCAATAGATGCATACAATTTTGTATCATGTTGACACTAATTGGTTCATATTATGGGGCATGATTCTTGTTTATGCACACATATTACTATAGTTTGCATGTTGGCATTGATTATGGGGCACAGACAATGTTCATGCTCATACACACTTTTGTAGTTTTTATTTTCAAATATATTTAATGGTACCTAGAAGGGAATACCCTTGAATCTATATGTTCATCTACAACAATTGATTTATGTATATTGATATAATATGGTTGAGGTTTAGCGAAACTAAACAACCTTTATGTTACTCAAATCAAAACCATATGTAGCTCCCACCTTAGCATCTTTGGGTACAAGAATAGTTATATGGGTTAGCATGATTGAGGATTTTATGGCACTCAATAGCCTAGGCACTAGTCCCTTTTCAATGAGGTTTGGGGCATTTATCTCCCCAACCCATGGCCTTGCCTTAGTTCAAAATTAATATTTTCCCCAATTTTTTGAGTGTTTTAACAAGGAAGCACATTTCTCCAATGCTTCACTAAGGAAGCATAATCTCCAACAGTATGAGATGGGGCAACATGGTTCACCCACTTGTAGGTGTATTCATTCTTTGCTCATTAAGTTTCAAAAGCTTCAAATTCATTTTAGATTTATTTTTTATCCATGTACATTGATTATTGCATGTTCATTGCAGGTTGCATTGAGAAAGTTGCACATTTGGAGCATCTCTCAAAGACGAAGTGTGTTGTACACACTTGGTACATTTATTAATTTTTTACTCTAGCATTGTACTTCATTTCGATATTAGAATAAAAGGAAGGCATATGTAGATATAAAAATATGATATTATTTAACCCTTTTTTTTAAATTAAATATTTATTTAACAGAGGTACAACTTGAGAGATATCAGAATGTCAAAGATATACAACTATTAATGATTTTGATTTGTAACCTGTTAAAAGTGGAAAAAAATTATTTTTGGAAAACATTAAGCAGAAATGTACTTAACTCAAATATGGATTTTTTGTTGACTATTTTTTATGTTTGTTAGTGTGAATTAACATAAGAAATGACTGTTACTAGGCATGATTAGAGGCAGAATTTGAAACTACTTCTAGATAGGAGCATGCTCCTTGGACAAAAGCGCAAGATGGTCACATTTGTTAACTACAAACTTGTCTGAGTTGATTATGACTAATAACTGATAGTGAAAATAGAGAAAGGCATAAATTTTATAGTGCAAGATCAAGAACATAATATGAAAATATTCCTAGATAAGGTTGTGTTGCTAAAAATAACAACACAGACTGACTGCATCCTATACGCATCCAAATTTTGCATGGTGCAACATTTTGTGACAAATACAATGATGATGCAGGGATCTTCATTAAAATATTCTCAAACCTGTTTACTTTCTCTTTTGGTTACTTTTAACCCTTTCTTGGCCTTTATGGTTGTCAAATTATTCTTTTATAAGTGTTTTACTTTTGAATTTAAAAAACTTGACTTAGTAACAAAACCATTGCAGTAAAAACGTAACTTTTGCATCAGTTTCATAAACCATCATAGAAAAAATGTAACCACCATGATGGTTATCCTACTACCACAATAGTTTTGTTAGCTTTAATGGTAGTTCCATCTTTTATCGTGGTGGTTCAGTCTTCGCCACCTACATAAGGTGGTAGTTCTGTCACATTATAAGCATTTTTTAATTTAGCATTCAAGACTCTAGTTTTCATACATTTTGCATGCTTTTAGTTGCATTTATTTATTTTTTTACTTTGTGTTCACCTCTAAGATTTCATAACTCACTTTTAGTCCTATTTTTATCAAGCACGTCTAAAGTTGACCAAGCTCCTAGACATGCTTCAATTAACTCCCACATGCAACCTCATTTCCTTACTTGCAAGCATCTCACTTTTTCAAAGTTTTTAGATCTGAAAATTATGCCAGAGATTGAAGTTTTACAAAACCATAGCCCGCCTACTTTTTTTTTGAGAAGTTTTGTCTCAATTTGCAATCATCTTTGTGTCACTCTACATAAGTTTAGAGAAGGAAATTCACTAAATTTGTAATCAATTCTTTGTTGTTTATGAATCAAACCAATCATAGTCCTAGTGTTTTCTTCTTCAAATTTATGTCTTTCTTGATTCTATTATCTTGTCATCCTTCTAGTTGAAGAGTTTCCAAGCTCAATATTGAGCAAAGGAGCTAGCTACCTAAGGATCAAAAACTCACACTAGTTACTTATTCACCTTCACTTGATCTTACCATTAGTCAAGTTGGAGGATTTTCTTTCAATTTTATTTTGTTTATTAGAATAAATTATATTGGTTTTAGTTTTTCTTATTTATTAATTAGATTCATATTCATAAAATCTCCAAATAAAAGAAAATTAGCCTCCTCTCTTTCCTTTTTCACAAAAAATGTGGTTTGGATTTTTTAGTTGTATTTGCATATCAAAACTTCAAAGAGCAGTATCTTTGTATTCAATTTACGGTATATTGGGTGATTATTATCACTAGTAACATCCCAAAAAATCTCTTATATTATCATTTTTTCTCTAAATACATAGTCATAAAATAAGCACATACACACACCCATAAGTTATAAAAATTGAAGTTTGCATGTTAGATATAGTTTCTCTCTTTTGCATGTTAAAGAAACTTATGTGAATCAAAAAATTATAATTCTAAAACTTCATTCACTCAATCATACAATCATTATAAATTTATACAAAACAACAAAAAACTTAAAATTTGTATCCTAGCTTGCCCACTAGACTAGATCACAAGAAAAAATAGAAATTGCATAACATAGAATAAATCCTAGTTTTCAGATTTTAGCTATTCATTTGCATAATCAAAACCCTAATTGCATAATAACTTTCAATTGTTTGCATTCAAATCAAAAAGAAAAATAACATTTCATATAATGCATGTAGGTAAAAACTTTGCATCAAATTAAGAAAAATCAAAATCAACATTTGCATCATTCATCTAAAATTAAATTTTAGCATTTGTATTCTTAAAAATCTTGAAAAGATTAAAAAGAAAAATATTTTAATTTTGTTTTACTTTCAGCTATTCATTTCATTGGTGCAAACACTTTATTTTTAGTAAGTAGTATAGTTTACTTTCCTTTTTAAAACATTATCAAAAACACCAAAAATAAAATCAAACAAAGCCTTGTCAAAATGCATATAAGCATAAACCTTGCTTTCAACCATTCAAAACAGAAAGTACACTCTTCCAAATCATAATCAAGACACATTATATGCTTTAACGATATCAAACAACATTGTCTCCCCCTTGGATGATGTTGACAATGTTAGGCTGTATTTTTTTTTACTAAGGCTAATGGAGAAATTTTCAAATAAATTATAAATTTCATGTTTTCATTTTTGTTCAAGAAAGTTTAATGTTAAGATTACATGACTAATGTTCTACATAATTTATTGAATTATGTTTTTATCTACATTGGAATTGTAGGCAACAATCATTAGATTGAACACACTCTAAAGGTGGGTGAACTTTTCGTTATCATGGTGCATTGCTGGAAATCGAAAAAGGTAATATAAAATTTATTTTCAAGGTCATTAGGAGGTTTAATATAGGACTCATGTTGAATCATTGGAAAGTCCAATGGATAACAAGTTTTTCTTGAGTAAAGATCATAGAAACTCAGTCATCCCCTTTTTTTCTTGGTTAGGGAGACAAGTACTACTTTCTAAAACCTACCATTTGGATTGAAGGAAAAATTGTCAATTGTGTTTACCGAGGAAAATATTGTGTCATGTAGATTTTGGGTGGTTATATTCTCCTACCTTGACTTTTGTTTATATGTTTGCATCTTGTTGGAAAATTTTAGCCATGTTGGTCATTTGCTTGGATGTACCAAACCCTTTATTCTAATTTAGCCTGATTTTGGGCCTATATGCCATGACATCTTCTTATAAAGCCACCAGTGATTTCACCAACAAATTGTTGCCAGATGGGCAAGAAAACTGTTGAGCATCCACAAAAGCATCAGGTGAATATTCTCTCTTGCTTTTTCTATATCAAATCAATGGTATAGTGAAATATGTTTTCACACTTTCACTGAGTTTTAGTTCTAGGATTTGATTGGACAATGTAAGTTTTTTTAATTTTTTTAATTGAAATTGAGTTATTTTCCCAAGGAAAATAGTCTTGTCTTGTTACACCAGTCAATACAAAGCCAGGAAAATAACAATTTTCTAAAAAAATAAATTACAAATTACTTTTACAAGTTCATAAACTTTAGAAAATAGCGGTGTGCACATTTTCCAAAGCATAAGTAATTGAAAATTTGATTACAATATTAACTACGAAATTCCTAGTGGGGCTCGACCCCTCATCCACTTTTAGCCAAAGCTTTTGTCAAAATGGGTTTTTATCAAAACTTTAATAAAGTAAGTTCAACAAATTAATATTAAAATTGAGCTTTTAATTTTTAATTTTTATTTTTTTAAACTTTGAAGATCCTTGAGTGGTTTTTGAAAAGCACAAACTGTACGTTGAAAATGCGAAGGCAATTTTAGAAAACCGTAGGTTTGTTGAACAAGAAAGTGATGGCTTGGTGGAGGGTTTAACCCTATAGAATAGTTGTATAAGGATGACTACATGGAGGGTTAAGTGTTATAGAGTAGCTGCAAAATATGGTTACATGGATGTGGCCGAGGGGAGTTGTTTGTGAGGTAGTGTGGATGGATGTGTAATAGAGTTATGGGTGACCGGTGTTCCACAACCACTGTGGCCACTCCCTATCTCAGCAAGCAAAAATTGGTCTTAGACTCATCCAGGGCATCCATTTTTTTTTCCTATAGATTAATATAATGAGTTTGCCCACCATTTGCCTGATGAGTGCACTTCAAGTAAGACCATCAGATGCCTCTGATCTAACCATTGCTGGCCTTTGACAGTCTCTTCAATCATGACATGTTGGTGAAGAAAGATAGGTCACCCATGAAGGAAAGTGATGGGGTTTTTAGACTGTCGAAGTTGTAGACACTTAGTGGATATTAAGATGCATGGTAGGGCAAGATAGAGCATAGATTCCTTGATTCAAAGACCAAATTTAAGACCTAAGGCAATGCCTCTCAAGAATGTTAATGAGAAAGAGAAAATTGGCAGTGGTTAGGTAGATATGATAGAAAAAGTTTGAGAAACATGGTCGAGTTAGGGTGGAGATCAAATATTGATCCAAATGTATATATAATGACAAGGGTTAATGTTAATACAAAATGACCAAAGCTAATGGTAAAAGGAGAATAAGACTACATATGAACACACAAATATGTAAGTTTTTTTTCAACAATCTATATCAAAATACAAATCAAAATCTATTCAAGATTTCAACAAAATAATGAACTAATGTTTGTTTTACAAGCACCATTTTGATGATAAAATTATCTAAGATCTGAATGGAGAGAATCAAACACATGAGCACTTGGCTTATAAATATAGAAGTAAAGAGAGGCAGAACTCCATTGATGAGAATGAAATCAAGCCAGAGCAGAACTAGTTAATATTGTATTCAGAATTGCCTTGATCAAATTGATTTCACAAAGTTTACAGCTCACAACTCTATTAGCTCATAGCTATTACAACTCATAGTTAATAATTCCTCAACTAACTTAATAACACAATGGCTCTAGTAAATGTACATATATAGGTGGAAAACATATATGACCCAACATCCTCATGCATGTGAGATTATCTTCCCCAATGACCTAATAACACCTAAGCAAGTTAAATAACATATGTAGGAAAAAACTATTAAATGGAATAAAAACTTACACTAACATTAATGGAACCTATGTGTTGAGCAAATTAATAGCAAAACATCAATTCATTGTATTAAAATAAACCTAAACAACTCACACGTTGTATTTCTAAAATCTAATTAAGGATGAATCATAATCACTTAAAATTTACCAAGTCAACCTAAAAATCTCAACCATGTTTAATGAAAAACATAGATAAGAAAGATGTAATTTGAAAATTCACCAAATCACTTTAAATTTACTAAGTTGCAAAAGTTTAAAGATTGGAGAAAAAATGTCTTACAAAGGAAAAAATACACCAAATCTCATTTAAAATTTAGCAAATTGAGATCAAATCTCGAGGTTGAACCCCAAAAAATTCAAAAAAAAATCTACAAAATCCTACATTAAATTTAACATCTCCAAAAAAAAATATTTATAGACTAATTGAGATATAAGCTAAATTGAGAAGTCAATCTCTAAAAACACTAAACCAATGTTTAATTATCTTACAATAAATGATGAAAAAATAAATACCTTAAATAAAACACACTTTATAAGTTTCACTTATATGTTTTTTAATGGTGATTCAAATTGAAGGCTACATAATAATATTTAAACCTTGATAGTGTCAAAAATCACAAAATTACTTAGATATTCCCCTTTTTTGTAACTTTGTATATAACATACTCAAAATAGTTGAAAGATATAAGTATTAAATTTCTCAAATTAGAGACAAAATGTAAAAAAATGGAATTAAAATATATGAAATAAAGACTAGCATGCACTAAAAATGGTTCAATAATATGCATTTGAAGAGTTTACCATTGTACATAGTGCCATGTATAATTTAAAGTGTTTGTGTGAAGTTAGGAACATAACAAATCATCCATTTAAACCTTTTTCTTTTTCATTCCTTTTTTTTAATCCATTTAAATGTAACATAGAAAAAAAAATTGACTAAAACTTTAACCCTCAACCTCTACCACATTTTCCACTACCAGATCTTCAAATAATAGTGGTTGTGATTCTTCCACAATGAAGCAGTCGTAGCAATGGCTTTGCCACAATGCATCTTCACACCATTGAAGTTGTTTTGGGTTAGAGACAGAGACTATTGAATCAACATTGTTTTGGAGTGATGTATAATACAATACTACAATTGGATGTTAAAAGTCTCAATTATTTGTTTTGGATTGGGTTGTTTGAGTTCAAAAAGAAAAAAATAATAATAATTCAATCATTTATGTAGGGACAAGGTTTTCTCATAATGGAAGGAAAGTCTTAAACTAAGCATAATTCATGTGGTAATTGGGTTTTCTTAAACTATAGATAATGTTTTTATCTCAATAAATTTTTTAATGTTAAACAATCTATATTGACAAAATCAAACTAAACTATTTACACGAGCGATAATAATTATAATTTGTATTTATCATTAACAAAAAATAAATTATATAATAACTATTTAAAATTTTTATTGAGAATTTCACAAAAACTAAACAAATTCTAAAGATAAACACACTCTAATTCTCAACATGTTATTATATATACATGTAATTTCTTTATTGCAAAATAAAACTTGATTTGAATCACTCTATTTATAAAATTCTTCGATCTTTATTTGAATCTCAAAGATTTATAAACTTAAAAATAATTTCCCCTTAATATTTATTGATTGATTATTAAGGTGACGAGTCCCCATATTTTTTTTTAAATAAATTTTATTATTTTTATGACTTTTTTTTTACTAAACCATTACGTTATTTTTTATATCAAATATACATGACCAATTAAAAATTAAAAAATAGCCCTTCCTCTCTTACAAAAATAAATAATAAGATGTGAGAGGTTTGAAAAATGATTTAGAATTATTATAAATGAAAAAAATAGCCCTTCCTCTCTTACAAAAATAAATAATAACATGTGAGGTTTGAAAAATGATTTAGAGTTATTAGAAATGGTAAGGGAACATTTTTAAAAAATCACTCACCAAACATTAGAGACGATAGAAAAATTCCATATAGAGTGGGATCAATGATATTTTTCTTAAAATATGCAAATAAATTGATAACCCATTCAGTGGGGCCTTATAATAACATTGACAAAGCCCAGTTTGAAATTTGTGGTTTCAATGCAAAATGATTCGTTACTTTGTTGTATGCAATGCTCCCATCTTTACCAATCAAGATATGATCATTTGATTATGTTGGGTTCATTGTCGATCCAAAAATTAAAACGGAATAAATATTTTATTAATTATAATATGATGTTATATTTTAATAAAGCTTGTAATTTTTATTAAGTGGTTGTAGTTTCATTGATGAGGATGCCTAGCTCACAAAGAACTTCAAGAGATCCATTCATGTCAAGTGCAAGGCCCAAAACTTAAAAAGAATGAGGTTGTGCACAAGTCCCAAATGGATTCGATGGAAGAATTACCCCTTAAACCTTTACATATAAATTAAAAGAGGACGACTATTTGTGCGACCCTTATTATTAAAGAGGAGCTTGCTAACACATAAATTGAAATACTTAGATCATTTGTGAGACCTTTGGTATTAAAGAGGAAAACGCTAACACGTGAACTGGAGGACTTAAAATCTTAGTACATAATTGGGTCTAAGGGTGAAAATCTTTTATTTTGATTTTGGAGGCAAATTAAACTTAGAGGGAGGTAAGATATGTATTATTCATTGTAGCCTAGGGAAACACAATAAGGTGCACGAAGATGCCTTATGGATAATGCTATTGAGCAAAAGTAGGTGCACAAAGTGCACTATATCACCAAATGAACGTAACATACATACATTGAGGGATTTAAGTAGTATAAAACACATATAGTATCGTATATGTAATATTACAAAACTTATTTGAAACTTAAAATAACCTTTCCATTTCTTACTTGTCGCTATCTCAATTATTGACTTAAGGCTAATTCAATTTCGTCAAGCGATATACTTAGATTGGTGAGAGAGGTGACACTTTCTATGGCCACCCAAAGATAAATCTCAAATGTTATTTGGAAGGCCTCGCACATACTCGCTTACATGTAAAAGCCAACCCCCTCAAGAGTGACAAAGGGGTCCATTAGGAGTTCTAGAAATAATTAAACCAAACAACTTATACATAAAATCTAACCCCTTCAACAATTATAAGGGGCCCATGAAATGTCAACCCCCTCAATAGTAATTCCATTTTATTGTGTGATGTATTTCAATCGATTTCCACTTATTTAAGGATTAATTGAATTTTTTGAATGTCAACATGTAATCACCACAGTCAAAAATTTGAACTCCCAAATAACTGATATGTATCAGCTATTGTCAATTAATTACGTATGTTTCAGGATAATGACTATTCAACTATATTATTTTCCTAACATGTGATGCACTTAACTTTTTATTTTGAGATGAGTGATTGTAGCACAAGTCTTCATCCCTCACCTCAAAATGGTGGCATATATCAAAGACATTTATCAAAATTGAGCAAACTTGATTGAGCTTGAACAAATTTTATCTACTTCCTTGATTAAGAAGTGGATTGGGCCTTATTGATCCCTAAAGAAGTGTTGGCTATATTTCAACACTTATTGAAACTCTAGTAGAGAAAATTAATTTGTTGTAGCTTTTGGGGAAAATCCTAGCCACGTATATTCATTCCTATGCTCTCTTTTCAAATTCAAAATTTCAAAATTTAAAATTTGGATTTTGAATATCTATTAGGAGCACTGACTACCTATAACAATTGACACGTGTTTTAGGTACACCCGAAACCTGTGTGAATGGAAACTTATATTGATTATGCATCAAAATTATCCACTCTTCCCTAAATAAATGAAGGTATGTGTTTCAAATTATTCATAATTATACTTTGACACACACATGGATTCACACACACTCACATACCCACATCAAAGTAGGGGCAATATGTAGACACATAAATTTGGTACAAGACCCTTTTCTATAATGTCTTATCCCTAATATATCATATTTGCCTGCTTGTATATATTTGCATATTTCTAGGACTTCTTTGGCCCCACATTGGTCTTTATTTACCCCTTGAGCCTTAAAAACACATCTTAAAATTATCAAAATCTATTTGTTAAAACCTTTACATTAAATTTCATTTGTTATCATGTTTCTTATCGAGATATGAGTGTTTATTCATTATAGGTTAGATTCACACCCTAAGAAGACACGTGTCATATGCATGTTTGTCATGTTTGCATTTATGGGTCCAATTTGTCATTTCCATTGATTATGCACCTTTAACTTCACTCATCATTCCTAAAGTTGACCCACATGCATAATGCATCTTAAAACACCCTATGGAGATAAACCAAGAAGATAAAATGATAATTATCAAGGATCAAGACTTAAAATAGAGCCAAACAACAAGCTTCATCATTCCTTCTACTTCAAGTTGAGTTTCATTGATTCATATCTCACATACTTGCAATGAACTTATTTATTTTAGTCCCTCATAGTCCTCTTGTACCAATGAAGGTTTTAGCTTACATGTAATTGCATCATCACTTCTAGAGAAGATGAGGTTCAAAATCCTCATTCTAGCTCCATTTACACTCACTAAGAACTACATGGATGCCTTATTCCAACACATGGGATATGTAGATTGCAACACCACTTTGGCAGTTTCTTGATTCCATAACATTTTGTTTGTTTTGATTGCCAAGCTAGGTCAAAGTCAAAGAATCAAAAATTTAGCACATTCTATATGACAAATCAGTGAAGTGGGTATATAGAAAGATAATAAATAGGGGATTAAACTAGTGATAACAAAAATTAGAGTGTGAAACCCTACATACGTCATACTCAATGGAAGACAATTAGACCCAACAATGTGAGTCCACCCAACATGAGTTTGCCCAAGAGCCCTATGCTTTAGGAGTAAAACACAAACAATTTACACACTCACTTTTCAAGTCTAAATTTCAACTTATTGTAACCAGGTGTGATCATTTTTTGTCCTTTTTTCTTACTTTTCATAATTATTTACCCTAATATTGGTTTATACAAAATAAGGAATAAACTAGTTGCAATTAAATAGATCCAAACATACATGATCAAACATGCATAATTCAAATCTATCTAATAGGCTACAATGAGAAAGAAGACCAAATGTTATAAATGAAACTAGATATGCAATCTAAATGACAAATGGGCAAGGAATGGTCACACCTATTTGATATTATATAAATTTGAGATTGTAGATGGATTGTGTACACTATGTGCAACCTGTGCCTGAAATCTGGAAAATGTGTGATGCTCCAAAACATACCCATTCACTAGGACATACCCATTCATATACTAGATAAACCCATACAATCGTGACTATTTAATTGTTGTTGATTTTATCTTGCTATAGTCAGGTTCGTTCTACTAGGGTTTTGTACTCTAGTTTTTCTATCATATGTGTGTTTTTGCCTTCATGTTATGTCTATATCTTTGTTTCATGGATGTGATGGGCAGTGTGTGTAAAATACGTGAATCTCCTCCTTCACCTGTCTTGTACTCTAAAACAAAAATAGTTATGAAGTTGGGCGCTCACCAAGGAAATGTTGCAAACTATGTATCTTGCATACATGGAATTAGAGTTCCATGTAGTTTTGTGAGTGGATGGATGGAATAGCTTGAGTGAGGGTTTGTGAAACTCCTCTTTCTTATAAGTGATGAGCATGTATGTGCAATATCATACCCTCCTTTGGCATAAGGTAAATGTAATTAGACTGAGATAGGAAGATAATGTTGTAAGTATATAAGATTTGATTTGATGTTAGGCTTGACTGATGCTTGGATATTGATATTCGGTGGTGTCTTATGCTTGCCTCTAAATAAATACCTCCTAAATTGTAGCTTTCAAAAAATGAATGGCTTAGTTAGACTTTTTTTATAAAGGTTGACCTAGGATAGCATAAACATGTTTTTTTACTATGGTAAAGTAGAAAAACAAGATTAAAGGCACAAGATTCATGACAATGGGCTAATGAACCCACAAAACAAAAGGGTACAAACCCATAGGTGTATAGGTTTGTCTAGAATAGACCCGTATAGTGTGCATGATTACCCAAGAGATTATTTTAGCTTTGTTTTGAAGGAAGGACTAGGTGATAAGTGAGAAATAGTCCAAATGTGTTAGCTCACACATTTTTTATAAGCCTTGGAGTGCTTTTAGAATCAATGGACCAAGTATAGACCTATTGTGGGGATGAAGTAATTATAGAAACAAGGTAAATGTAAAAATTTGCCAAATGAGGTAAATAAGGAATAAGATATTAGGAATAAGTGTCTTGTGCCAAATTTAGGTATCTATGTAATGCTCCCACTTTCATGTGGGTATATGAGTGAAATGCATGTGTGCGTCAAAGTATAAATGTAAATAATTGAATCATGCACCTTCAATTACCTACGGAAGAATGAAGTGTTTTTTGATGCACACTTGAGCTGATCTTCCATCCATGCCATATAGTTGATATACCTGAAACAAATGCCAAATGATATAAGTAGTTAAATGATCATGATATGTTTTGATTTTTAAATTTTTCCAAATTTAATGTGAAAATAGAACATATGAGTAAACTTATTTGGTATTACCCCAAATGTTGGACCAACAAGACTTCAAATAGGTGTTGGAACATAGCCAACACTTCTCTGGGAGTCTTCAAAAATCGATCCACTTCTTGATCAAGGAAATAGATAAATTTTTCACTCTACCACTTTGCCTTTTTGAAGCTTCTGGATTTGGAAACTCCATGATATATGATTGCCTTTTGAGGTGAGGGATGAAGATCATACATTGCAATTACTCATCTCAAAAGAAAAGGTTAAATACCTCATATGTTAGGAAAAATAGATTAGTTGAAGTGTGTTACAATCCTAGAAACATGTGAAATTTGATATTGTCCACAATCAGATAGTAAATAGAAGAAGAAAAGTTATGCATAAAATTATGGTATAGTAAATATGTCAAAATATATATGTGTTGAAGCCCACACTATGTCTTGTTAGGCATTCATCTATGTGACTAAGGTCATATGGACACCCTAGACATGCTTCATTGAATGGAAAAAGATCATCACAAAAATATTGGTATTGATCACTAGTGATAAACTATGTTGTTTCTTAAACATATGTTGTGATTGTGCAATGTCAAGTTTATGTGAGTCAACCTTCAGAGATAGAGTCTGAATTTTATTTTGCAAATTATTTATGGAATGCACCATAGTTTCTAGATCATGTGTACAAATGGTTATACTCTTGATACATTTGTTTAAGGGTTGGGTCTCATCATTGATAATGGAGATAGGCTCACTATTTTAAATAGGCATAAAAGTCAAACATGTGTTACAAAGTATAGGTGATTCAGGGGCACAAATCCCAGAGGAGTTTATATGAGAATTTTTTGTACTTGAGATATTGTTAACTTCATGTATCATTTCACAATGTGATTAGGGTTTGCAAGAATAATTATTTTGAAATATTCGACAATGCATCCAATAATTATATTTTGCCATTTTGTTAATCTAGACTGCAATTTCAAATAAGCAATTCACACACAAAGGTAAGGGTTTGAAG
The DNA here is from genome assembly GCA_037957365.1 of Torreya grandis. Lineage (NCBI taxonomy): Eukaryota > Viridiplantae > Streptophyta > Pinopsida > Cupressales > Taxaceae > Torreya > Torreya grandis. The sequence goes on from JARHVA010003929.1 coordinate 1,328,185, forward strand.
GATTGAGTAAACCATGATATTAGAAACTAAAAAATAAATAAGCCCTAAGGAATAAGAGAGGATTTTTAAAACCTATGGGTTGAATGTGTGAAATATTTGTGACTCACCAATTATATTTAACCTAATTATGGTTTTATACAAAATAAGGAATAAACTAGTTGCAAATAAATATATACAAGAATATATGATTGAACATAACAATTTCATACATATCTAACATGGTACAATGAGAAACAAGTTCAAATGTAATATATGAAACTATATTAATCAATGTAAATGACAAAGGGGCAAGGAATGATCCCACCTATTTTTTTGTTCTATAAATTCAAGACTGTGGATGGAATATGTGAAGCGTGTTTAACTTGCTCCCCAAATCTGGAAACTATACAATGCTCCATGAAAGACTTGTTTTTGTACTAGAAAAAAAATATGATTGTGATTGTTTCACTATGAACACGTTTATCTTGCTAGGGTTTCATCATGTGGTTTTTTAATCACCAGTGTGTTGTAACCTTCCTTTTTTACTTGTACCTTCACTTTATGATGTGATGGACTAAATATGTAAAATATGTGAATCACCTCCTTGACCAATGTAATGAAATTACTTAGATGATTTGCAACAATAAAATTATATATCATAGAATTAAGAATAGAATAAATAGATCCATAACAACAATTGACAAAAGAGCACAATACTTAATTATTATGACCGAGCCACTTCGAGCAGGCAACCTCCATAATAATGCAATAAGAATACAATTTACAATATGATGATAAGAGACCAACCACTACATCACATATATACTCTACTTAGCCATGGTTATTTCATAGGCTGATCATACTAAGAACATTGATAAATGTAACAAAATAATATGAAGTTGTGTAAACTACAAGTCAACCACACCTATCCCTAGACACATTATAGGTCAAGGGCATAGCATGCCCCTCCCCTTCAAAACAACATTGTCCTCAATGTTGAATCAAGCCAAGTTGTTGTTGTAGGAACACTTCACCCTCCCATGTTGCATCTTTAGAATGTAGGTTCTTCCATTTGAGCAAATACTCCTTAATAGCTATGGTTCGCAATTGCTTAGTACACATGTGAATGATCTCTTCAGGGTATAGAATGACTCAACCTTCTTCATCCAATTCAGGTAACTCAGTCTAAGTGGAAACTTTGTGTCTAATTACTTTCTTCAAGCAAGATATATGGAATATCGAATGTATGTGAGTGGACGAGTGTAATTCCATCTTGAAATCCACACTACTAATTTTTTGCAAGATCTTATAAGGGTCATAATACTTAGGTGATAGCTTGTTATCCTTTTTTATTGTTTAAGAGACATTTGTTTATATGGCTACAAACGCAAAAGGCCCCAATCACCTATGTCAAAATGCTACTCATTGCGGTGTTATTTTGCTTATTGTTTCATTATATTTTGTGCCATTGCTAAATTCTCTCGTAAAATCACTAGTACCTCTTATTGATAGTGAATGTCTTCTTCAACAACTCGAACCTTGGGATGCATTGTCAATGAGGAAGTGATGGATGGGGTTGATACCCATACAATGCTACAAAGGGAGACATCTTCGAAGAAGTGTGAAAAGAAGTGTTACACCACCATTTGGCAAGTGGCAACCAATGAACCCATTTATCATGTTTGTCAGAAACAAAACAACAAATATATCTTTTTAGACATTTATTGATAACCTTTATTTGTCCATCTGATTGAGGATGCTAGGATAAGCTATGAGCCAACTAGGTGCCCAAACATGCAAATACTTTAATTCAAAAATTACTAGTAAATATAATATCTAAATCACTTACAATGATCTTTAGAGTACCATGCAATTTCTGAATTGTATTGAGAAAAACAGAAGCTATTGTACTGGCAACAAATCACTGAGATAAGGAACAAAAATGAGCATGCTTGGTGAGTCGATCCCCAACTACCATAATAATATTTTTACCCTCAGATTGTGGTAACCAAGTAATGAAATCCATGGAAACCTCCTCCCAATGTTGGTTAGTGATGGATAAAGGCTGCAAAAGACCTTGGGTCTTAATGGTTTCACCTTTGTTCTATTGATATATCATGTATTCAATGACATATTTCTAGACATCCCCCTTGAGTCCTTACCCAAAAAAATATTGCTTGATTCTATGATATGTTTTCAAAAATCCCAAGTGACCTCCCAATAGAGAGGCATGAAATTCTTGAAGAATTTTATGTTTGAGGAAAGAATTCTTACAAAGGTATAATATGTCTTTACACCATAATATGTTCCCCTTCCATGTAAATTTTTTAGCTCCACTAGAACCTTGTTGAAGATTTTGAATCAAATCATGTATAGCACTATCATTCTCCCATTCTAATCTTGCTTCCTCTAGCCAATCTACCTACCAAATAGTCATTGCACATAACAATGCCTCAATTGATTCATCTCTCCAGGATAGTGCATTTGACACCACATTCTTTTTTCCTTTCTTAAAGACTATTTCAAAATCATAGCCTACAATTTTAGTAACCCATTTTTTTTGTTCTTTAGATGATAATCATTGTTCCAAAAAACATTTGAAGCTATCATAATCAGTCTTTACCTGAAAGTGATGACCCATCAGATAAGGTCTCCATTGCTTGACTGTATGTAGAATAGCCATCATCTATTTCTCATAAATTAGTTTGAGATTATTTTTCCCTTCAGTTGGTGACTTTCAAATGCCAGTGGTTTGCATTTTTGCATAAGTACAACTCCCATGCCATATCTTGATGCATTACACTCAACATTTTTTTTGAAAAATCTGGGGTAGACAAAACTAGAGGTGTGTACATAGCCATTTTCAACTGTTCAAATGCCTTGGTAGTTGAATCCATCCACTGGAAGGAGTCTTTATTCAATAAAGAGGTGAGTGGGGCTACAATGCTACCATAATTTTTGACAAACCTGCGATAGTAACCGGTTAGCCCTATAAATCCTTAGAGGTTAGGGTCTTTAAAACTTGCCACTCTATCATTGCTTGGATTTTTTATGATCAACTTTCACTCTTTTATGTGAAATAATATGACCTAAGTACTCCACCTCTTGGACAACATTTGGAAGGTTTGGAATAAAATTGATGTTTTTGGAACTGGAAGTCCCTGTTTCACATGCTTTAAATGGTCATCCCAATTTTTATTGTAGATGAGGATATCATCAAAAGATACTAATATAACTTTCTTAAAAATGACCTAAAAATAGTATTCATCAAACTCTGAAATGTAGATGGTGTATTTATAAGGCCAAAATGCATGACCATAAACTCATAATGGCCTTCATGAATTTTGAAATTTGTTTTTAGTATATCCTCATTATGGATTCGAATTTCATAAAATAAACAACACCATACAATTCATCTAACAAATCATCAAAAACTAGAATATGAAACTTATTTTTGATGGTGTACTTCTTGAGTTATTTGTAGTCTAAGCACATCCTTCAAGTGTCATCCTTATTTCGCACCATGACCACAGAGGAAGAATATTCACTTTGACTATGTCAGATGATTCTTAATCTCCAACATCACCTATACCATCTTTTCAATTTCACTCTTCTGAGCATAGGGATACCTGTAGGGTCTGATGTTGGGTGGTATACTTTTTGGAATGATCTTGATGGCATAATCATGTGCACGACTTGGAGGAAGTCCTTTTAGCATATCACCAAAAATAACATAATGGTCATCCATCACTCTTTATAAATTAGGATGTGTAGACTCCTCAATTGGTTGAACCTTTATGGAAAATAAGCATGCCACAAATCTCTCAGCACTTTTTTTGAGAATCTTTGTTATCTTATGGGAACTAACCAGTTGTAGAGATTTAGATCGTAATTCATGCAGTTCAAAGGTCATGCCTTCTGAATGAAATCTCATAAATAGTTTCTATAGATTCATCTCAATAGTGTCCAAAGTGGTGAGCCACTACACTCCCAAAACAATGTCAGCTCCTTCCACAAGAATAAGAATAATAAGGGAATCTAACAAGTAGTAACCCATATCAAGCTTAATGCTATTGCATTTTCTAGAAAAATTGATAGTACCACCATCTGTAATCATGACCTAAAATTTTAAACCTAGATAAATAAAATAGTACAAGCAAGTAGCCAACTTATTATTGAGGAAGTTATGTGTACTCCCAGAGTTAACTAACACAGTCACCTTATGTTTCTTCAAGAAACTCACCACCTTAAGAGTTTGAGGAGTACTAATGCCTAAAAGTGCATGACGAGAAATAGTAGGTTGAGAATATTCATATTCATTCTCAGGTTCTTCCACACCTAGCCCTAAATCTTCATCATCTTCTTGCTCCTCATTGGCATCTTCAATGTAAAACAACTTCTTTTCAGTACATCTATGTTCTTTGCTCCATTTGCTATTGCAGTCAAAACACAAACCTTTTGCACGTTTTTCTTCAATTTGTTGAGGTGTCAATTGGTTAGGCTGTAGAAAAGATGGTGCTGGGAAGGCACGTTCACAAACATTAGCAAAAGGTCTTCTTTTGATCAACTCTTTTTCCTCATCCAGACATGCCATTGGTATGGCTTCAGATATATTATTAGGAAAACATGTGAACTTCCAATTGAATGTTATCTTTAAGGCCACCTAAAAATAGGTCAATCAAATTTCCTCAGTGATATCTACCATACGTAAAGAGAGATTCTAAAATTGATGAATGTAATCCTTTACAGTTCCAATTTGGTGCAATTTGGATAGCTGGCTAAAGTAGTTTTCTAAGATATTGTTGCGATAATGGAGCTGCAACTCTTCAAAAAATATAGACCAGGAAACCAAGAGATCCTTCTTTTTCTTTTGAGCACTGTAATGGGCACCCCGGTTGCACCCAAAACTAACCCAGCAGGGACTCATTATGACTCTAATAGATTTGCTGGTATTGCTTTTTCATGTTTTACAAAGACTAATGCATGTAACATAAATATAGAATTGCAAGCATAAATACACACAGCTTAAATAACCAACACATTGTATTTGTATTAATTGAAAAATGAGTAAACGAGTACAATGTCGGTCACGTGGTGACTCACTAAATCCCTTAGTGATCGTATGAACATTATTTCAAGCAAATATCCCAGCAAGTTTTGAAGGTGCTTCATTTGTTCTCTAACTCGTGAAACTATAAACTCTGCAGGTTGGTTTTCTATGGACTCTGTAGACTAGATCTACAGACTTTGCAGGCAGGGTCTACAGACTATGCAGCTGAGACTACAGACTTTGCAGGAGCTTCTACGAACTCTGCAGCCAGATCTACAAACTTTACATGCCACTTCTACGGACTCTACAGCCAAATCTACGGACTCTACAGGAGCTTCTACGGACTCTGCAGGCAGTAAACTACAGACTCTACAGGCAGAAAACTACGGACTCTGCAAGCAAAAAACTACAAACTCTGCAGGCGAATAACTATGGACTCTGCAGGCAAGAAACTATGGACTTTGCAGGCAAAAAACTATGGGCTTTGTAGGCAGAAAATTATAGACTCTACAGGCAAAAAACTATGGACTCTATAGGCCAAAAACTACGGACTCTGCAAGCAAAAAACTATGGACTCTGCAGGCAAAAAACTACGGACTCTGCAGGCAAAAAACTACAGACTCTGCAGGTGGAAAACTATAGACTCTGCAGGCTAGCAACTGCGAACTCACCTCGCTGCATACAAATGCTACGATGATGGAGCTGCTACAGTGATAAACTACTACAGTGGCACTACTACGACAGTGATACGGTTGCTACAGTGGCACGGCTACTACAGTGGCACAGCTGCTACAGTGTCACAACTGCTATAGTGGCACGACTGCTATAGTGGCTGAGAGCACAAACTCTAAAGACCAATCCCAAGGATTGACGTCTAGAGTGCTACAGATGAGAAGGACATTCTCAAATGCCCAAATAAGCTGCAAGTGCAACAATTCTTTTTTTCTTATCCAACATGCCCAAAGAAGCCACAAGCACTTCCCTTTATCCTTCCTCCAAGGTGTCAGGGGATCTGTAGCTCTACCAATTAGAGCACAATTGATTACTTGCTTATATGCAATTAAACACGGAATTATACCAGAATGATAAAGTAGCTAGAAACTTGAGACAACAAGAATTTGAGAGACAATACACACTCTTTGTATTAGATATTACTAGAAGAAAATACAATAAGAAAGATGCCACTTCTTCCTCCACCTCAAAGGCTTGCCACACCTCAAGACCTTCCCTCTCTCTCTTGCTCAACACAACAACTCTAAAGCCTGAGTTGCTATCTCTCCTTGAATGCTTCAGCTGATCTCCTTGACCTTACACCTGTAGATCTCCTTGACCTTGCTAGCTTCAATGCCTTTACTTGCCTTAGAATTAATTTACAATACATGCCTTATGGGTCTATAAATAAGATCCCATGCTTACAAAAATAGAAGTCTAACTACTAAAATTAGACACACAGCTCGCGACTTAAATTAGCCCCTTAGCATGCAAACACTCGGTTCAACTAACTGACTGTTCGTCAACAGCAGTTCCGAAAATACACAGGCGACCGACGCCGGTCCCTTATGGTCTGGTGCTGTCGACGTCGGCCGACTTCCTGCCGTCGCCGGTCTCCTTCTCCACTGCACTTGACCGACGTCGGTCATACTGCCGACGCCGGTGGCTCTGGGTCTTCAGCATCCTTCCTTCTAGTGTCTGCAAACAGTTGAAGCTTTTAGCTCCACACCACAACAATCTCCCACTTGGAGATAAATAGCTGCAACTTGTACCTGTACCTGTACACCATCTATTTTGTTCCTTAGGCTCTGTATCCCTCTTCAATGTTACTCTTGAAGACCAACCACCACGCAAACCTGTGATGCAATCCCTGTATCTTATGCCACAAGAATTTTGCTGCTTTCAAATTCTCCATGACATACTTCTGAACCAACTCTACCCTTAGCTCAGAAAACTCCCTGTATATGAAACCCTGCAACAAGTAACACAATACAGTAACAGGATAATGTAGCTAATATTATCCAACCTGGTAAAGATAAAATACAATGGTCAAACCTCCATTATTCTGCAGCATAATTAAGACCATATACCATAGCCTTCTGTCTCATGTATCCATCCACTCTCTTCTCTAAAACGGGAATCCATCCCTCTATCCAGTGCTTTCTTCCAGCTGACAACACTACCAACAAATACCTGTTTGGTTCTCCAAGGACTCACACTCCTCATCCATGCCAAGCTCCCACTGTTTCTAGATTCTACCTGCATTGCTTCTTCCATCTTCCTAGTTCATGACTATCAGTAAGCAATATAAAGAAGGTGAACAACGAATATGAGGTTCACATACCTTTTCTGACCTCCACATGGGTGTTTGAGACTTAGTAATTCACCCAACATCCGTTCTAGTGACCGATCTAGGCCATCTCCCAGTCTGCTTCCGACCGATGTCGGTTCCCTGCACTGATCTTGACTGCCGACGTCGTTTCCCTGGCTGACGCTGGCGTCCTTTCTGCCGACGTCGATCCTTATGACCGACGTCGAACTTCTCCTGTCTGACCTACCGACCCTGCTGGTCTGCACATGACCGATGTCGGTATCTGGATGACTGACGTCGGTGCCAAGCTACCAACATCGGTGTCTGTGTGTTCCTATAAGTGATGAAATTTTCATCTGCGAGCTCTTCTTGGATCAAACCTCTATCCATGCTGCCCTGCTCAGACTTATTCAGCCCCTGTGACTGATCTCTGTCCTTCATCTCCTCCATAAACACCAAGGCTTCTTTGTTCCTGTCAAAGGCATCAAATTTCTTCTTTCTGCAATGAACTGTATCTGTGCACATACCTTTTGAATCAAGAACTTCCATTCCCTCCCTGTTCTTGTGACCAAGCCTATTAGGCCACATCTTCGAATCTACACCAGAAGTGGAATCAGTAATACAAGTAGACAGATAAAGAGTATCTATTTTCTTACCTCTTGCTAGAACAAGTGCTCCCTTGGTAACCTTCCAAGAATCCGTTGTGAGGGTTATTGTGCATCCCTCATCTCCCAACCTTCCTACAGAAATCAGACTCTACTTCAGAATTAGAACATGCATGACCTCTTTCAACACCCACGTGTTGTCAATCTGCAATCTCAGCTGCACTTTCCCTTTGCCAACTATTTGACAAGGCGTACCATCCCCTAAATACAGAACTCCAAAGTCTCCTTGTTCATACTCGTAGAACAAATCTCTGTTTGGGGATGCATGAAAAGATGAACCAAAATCTAAAATCCATGATCCTACCTGACTATCTGAAGAAAGTATGAGAGCATCCTGCATCACAATATTTGCATCCGTTGCTTCTCCCATACCTACATGTTGATTCTCTTTATCTCTCAACCAACACTCCTTCTTTGTATGTCCTTTCTTTCCACAAAACCAACAGGTGATACCTTTGGACTCGGATCTCCTTCCTGACCTTGATTTCCCTTGCTCAACCTTCTCCCTTTGCCTTTTCCTGCTTTCTGCACTTAGAGCATTTCCTGATGATTCTCCTGTGCTTCTCCTGTGTATTTCTTCATTCAAGATCACACTCACAACATCATCAACTTTTAAGATTTTAGAAGCAGATGCAGAATTACTTACTGCCATAACCATACCGTCCCAACTTTCAGGCAAAGAACATAAAATTAAGAGAGCCTTTACCTCATCATCAAAAACAATATTGACTGAAGCTAGCTGGTTTACCAAACCATGGAAATCACTGAGATGAGTATGTACTGATCCACCTTCCTGCATTTGCAAAGTAAATAGCTGCTTCATAAGATATACCTTGTTAGAAGCCGAGGGCTTTTCGTATAAATTCGCCAAAGACTTTATCAACTCTTCCGTTGTCTTACACTCTGATAAGCTGGAAATCACAGATGATGCAAGGCTCAATCTTATGGAACCTAGAGCCTTTCGATCAAGAACGTTCCATTCTTCATCCTTCATATCTGTGGGCTTGCATGCAACCCCACCCAACGATAAGTACAGATCCTTCTGATACAGATAGTCCTCAATCTGCATCCTCCAGTGTTGATAATTCTTTCCGTTAAACTTCTCCATTCGTAGCTTACTTTCTCCTGCCATTGCTGAACTCCCACTCAATCAGAAAACCCTGTGAATGACCTGTAATCAAAAACAATACCCTGCTTCCTGCAAACCGTAGCTCTGATACCACTTGTTAGGGGATCTGTAGCTCTACCAATTAGAGCACAATTGATTACTTGCTTATATGCAATTAAACACAGAATTATACCAGAATGATAAAGTAGCTAGAAACTTGAGACAACAAAAATTTGAGAGACAATACACACTCTTTGTATTAGATATTACTAGAAGAAAATACAATAAGAAAGATGCCACTTCTTCCTCCACCTCAAAGGCTTGCCACACCTCAAGACCTTCTTCCCTCTCTCTCTTGCTCAACACAACAACTCTAAAGCCTGAGTTGCTATCCCTCCTTGAATGCTTCAGCTGATCTCCTTGACCTTACACCTGTAGATCTCCTTGACCTTGCTAGCTTCAATGCCTTTACTTGCCTTAGAATTAATTTACAATACATGCCTTATGGGTCTATAAATAAGATCCCATGCTTACAAAAATAGAAGTCTAACTACTAAAATTAGACACACAGCCCGCGACTTAAATTAGCCCCTTAGCATGCAAACACTCGGTTCAACTAACTAACTGTTCGTCAACAGCAGTTCTGAAAATACACAGGCGACCGACGCCGGTCCCTTCTGGTCTGGTGCTGCCGACGTCGGCCGACTTCCTGCCATCGCCGGTCTCCTTCTCCACTGCACTTGACCGACGTCGGTCATACTGCCGACGCCGGTGGCTCTGGTTCTTCAGCATCCTTCCTTCTAGTGTCTGCAAGCAGTTGAAGCTTTTAGCTCCACACCACAACACAAGGGGCGACTCAACTCACTTGAGCAATGTGGGATAAAGGATGTGCAACCGTCCTTCCATTAAAATATTGCTTGTCTCCCTTGGGTATCAACCCCATAAAGTAAATGTCTAAAGTAACACTCGATGTCTTACAACTGGGTTAAATGTTACTTTTTTGCAACACTTCAGGCTTGAAAATATACTAGCAATCAGACTCTGAATGGTGCAAGTGATAGCTCGCCGAAAAGCTCTCAGCAAGGAGTATCAAATACAATCATCAAAACTAGTCTCCGTTGTGTCCTATTAACTTACTAAAAATAGTAAGTGTGCTGGAAATTAAGTAAGTCAGTCGCTAAAATGGGGACATTACAGTCTGGCCCCCTTGAAATTGCTTGTCCTCAAGCAATCTCAGCCCAGCCTACTAAATAACTTGCTCACTCTCCCATGTAGCATCCTCCTTCGACAGGTCTTTCCATCTGACCAAATACTCCTTCATTATCATGTTTTTGAGTTCCTCTCTCTGGTTTCCAGAATAGCCTCGGGTTCTAACACGAGTCCCCCTTCCTCATCTAAAGGGGGTAAGCCTGTATTAGGCACTACACCCTAACCAATGGCCCTCTTAAGCCTAGACACATGAAATACATTGTGCACTCGACTGCCCTCTAGGAGCTGAAGCTCATAGGCGACTTCGCTCACTCTTCGAATCACCCTGTAGGGGCTGTAAAATCTAGGCTTTAGCTTCACTATTTTTGAGCGATGACTGCCTATATGTCTGTAGCCTCAAACACACCATGTCCCCTACCTTGAAACTGTGCTCTACCCTATGCTGATCAGCATACAACTTTTGCTAATTTTGAGCATGTCGTATATTCTCTTTGAGCGCTCTCAAGATATCTTGACTATCCTTCAATAGGTCTTTAGCTTTGGGCACTCTACTGTCCCCCAAAGCCATATCCATGAAGCTTGGAGCTTCATACCCGTATAATGACATAAATGGAGTCATCCTGATGGTCATGTGATGCGTGGTATTGTAACAATACTCCCCCATGTGTAACCACTTAACCCAGGCTCTCTTTTGTGCAGTCACATAGTTCTAAAAATAACCTTCCACCCATTTATTTACTATCTCCATCTGCCCATATGTCTGAGGATGGTAGCTCAAACTAAGTGTAAGGTCTGTACCGCACAGCCTGAATAACTCCCACCAAAAAGTGCTCGTGAACTTACTATCCCTGTCACTGACAATAAATCTCGGTAACCCATGCAGCCTGAAAACCTCCCTAAAGAACACATCTTCCACCTGAGCTACTATATAAGTAGAGGGGATAACAAAGAAGTGAGCAAACTTCGTCAATCTGTCTACCACCACATAAATGCAATCTCTTCCCTACACTCGCGGTAGGCTAGTGATGAAGTCCATAGAAATGCTTTCCCACTTCCGGTTCGAAATGGGTAAGGGTTGTAGTAAACCAGTAGGAAACATGTGTTCTTCCTTATTATGTTGACAAACTGCACACTCCCTGACATGCCTCTGAACATCGTCCTTGAGCCCTCTCCATGAGAACCACTCTCGAATCTGCCTATAGGTCTTGAAAACCCCCAGATGCCCAGACGTAGGTGCATCATGAAATGCCCTCAGTATCATCTCTCTTAAGGGTGATGACAGAATCAAATAAATTTTGTCTTGAAATCTGATCAACCCATCTATCACCTCATAGTGATCATCCTGTATAGTGCCTGAAACCAATCTCAAAGCCCAAGAATCTCTAGCATATTTTGCTATAATCTTAGCCCACTAATCTCCTAAAATATCTACAAGAGCACAAATGTGAGGTCTTCTGGATAAGGCATCAGCTACTACATTCTTCTTTCCTTTGACAAACTCAATGTCAAAGTCATAAGCCTGCAATTTAGTTACCCACTTCTGTTGCCTGTCATTCAAGTCTTGCTGACCCATGAAATATTTTATGTTGTCGTGATCCGTCTTGATCACAAACTTCCCTCCAACCAAGTAGGATCAGAATTTGGCCAAGGCATGCATGATGGCCAACATCTCTCGATCATAAATAAAATAGCTCCTCTCTACCCCTCAGAGCTTTCTACTCTCAAAAGCAATGGGGTGCTTTTCCTGCATCAATACTGCTCCAATCTCGTCACCCAATGTATCACAATGAAGCTCAAAGGGCTTCGTGAAGTTGGGTAGAGCTAGAACCAGACATGAAGACATCACCCACTTGAAATGTTCAAAACACAATTGCGTTGCCTCTGTTTATACAAAAGCACCCTTCTTGGTGAGGTTTGTTAATGGTGCTGCAGTCTATGAAAATCCATATCCAAAAAATCCTTTGAGTTGTGTAAGGTTGGTTGGAGTAGGCCAATTAACCACCACCTTGATCTTTTTTGGATCCACCCGAACTCCTTTAACACTGATAATATGGCCAAGGTAGAACAACTTGGTCATGCCGAATTCGCACTTTGATTCCTTGGCATACAGTGACTTCTTCTCCAAAATGACCAACACCTCCTCTAATTGTTGTAGGTGCTCATCCCATGTCCTACTAAATACCAGGATGTCATCAAAGAATATCAATACAAATCTTTGGAGCTGCCCTCTAAACACCTAATTCATACAACTCTAGAAGATAGTTGGAGCATTGGTTAGCCCAAATGGCATAACCAAAAACTCAAAGTGCCCGTAGTGACACCGGAAGGCAATTTTTTCTATGTCCTCTACTCGCATCCTAATCTGATGGTATCTTGAACGTAAGTCTATCTTAGATAAATATCGTGCTCCATGCAGCTCATCAATCAACTCGTCAATCTTAGGGATGGGGTACCTATTCTTAATTGTCTTCTTATTGAGAGCTCTATAATCAATGCACATATGCATTGTCCCATCCTTCTTCTTCACAAAACAACCACTGAAGCAAAGGGGCTTTTGTTGGGCCTAATATGCCCCATCTCCAATAGCTCCTTTATCAACTTCTCTATCTCATCCTTGTGCTTTTTAGGATGGCGGTAGGGGGTGATGATGACTGGTTTAGCCCCCTCCTCTAGCTCGACAACATGCTCTATACACCTCTCGGGAGGAACCCCACGTGGGATGCTACCAAACACCTTATCATGCCTAGAAATGATCTCCTATACATTCGGGTGATAGCTTTTTACTTGCTACTTTGGAGGCATGGGCATGATCAAACATTCAACTGCCCACTCGATATCGTCATGTCTAAACAACCGTTCCATCCTTTTCAATGATACCACCCTGAGCCCCCCATTAGGTAAACCTCAGAGCACCACCTTCCTGCCCTGATGTTGAAACCTCATCTCCAGCTTAGCCAAGTTGAAGGTGAACTCTACCAGAGAAGCCATCCATGTAATTCCCAAGATGACATCATAATCGCCCATGTCAACTACATAGAAATCGTCCTCCAGCTCATAATCTCCTCCCAATATGATGCAAAGTTTTGAAATCTTATGGGTGCATAATAACTTGTGGCCATTGGCCACCATGACTCTGAACTTGTGTGCTCTTCGGTCTGAAGGCCTCTCTTGGCCACTGGTTTTGCGTCGATGAAATTATGTGTTGCCCTTGTGTCGATTAAGGAAACCACGTGCTACCCCTAAATCATCCCTCTTACCTTAAAGGTAATGGCCTTCTGGACACCTGTCAACTGAGTAAGAGACTTCTCATCATTCGAACTCTCTTCAGCAGCGCTATCGCCCCAACCAAATTTTGAATTTGAATGCTACTCCTTGTCTTCAGAAGGTGATTCGTCTACTGACAAATACTCCATGGGCTTAGCCTTCGCCTTAAGTGGACATTCATGGGAAAGATTCCATGGCTCCCTACAATGAAAACATAGTTTTTTCTTCTTGAGTTCGTTGAGGGTATCACTGTCCAACCCTTTAGTTTCCCCCTTAGGCCGCTGAGGGTCCTTTTGAAATGCCTTCCTTTCCTTATACTTCTTAAAATGAGAGTCCTTAGAGTGAAGTTTACTCTTGTAGGAAGAAGATGCTAGGTCTCTTGTTTTCTTAATAGCCTCTTGTAGTGAAGAGGGGTTGTGTCCCTTTACCCATCCTCGCAAGGGATCAAAAATCCCATCCATGAAAAGAACAACTAGTCTCCTTTTCGATATATCTGTCACCAAAACTACTAGCTTTTGGAAATCGATGATATAGGCCTCCACAGAATCCCACTGTTTAAGCTGAGCTAGCTCCTTGAAATGCAATTCTGGGTCCTTAGTATCAAATTTGTCAATGAGTCTCTCGGTAAACTTTGCATAAGTATCTATCTGGTTGTGGCCAAGCATGACCATATCGTGGTGCCACCACTCGTGGGCACTTCCATCCAAGTGCAATGCAACATACTTAATCACGTCCTCCTCAGGCATGGGGTTAAGCTGGAAATAAGTGTCTAATTTCTGGACCCATGTTCGCGCTAAATTCTTCCCTATACAATCATAGTATGTAATGGACAACTTTCCCAACTTTTTCCTCATCTCATAATTTTGTTGCCTATTCCCTCTCATGGGCATATGCTTGAGTCTAACATCCATATACTCCTTGAAGGACATTCCACCCTGAAAATCTGGTCCAGCATTTCTCCAATCTTCTAGAATTTGGTCTTGTATCTCCTGTTGTGTAAGACTAGCATTATCCTGGTCATTCTATCTCAGAGGAAATTGTGGCATGAGTGGTCTTGTAGAAGAACCTGCTCTAGCATATGTCTGGGATTATTACCTCCATTACCCAATCCACCTACCGGTTAGCATTATTACCCTAGTTGGCATTATTGCCTTGATCTGCTCTAGTCAGGGGTTGTGTAATTGCTAGAGGCATCTGCTGCAATGTGGCCTGCAGCTCCCTTTGCCCCTTGGCAAGATCACTAAGCATCATCCTAGTGTTGGGTTCTCCCCCTTCCCCATCTCGATCACCCATGGCTGGTGCTGAAAAGGGGTCACCCTCCTCAATTTTTGAAAAACCTTGTAAGTTTGGGTTTGTCTAGTTTCTCCTCAAGAAGTACTGATGTGTGGGATGCATGAAACCTCATAGGATGGCAGGAATAACAGGCTCTGATACCACTGTAATGGGCACCCCTGTTGCGCCCAAAACTAACCCAACAGGGACTCTTTATGACTCTGATAGATTTGTTGGTATTGTTTTTTCGTGTTTTACAAAGACTAATGCATGTAACATAAATATAGAATTGCAAGCATATATACACACAGCTAAAATAACCAACACACTATATTTGTATTAATTGCAAAATGAGTAAACGAGTACAATGCCGGTCACTTGGTGACTCACTAAATCCCCTAGTGATCATATGAACATTATTTCAAGCAGATATCACAAGTTTCGAAGGTGTTTCATTTGTTCTCTGATCCGCGAAACTACGAACTCTGTAGGCTAGTTTTCTACGGACTCCGCAGACTGGATCTATGGACTTTGCAAGCAAGTTCTACGAAATCTGCAGCTAAGACTACAGACTCTGTAGGAGCTTCTACAGACTCCGCATCCAAATCTACGGACTCTGCAGGAGCTTCTATGGACTCTGCAGGCAGCAAACTATGAACTCTGCAAGCAAAAAACTACAGACTCTGTAGGTGAATAACTATAGATTCTACAGGCAAGAAACTACAGACTCTGTAGGCAAAAAACTACGGACTCTACAGGCAGAAAACTATGGACTCTACAGGCATAAAACTACGAACTCTGTAGGCAGAAAACTATACTCTGCAGGCTAGAAACTATAGACTCACCTGGCTGCATACATATTCTATAGTGATGGAGCTGCTACAGTGGCATGGCTGCTACAGTAGCATGCCTGCTATAGTAACACGACTGCTACAGTGGTACGGCTGCTACAATGGCACGGCTGCTATAGTGGCACAGCTGCTACAGTGGCACAACTGCTATAGTGGCACGGTTGCTACAGTGGATGAGAGCACAAACTTCAAAGAACAATCCCAAGGATTGATGTCTAGAGTGTGATAGATGAGAAGGACATTCTCAAATGCCCAAATAAGCTACAAGTGCAACAATTCTTTTCTTCTTATCCAACATGCCCAAAGAAGCCACAAGCACTTCCTTTTATCCTTCCTCTAAGGGGCGACTCAACTCACTTGAGCAATGTGGGATAAAGGATGTGCAACAGTCCTTCCATTAAAATATTGCTTATGTCTCCCTTGGGTATCAACCCCATAAAGTAAATGTCTAAAGTAACACTCAATGTCTTACAGCTAGGGTTAAATGTTACTTTTTTGTAGCACTTCAGGCCTGAAAATATACTAGCAACCGGACTCTGAATGGTGCAAGTGATAGCTTGCCGAAAAGCTCTCAGCAAGGAGTATCAAATACAATCATCAAAACTAGCCTCTGTTGTGTCCTATTAACTTACTACAAATAGTAAGTGTGCTAGAAATTGAGTAAGTCAGCCGCTAAAATGGGGACATTACAAGCACACAACCAATGATACCAAATAAACTGCTCAGGTTCTAGATATAATGAGGCCATGACCACCTTTTGTGAATAGGGAGTTTGATGTAGATCAAATACATTTTCAATTTGAGTAATCCATGTGAGTGGATCATTACCATCAAACTTGCACATGTCCACTTTTGGCAACAATAACTTTGTACCATAGTTGGCATTGTGATTGTTTGGAGGAAAAGAATCAAATTGGAGTGGTGGAAGATTATTTTACAATTACTGAGATGAAAAGTAGGCCAATCACCCAGTGATTTGTTGTAATTGATTTTGGAAGCTATTCAGGTCCCCTTTCAGCCTTGTGAGGTCCCCTTTAACTGCACCAAGATCATCTTTTTCCACCATGCCTTATAACTCTGACTTAAGTTACTGAACTGTCTCTGAAATATTGAGATCAAAAGTTTTCTACTCCATGTTGTCTTTGTGAGGAGTTTTAGGTGTTTCTTGTCCTTTCTTGCGACCACAAGTGTTAGGCCTTGACATGCACAAACCCTAGGAGAGTTGCGACTCGAAAAAAATGTATCGAGATGATACCGTTGGAATCACCTCACCAAGATGAATCTAACGACTACTAATGAGGACATGGGTGAAATGTTTTGGCCCGTAAAAGTGTACTGACAGAATATACCGTTGTGATCATCTTGCATAAACAAATCCAATGACTACTAATTTGCACAAGGTAAAAAAAATCCAAACTTTTTTTTACTTGTAATTTTTTTTGTACAAAAACCTCACGAACAATACTGCAATTACAAAAAAAATTAATTCGTCTAGATCACAACTTATGTTTTTTCAGCCTTCTAGTGCTCACAATGTCAGATCTGGAAAAAAAAATTGTGTCACAGAAACTTCCCTAAATCAAAACTCTAATACCCCTTGTAATATAATTACTTAGATGATTTGTAACAATAGAGTTATATATATATATATATATATATATATATATATATATATGGATCTACAAAAACAATTGACAAAACAACAGAATACTTGAATATTATGACTGGGCCACTTCGAGGCGACAATCTCCACAACAATGCAATAAGAACATTATTCACAATATGATGATAAAAGACTAACTACTACATCTTATATATACTCTACTTAGCCATGGTTATTCCATAGGTTGACCATATTAAGAATATCAATAAATGTAATAAAATAATATGAAGTTGTGTAATCCACAAGTCGCCCACACATATCCCTAGATGCATTATAGGTTAAGGGCGTAACAACCTAGCGTGCACTCCAAAATAAAACAAATAGCTATGAGGTCGGGCAACCACTAAGTCATTATTACAAACTACATATCCCATATGCACAAAATCAGACCTCCATGTAGATCTACGAGTGTGTGGATGGAGTAGCTCAAGTGAGGGTTTATGAACCTCCTCTTCCCTGTAAGTGATGATGCAACTGCATATAGTCTAATACCCTCCTTTGGCACAAGGGAAATGCAGAGAGACCAAGATAATATGACAAGGTCATAAGTGTATAAGATTTGATTTGATGTTTGGCTTTTGATATTTGATGGTGTTTTATCCTTCCCTCTAGACAAAACCTACTAGATCGTAGCTTTCAGATAATGAATGACTTAATTAGACCTTGTATATATAGGTTGACCTAGGATAATATAAACATATTTTTTCAACTATGGTAATGTAGAACAAACAAGAGTACAGGTGCTAGATTCACAAAAAAAAAAAGAAGGCTAACTAATCCACAAAACAAAAATGGATAAACTTGTAGGTGTATAGGGTTGTCCAGGACGAACATGTACAATGTATGGGTCTGTTAAGGATATGATTCTAACTCTATTTTTGAGGTAGGAAGAGGTAATAAGTGAGAAAAAGTCTAGATGTGTTAACATCTACATTTATGAGTGTTGTAGTGCTTTTGGGCTCATTAGACCAAGTATAAACCTATTGGGGAGCTGGAATAATCCAAGAAATAGGGTAAATGTAATTTTTGTTCGAAAAAGGTAAATTGGAAATAATACAATGGGAATAAAGGTCTTCTACCAAATTTAGGCATCTAGAGTAGCTTAACTCATTTATCACCTTGTCTTGTTGTTATTGGTAACCAATTGAATACATCTAAATTTTGCACTTTCATATTATTATTATTGGAAATAATACAATGGGCATAAAGGTCTTCTACCAAATTTAGGTGTCTACAATAGCTTTACTCATTTATCACTTTGTCTTGTTGATATTGATAGCTAATTGAATACAACTAAATTTTGCGCTTTCATGGCTCTATTATTATTATTATTATTATTATTATTATGGGAATAAAGGTCTTCTACCAATTTTAGATGTCTACAATAGCTTTACTCATTTATCATTGTCTTGTTGTTATTGATAGCTAATTGAATACAACTAAATTTTGCGCTTTCATGGCTATATTATTATTATTATTATTATTATTGTTATGGGAATAAAGGTCTTCTACCAAATTTAGGTGTCTACAATAGCTTTACTCATTTATCACTTTGTCTTCTTGTTATTGATAGCTAATTGAATACAACTAAATTTTGCGCTTTCATGGCTCTATTATTATTATTATTATTATTATTATTATTATTATTGGAAATAATACGATGAGAATAAAGGTCTTATACCAAATTTAGGTGTCTAAAGTAGCTTAACTCACTTATCACTTTGCCTTGTTGCTATTGATAGCTAATTGAATACATCTAATTTTTGTACTTTCATGGCTTTATTATTATTATTTTTAATATTATAAATGAGGGAAAAGGGGCCTAACCATTTACAATGAGAGATTGGAAACTAGAACATGCCAAAAAACATAAACCAAAGACAAAAATGACAAAAAGGCCATACAACAACAAGAGGAAACAAAAGGAAGACACGAGGGCCATAAAACGAATACACGATGGAACAAAGGATGAAGTGTGAAGTGAAAGCCTCTTCGATACCATCCAAAAACAAGAGATAATGCCTTATATTCCAATGTTGTCGAATTTGCTGATTACTATTGTTGTTACTGCTCAACATGAAAACTAAAGGGACCCTATTGGAAATTTCAAGTTGTATCGAAAGGGTTGTAGTCCAATTGGTGAGGATGATGGTTGCTTATATTCATACACCAAGGTCCAAATCCCTTTAGATACCCGACATAGAGATTTAAGTGGTTAAGGTTAGGATCGTGCCCTAGGTGATCTTGACATCATGGATGCCCCTTACTTGTGGTTGCTTAACCAAAGGAGCTCACTGATTTAGATGTATACTTACTCAACATTGTAAATTTGCTATATATTTGTTTTCAAAATATGGACATAAATGCCTACAATTTATGTAATTCAGTGATCCTCTATAATCCCTGCACGGATACAATTTAAAAAAAAATCAAGTTGTGTTGCCTTCAACCCTTTTGTCAGAAGTAATTTTAAAATTAACCATTTGAGGAAACTAAATCCAAGCTTTCGTACCTTAATAACATCCAATGCATTGTCCAACAGAAATGCCTAAGGATTGTCGTATGAGAGTAGGTCAAATACGTCACATTCTCTAGGAGCATTCAAAATGGCTTGAAATACATGAATATTAGATCTTTCTGCAATAACATTAAGCATAAACCCATTTGGTGATGATGATAGTTGTTTATATCCATCCATCAAGGTACAAATCTTTCTAAATACTCGATACAAAGAGTCAAGCGATTAAGATTAAGATCGTACACTGGATGATTTTGATAATATGGATGCCCCTTACTCGTGACCGCTTAGCCAAAAGAGCTCACTTATTTAGATGTATGCTTTCTCAACATTATAAATCTGTTATATGTTTATTTCTAAAATATTAATAGAGATGCAAACATTCTATGTAATTCAGTGATTCCATAAAATGCCTTGAGAGATATCCAAAGAAAATGAGAGACACAGAAATCTTCGGCACTGTTTTATGTGTGATTCCTGAAAGTCATCTCAATTTTCTTGCTATTCAAAGCCTCAAATTTAATCGTTTGCCTATCTCATTCACCGTGGAAATCAAGATGGAATTCAGGATATCCTCTGTTTCTTTAACATAAACAAATGCCAGCATGGAGAGGAATTAAAGATGGTTTGAAGCTTACCATCTCTCACAGGACCCTTGAAATTTGTCTCAGCAAACTCTCTGTTCCTGCCTCTATTTTTGACCTACTTCCATTTGGATGATTTTGCTGCCTCTGTTATTCGCTTTCCTCTGAACTAGTTAGCCTTCTTGTTTGCCATGATCCCGTTCTGAATTCAGAAACTAGATTCAAATGAATGCAGGAACACCCAAAAAAAAAAAAAAGAAAAAGAAAAATTGTAGCGAGGGATTTGAGGGTGAGGACAAGACATATAATTAACACCACTGCGAAACAGAGAAAGTTTGCAGTCATTATCGAATCCCAAAGCTTTCCCATAAAGATGAATGATGGGAATGAAAAAGCTATGATTAAATGTGCTCACGACCCTGTGCATCCTTGTCGAGGAGATTTTTTTAGTTCAAGCCACATACTTAGGCCTTTTAAATTAAGAAAATCCCAATTTGTTTCAGGTGATAGCCCCTATGCTAGCCGAGTAATTAACATGTTGGTTAATTTCTCTGGAACAATGCTAGAAGGTACATGAAGCAAAGGCGCTCTAGGGGAGTAAATCTCATCCACCAGGGTTTAGGTTTCCAATTTATGGAGTAAGGTTTATTGACATCGTGGATGATTAAAAGAAAGTCACTTTCAACTTCTATGTCTTTTATGTTTTATATAATGGTCTTCAGATCAGATATGTTGTTTCAATTTTGTTGTAGATTGCTGAAGGAATGTTCATTGTGAAGCAGACAATGAAGTTATTTTTTTGGTTGCGAATGGGCCCTCCTGTGCTTAATAATCCAAGGTTGTCGTTGGAGGTTTCATTGAAGTTTAATTTGGCCCATCCATTAGATAGAGCGAATCAATGTGCATTATTTCTTTTATCGTGGCTCTATTGTATTGAAGCATTGTCCTTCTTAAGTAAATCCCATTTGATGAGGAGGAATCACTCTTTGCCCACTATCTTTTCTTCAAGTTGAGGGACCTTAGACTTGAAGATTTCTTGACAGGGAGATTCAAGCTTACCAAAAAATTCCTTTCTAGAACAATAAACATCTTTAAAAATATGATTATAACTTTCCTTCCACAAATGCTAAATTATCATTCCTAGGATCATCTGCCAAATTTTCCCAAACTGATCCCTTCTGTCCTCATGCTAGCTTGCTCTGAGGGAGGTTATAGTATTCAGACAAACCCATGAGGATTTCATTTTGCTAAAGAACCAGTTCCAAATCGACCAAGGAAAGGGACAGTGGATGAAGAGATGGTCTTGGTCTTCCTTATGTTTCATATAAAGCACACGTCTAGAAGGACTTTCAAAGTTGAATCTTTGCACTCTGTCCCAAGTTAGAGGTTTTTTATTATAGCCATCGAAAGGAAAGTGTTAGTTCTAGGGAGGCTAACAAACTTTATGGATGGGTCACTGAACATTACCTTCGATCTCCAAGAGTTTATTGTAGCCTTTTTTGACCGCATAATCACCAGATGGATGACCATTCCAAATAATATAATCATATTTTGCACAATTATTGATTGATTGGGATGACATAAAATTGTGGAAAGACATTATAACATCAAAGCCAAATGGTGATTGGATTGATCTTATATCTTTCCACTTCCTAGTAATCCCCCATAATTTTGACAAGGTATTCCAATAATTATGAACTTTATGACCCCAACAATTGACAAAGAAAGGCTCCAAAATGTGGAAAGTAAGATGATTGCACAAGGGTTCCAGTGAAGATCATGAGTCGCACCAAAATTTTGCTAGCCTTCCATTCTTGATATCTTAACATAGGGAATTGATAGTGAAATGTTTACATCTTCCAAAAAAGTTCCATATGTGGGATCCCTTGATCCAAATTTCAATAGACAAAAGTTTGAAAGGATCAAGAAAATCAAGATGTTTTTCTAGAAGAATTTTGCTCCATTAATTGTCTTCTTCTCTAAAATCTCTCCAAAAGAACTTAGCTCCATGGGGTGGCTTTCATGATATCGCTAACACCACATCCCCCTTTAAATTTGGGTTTGCATACTTTGGTCCATTTCATAATTAAGAGTTTCCTAACATCTGCAGTACCATTCCTGAAAAAAATCCTCTCGAAGATATCGAGTCTATTCTTAACATTTTCCAGAGCCTTGAGGATAGGTAGGGATAACTTAAAGGACGGATTGAGGAAGCTACAATTTCACTGTCTAAGAAAGCCATTTTCCTTTCGAAGAAGCTAATTTAGATTGGAACTTATTAATTATTTCCTCCCACAAACTAGAAGAGGCTTTGCTAAAAAAGAGGGGAACGACCAAGTACTTGGAAGGAAGATTCACCCATAATTCTAACAATCTTACCTTAGCGCCTGGGGTGAGAGTGAAGGAAGATATATATTGATTTATCTTTGTTGAGGAGTTGACTTGAAGTTTCTTGATAGAGATCCATAATAAACTTTAGTGTTGTTAAATATATTCATTGCAATCATTTATGTTTATTTTGCATACAACTAAAATTAGGGTAAACAACTAATTGAGATGCACGTTTAAATTGAAAAGCTGATTTTAAAAGGAATTAAATCGAGGATTGATTATCTTATAATAATAAATAATAGAAAGATATATACTTCGAAAAAAATAAACATTTTAATTTTCACATGATATATTTTATTTTTTGGTAATTTAAACTTAAAATTACATGAAAATATTTGAACTTTGCTAATATTAAAACTCACAAAATATAACTTAGATCTTCAAATTTTTTCTAACAAAAAAATCTATTGCACAAAAAACTAATATATATTACATACTCAAAATAGTTAAAAGAGAAAAATATGAAATATATCATATTAAAAACAAAATGTATGAAATCGAAATCAAAATATATAAAATATAAAATTCCCCTTTTTTTTAAATCTAAAAAATTATAAATATAAAAATAGTTTTCCCTTAAATATTTTATTCATCAATTTGAAATCGAGACCAAAATATATAAAATATAAAATCCCCCCTTCTTTCTTTAAATCTAAAAAATTATAAATATAAAAAAATTGGCAGGACGCCCTATATTTTAATTCTCGTTTTTATTTTTATTTTTATTTTTTGTTATCATACCCTAGGTTAGTTTTTATATAAAGAATATTTAACCAATTAAAAATGAGAAATTAGACATTTTCCCCTTAAAAAATAAAAAATAGAATGTGAGAGATTTTAAAAATGATTAGGTGATATTAGAAATGTCAAGAAAATATATCGAAAAAATCACTCGATTAATAGGGAACATAACAAAACTCTTTCGTTTAGAGTATATTTTTTAAAAATATATAAATAAATTGATAATATATTCGGAATATATTTAGTGGGTTTTTTAATAATGTTCGAAGAGGTTAGAATTATATTTTTGATATTCTTATGAAATGTTTTGGTTATTTGTTGTTTGTAATATTTATTTTTATCATCTAAGATATGATAACTTTATTATATTGGGATAAATGTCGATCTAATAATTGAAAAGCACTAAATATTTTATTAATCATGACATGTGTTATATTTTATCAAAACTTGTAATAGTTGTTAAGTTGTCATATGTCAATCGATGAAGATGTTTGGCTCACGAAGAGCATACGAGGGATTCATTCAAGTTGCAAGGCCCAAAACCTAAACGGAATGAGGTTATGTACAAGTCCCAAATAACTTTGGTGGAAGAGTCACCCCTTAAAGTTTGACTACTAAACTAAAAGAGGATGATCATTCGCACAACCTTGAGTATTAAAGAAGAGAATGCTAATATACAAACTCACGAACTTAAATCATTCATGTAACCTTTAGAATTAAAAAGAAGAATGTTAACACATAAACTCAAAATCTTAGCTCATTTGTGCAATCCTAAGTATCAAAGAGAAAAACACTAACACATAAACTCAAGGACTCATGCAACCCTTACTATTAAAGAGGAGATTGCTAACACATAAACTCAAGGACTTCAAATCGTATAATCAGGATTGAGGGTGAGAAATATTTATTTTGATTTTGGGGGCAAATGTTTAAACTCAAAGAGAGGTAAGATATATATTATACATTATAGTCCATATTAACACAATAAGATGCAAGAGGATACCCTAGAGCCAATGTTCAAAGTAGGTACACAAAGTGTACTACATTGTTAAGTGAAGGTAAGGTATATCCAAGAAGTAATATAAGTACAATACAACACATAAAGTCTCATGTATGTAATGATACTAAATTTAGTTGGGACTCAAAAGAATCTTTCTATTTTTTACTTGTTGAATTAACAAACTGTAGTTATTGAGTGATTTAAGGCTAATTTCATTTTGTTAAGAGATATACTTAGATTGAGGGGTCTCTTTCCAAGACCACTCAAAGTTAACTATCAAACATTATCAAGTGAGTCACAGTTCAACGATGAGGATAATGGTGTAAAAGGCGTTACCTAGTCATCCACCAAAATACAAATCTTAAGAAATACCAAAAAGAGATGAGATCGATATCGTACCCCAGACAAATTTCGTAGAATGGATACCTCTCAATCTTTAACACTAAACTAAAGAAATATTCTATACACCTCCCAAACCAAACCATTTATACATTAAATCTGAACTTTTCAATAATTATAAAAAAACCCATCAAATCCCAACCCCCTAAAAAAATATATATATATATATATTTCCATTTTACCATCTAATATATTTCAATCAATTCCACTTATTCAAAGATTCATTCAAATATTCCATGCCACCCTTACCAATTTGCAATCAAATTTGAAAAATTCCGATGTTGAGAGTAAACTGACTTTTGTCTCCGTCAAGAATTCAACCTCACATTCCAACCTATTTTGTATTTTACATATCTATAATTTTCTTTTACGCATCCATGGTGACATTCGAAATGTATGAAGTAGGGTTTGTGTTTTATATTTGAGGTTTTTTCCCTCCCTCTAAATTTTGGACCAAAATTTTCCCTCTTATCTTAGAAAAGAATTAAAATAAAATAACAAACCAAAAGATTTTGGGCTTCATTTCGGTTCCCGCTGTCACAGTCTTCGAATGAATGCAATTGGCCGCCTGAAAACCGCCATGAACAACAGCAATCCTTCAAGCTCTCAGCGCACCCTTCGAGTGGTAAGTTTCCCCGATCACAATCTTTTAAACGGCGTTTATCCGGTCGAATTTGGCCTCGTAATTTGTTTTTTCTAGCTTTCCGAAGAAAACAGTGGTTTTTGAGGGGTTTCGAGAAGCAAAACAATTACATGCGAAGTGAATTCATTCACGGCAAAATGTTTGTGGCACGATTTTGGAAAACATGCATTTTTAGAGGATTTAATTGTGAAGTTTACCATATGTATTTTGTTCCAAGGAGCAGCAGTTTTAGGGTTTAATCAGCGACGATGAAGTAGAAGTGGTGGTTTTTTATAGACAATATGTTTGTAGATTTTGTAGTTTTGTTTTTGGCGGAAAACCCTATTTTGTAATGTTGCTTAGCGCCAGTTTATACTCAGTGCTATGTGTAAGTATGTCCGGTTTAGTAGGGTTTATCAGGGGAGTGAAGTGACTTTATGGAGATGAGTTTGTAAGTTTTCATTTTTACTTTTTGGCAGAAAGCGCTCTTTTTCTAATGTTGCTTAGGGTCAGTTTATAGAGATTAGTATGTGACAGTAGGTTCGGTTTAGTATGTTTGTAGCGGAGTGATGTAACTCTACGACGGTATGTTTGTGAAATTTTATGTTTATTTTTTTGGCTGAAAAACATATCTGCTAATATTGCTCAGTGCCAGTTCATAGAGAATGTTATCCGAGAGTGAGTTTGAGGGTAGCAGGTTTTGGTAGGAGAGTGAAGTTCTTTTGCTTCGTTCTGGTTTCGTGCACTTTGTAGATTTTAGAGTATTGTGTTAAACCCTACAGTTTGAAATTAAGCCACTGCCTAAGAAAAATTATGTATAGGCGACTTTAATTAGAGTAACTTAGTTGCTGATGTCAATTAACAGTGTTTGTATATATATTTGTGGGAATTTTAACTGTGTGTATATATATATTTGCAGAATTTTAACGGTGTGTATATATGCAAGTCGCCAAATCCAATGAGTATTTTAATTGTGTGTATATATGTAAGTCACCAATTCAATGAGTATTGATTTATTTAATTACCTTTCTCTCATTTACATTGGTCATAATAACAAGGCAATGGCACATCAACTTGAAGAGCCTTGGCTCAAAGCTTGTTACGGATTGGCCAAATTTTATGTTTTTTTATCATGCGGTGTTTGCAGAGGTTACCATTTTATTTGGATCAAAACCCAATGTCTTAACCCTGCTTAGGGTTACTAGCATAGAATATTACATAAGGACAAGGTCCTTTATGGTATCTTTAGTTAGGTATCAGTGCTTGTTTATTTGATTTGCGATAGCTTGCAAAACTTTTTGTTTTGTCTTAGAAAGCTACATTTTGACCCTCTTAGAATATAAGTGAGTAACGGTTATTATATTTTTAAATTCTGTGTAGTGTCCGGAGGTCAATTTGTTTTGGCCCAAAATCCTAGGTTTTAATTCTAGTTAGCCTTTAGGGCCTCTGTCAAATGGGACGAGCGCAAGTGGTAAAACTTAAAAGCATTGGAGCTTCCGTAATAGAGCTCCACGTTAAAATCCGAAGAGACATGATGAAGTGTTGAACTTGGGTGAAATACTTCGTTCAATTCGTTGGGTGCATCAAACCCCAACAGATGAGGCTGGGTGCAAGTTGTGAGTCTTGGAATTCACTCCTCACCTAGCTGCCAGTTTAATTTTTTGTGACGTTTCTGTTTTCCTATTGTCCATCTTGAACATTTTATGAAAGAAAATATGACCCTCCAAAATCATTTTTCCTTAAAAGATATAGCTTTCAAAATTATATATTTAATTTAAGTTCATACACAATACTAGGCAAAGTGCATTGAAAAATAGATCTTAAGAAAAGAAGTGCCAAGGGTACCTCTAAGTTGAAGTAAGTGTGCTAATTGGATTGAGGTGGTGCAGAACTCTGCATTTGTGATCTAACTGTTGTCAGGGTCATCTTTCACTGACTGTGAAGGTAATTAGTAGTAGTTATAACGTGGTGGGCAAGGCATTATTAATTGATTGTGGTGGTCCATGGCTACGGTGTAGCTTTCATTATTTTTTTTGCCCCCAATTTGCTATTAAGCCGTGAACCAATCAACAAGGTTGAGTTTGAATCTGAAACTTTCAGAAAAAAGTTGATTAGAAAAAAGCCAACTTTTAAAAAGTTTGAAAACATCCTTATAATGTTTTGTAAGCAGAAACAGTTAGTATTTTAAATGCTTAGCCTGTGGGCCATAACATTACCTCCATGCAGGAGAATTCTTCACAGACATGGTTTGAATTCGGGTGATCCTAATAAGCACGGGGTACCATTTGAACCCTGAGTCTTACGAGAACAAAATAAAAAGTCTAGGCTCTTTAGTCTAGAAAAGCTTGTCATTAAGAGTCTTTGAAAGACAATAACTTCAATGCCTACAGATCCTCAAATACTGAATGAAATACTTTTTTTTCCATCTGTTGCCTATGCAGTTTGCGAAGATTCTGTACGAGACAATACTTTTTTCCAGGAGCTCAGACTATATTTATTCAAACCCTCAGAATACATATTGCAATATCTTGGTACCAACTGTTTTCCTCTTCTAGAGAATTCACTATTCTGCAATCTGGGAAAAAGTTAATATTAAATTTTACCTTTTTAATAAAATTCTCGCAGCCCATATTTCACTCAAAAAATTACACCTAAGTATATCTTTGCAAGTGGAAAACATTTGTCCTTCCGAAGACGGAAAAATGTATAGAATTTAGTAGAGAAAAACTATACCCTCTCCTAGTCACACCATGTTTCTTATATGCATCCACTCTCTTCCTGTGTCTTCTTGTTAACCGAAAAAAGTTGCACGATAGAAGCTATGCGGTTCTCAATATTCTGAGAATTTGCAATTTGTATGATAGAAACTACATGGTTCATTATTCTGAGAGTTTGTAAGTTTAGAGTTTTTTTAGGGTAACTGGGAACATCACCGGGCCCAGATTAATTTCTAGGGATAAACAGGCCCCAGTCCTGGACGTGTTACTACACGCACATGTCTGCTAAGTTTTGGGTTGCCTTGTTGTGATGTGGAGATTTGAACTTGAGTCACTCTCTTTATGAATCCACCATATTACAATTACACCACAACTTCTTGGACCCGTAAGTTTTGGGTTGAGTTATATGGTTTTTGCTTAGTTTAAGGCATTAGGCCAAGTTTTTATCACATTCCAAGTCTACTGTAGAGATTGTTGGCACCATGCACTTGGTGGTTATGGTCTTGACAGAACAAAGTGACATGGAAAAAAATTATGCATTTAAGTTGCCTGACACTGACAGTGTAAAATGGTAAAATGAAATTTTACATATGAGATCTTTGAACTCAGTGTCTGGTATTTACAAAGTTGGTAGTGTCCAGAATTTCTTATTTTAATTACATTGCATGCAATAATTTTTCGTTGATTGTAGATCTAAATTTCAGTGGAAGTGATCAGGACTGCTGTAATGCTCATACTCCTTTACATTGTATCCTTAAAATGTTATGGCAATGGCAAAACAATCTCTTCAGTGGATTAAGTATTTGATTACTTTTGTAAGTACAGTTGTTGCATTGAAAACTAGTGTGTCTGTCCTATTTCTGTCTAAAAAAAAAGAACTGATTGTCTTTTAAAAAAAAAAAAATCCCCAAAGAATGAGAAAAATCTCTTGTATTTAATCCATAACTATATTTTAACAGGTGTGATACTGTTATATGACTATATTTGCATCAACTTTCTACCTTTTTATGTCTTTTGTCATACATGAGGATTATTTTAACTTTTTGGACAATGGAGTTTCTGTAAGGACCCTGATTAACCGCATTGTAAATCTATAATTGGAAAACACATTAGGGTTTGGTCTGGATTGTATATTTTCTATTTTTGGCTTACCTTAAGATGAGTTTTATTTGCTTAGTTCTGGATAAAGATCAATCATTGATAATTTGGAACTCTCTCCACTTGTTGCAATTTAATGCGCTGTAAATTTGTAATAACTATTTGGTGATCTTGCAGAATGCACTGGAGCACTTGGCAAATATCGATCCACTTGATCTATGCAGTGAGGCCAAAGTTGAAAAGTGTCGTGCTACAAGAGATTTGAGGAGCTGTGGGCGTGTTGTTCAGCATGTTTTAATATCTTGTGGCCATGCATCTCTTTGTGCGGAGTGTAGTCAACGGTGTGATGTTTGCCCCATATGCAGGGTCCCTATTCCAAATCACGATGGCAATGTGCGGTTGCGTTTATATGATGAATGTTTGGAAGCTGGCCTCATCAGTAGAAGTCTTGATGAAGACTTAAATGAAATGGAAGGAGATCCTCAATTTTGGATGGAAGATGTTCAACGTCTTTATTCTTTGTTTGATGTTTCCCTGGATAATAATCTGATCTCTTTGGTTTGCCATTGTATCCTTTTTCATGAGACTAATTTATCTGATAATGTAATGAGCTTTTGGTGAATTCCATATTGTATTGTCCCTACATTATCCTTCCAGTTTATCTTTAATCAATGGGTAGATGTCACAGATGTTTGTATGGACGAAGGTGCTGTTTCCAGCGATGCTATTATTGCCATGCTTCTGGATGGAGCAGTAGTAAAGGAGTGGTGCGAGAGGAAATTATTGAATGTTACATGCCGACTACGGGAGATTTGTATCCAAGTTGTCTAGTTTACATGTATTTTCATTTCATGTTTGTAGAACCAAATAGTGTAATTGTAATTGTGCACTATTACCTCCTTTTGTTGCACTCTTACTTCTAGATAAGACTGAATGCCTTAACCTTTCTTTGAAAAAAAGATAACCTTGCAGAAAAAGAAATGCAAACGCGATATGTTTTATTAAGTAAATTCACAGTGCAACTTGATGGTGTAGTCAATGTGCTTGAAGTGTTGGAAGAACCACTTTTGGAGTCACCTTCTCCACAATTGTTAGAGCTTCAGCATCTTTCTGAGACAGTATCAAAAGTGAAACAGGTGTGGAGTTTTTTCTGTCTATTTGAGATCTTCTATGAATCTATTGATATTGCACTGGCTGTAACACTTAACATTTTTTCAGGTTGTATTAATTATATCTGTTTGCTATTATCTTTTGAGAGAAGAATTTGGACTGCACAACTTTTTAATGAAATGCTCATGCTAAAATGTTTCACATCATTGTCTGACTATAGTCTTTCATGATTGCAGAGCAATAATGTTCAGACAACTTTTTCTTGAATAATTTGGAAGTACCAACTGTTTCTTTGAAAATTTGGAAGTGCTTTTGTGTATCTACATTTGGACTATACAACTTTTTAATGAAGTGCTCATGCTAAAATGCTTCACATCATTGTCTGACTATAGTCTTTCATGACTGCAGAGCAATATTGTTCAGAGTTAACTTTTTATGGAAATTTGGAAAGGACAACTTTTTCTTGAATAATTTGGAAGTAGCAACTGTTCCTTTGAAAATTTGGAAGGGCTTTTCCGTATCTGCATACTCCATTTATACTAGTTAAAAGCTCACATCCATCTCATCCATAGGAGTGTAGCAGTCCAATTGGGGCTATTATCAACTTTTGCTAGTACATTATTTCCTGTGTTGCAGGAATTGCCCCCCCTCCCCCATGTTTCACATCTCAGTATGCCTCGGGTACCGGTACGTCCTGGGTCCGTCCCGGAGGTGACCGGAAAGGTACCGACAGGGAGAAACAATGGAAGTCAACAAAAAAATTTAAAAAATGTAAATCCAGTCCGAACCCAACAGTATATAAATAAAATAAACATTTAAGATAAGTTTACATCTAGTTTCTTATACTTTAAGTTATATTTCATTTATATACTTTCATGATGTTTGAGAGGGGTTTTGGACTGCTAAGAGCTATAATGCAAATTCTAGGTTTTGGAGGATCCTATCATATTTCAGAGTTAGTCAGATTCCAGGGTTTCAGGGTTTCAGACTTAGCCATATTTCAGGGTTTCAAGATTTCAAGGAGACATCATAGGAGGTATGAAGGCTGCACGAAGGGATGTATGCGTGATAGAATAGTATGAGAATATCTCTCGCAAAGTGCCACAAGCCGATCCCACCCCATTCCCTGTGCACCCCTTAAGGCATGCACTCTGTGAGATTCAATGCACTGATGAGCCCTTGTGAGAGAAAGTGTTAGTAAATGATAAAGTTGAAAAATAATGGGAGTGGCATTCATGATTTTGTGGGCAATCGAGATGATTTATTCTAGATTGGAATTTACATTTTGTCTTTGAAGTAATGAATGAATGAATATTATATATTTCTAAGTGTTTTATTATTTTTAGACAAATATTTTCATAGTATGTAGTTTCAAGTGTTTTACTAAAAAAATGAGTTATATATATATATATATATATATATATATATATATATATATATATATATATACAGATGTACCCACGATGTATCCAAATCAAGGTTTTTGAAAAATGGCGTCCTTGTGTACTCAAGACGTCCCTGTACCCGTACCCGTACCCAAACAACATAGATTATTTCTTATGCCAGTATTCTTAGTGTCAGCCTCTCGCAGTTCGCAGCTAGTGTCGATTCTTGCACGTATTTAGGATGTTGTATATCTGAGCCAGAAAACAATTTACATGGGCCGAGGTTTTTTCTGCCTTGATATTTTTGATTATTTTCTGCTCCTTTTAGAAAAACTACCTAGCAGCTGCCTTGGTTGGGTAAATGTTTCAGGACCACATGCATGTTCCTTGGTGCCATTTTTTGTTTTATTGTGGTTAAACTTTGTGTGATAGGAAACGAGGCCAAATGACCTATGGTCTGGCAAAGTAGTTCATTAGTCATTATAACGTATTTTGTTGGTTTTGTGTTTCTCTTCAATTTGCATAGCATCGGGATTCCTTGGCCTTTCTGATTTACACTGCACTTTAACTTTTGACATGTTATATTAGTGTGGGTAGATATGTTGTCAATGCATCTTATAAAACATATTAATCTTCTTTGGAGAAGTAGAGAATCTCAAAGATATTCCAGCCAGTCAAATTTCTGTATTCTTGGATGCATCAGGGTGATCATGCAAGTAGGGGTATAGTTTTATGGTCTAGAACCCTAGATGGGTAACATTTTTGTCCTTAACCTTGTCATTCCAAGGATGGAATAATATCCCCAATAATCCATATCTCAGAAAATAATCTTGTATAATACAAGCAACTTCATGTATGGTCTTTTTGATGCATTTAGTATGCCATTCACTGAAAGGGGTATTAAACGTATTGAAATTTTTAAAATATTTATGTTGCTCTTTTGGCTGTAATAGTTTGCCTACTTGGAGAACTGGTCTTTATTGTTATATGCATAGTTATCTAAGTCTCAGGGACAGGGGGATGGGGTTTCTGGGACAGCAAAAATTTCCCAGATTTTGGGAACTTCTGTTAAAGTAATATATAAAACTTAACTTTTAAATTTTATATCTTTATTCAATGAAATTTAGGGGTTTAAACTTTATTTAATATTTTTTAGGGTACTTTAAGGATTAGGGTTCAATGTTATTGTAAAAATAACATTTTTTTGGGGTGTGGTTCTATTTTAAAGTAAAAGCGTCAGTTTGTTTACAAAAAATTAAAAACAAAACAAGAATAGGGATGTCCCCTCCACGTTCCCAACTCCCCAAAACATTTGGGACGTCACCAAAATCCAGGGACATGTCCCCGCATAACACTGGTCATATGATATATTACAGTTACAGCTATTCTGTAACTATCTATGAATTTTTAGTCAGACCTTATACGAACCTCCTCCAAAGAGGAGAAATGCTTGTAGATATTGAGCCTGCATAGTGTTATGGATAATGATGAGTCATTGCACGCACCCTTTATGGAGTTATTTAAAATCTGATGGGTGCATTTTCAACCAAAGTTGTATCAGCGAACTGTTGAAAGTTGAAACATAC
Organism: Torreya grandis; assembly: GCA_037957365.1. Classification (NCBI taxonomy): domain Eukaryota; kingdom Viridiplantae; phylum Streptophyta; class Pinopsida; order Cupressales; family Taxaceae; genus Torreya; species Torreya grandis. Next base: position 1,361,699 of record JARHVA010003929.1, read on the forward strand.
AAACACCAAACTGTTGTATGGATTGCCAATCGTTTGCTTCCCCTTAGCCAGACTGGGGTGAACGTTCAAGTATAAACAGTCAACGATATAGCATGCCAAAAGAATTAATTGAAAATAATTTTTTTGAATCACTGATTGAGCTTGAGATCTGGAAAGAAATCAACAGGAAAACTGGGAAGTCATATTTCTGTGTGCCACAAGGAAGTCAAGTTTTTGAATGAACAAGGAAGTGTAACTGTTACCGTTTCTATCCTTTATGTGTGGATAATTTTTCTGCTGCCTCAAGCCATGGCCCACTGACTTGTAGTATGATGAAGCCTCTGCTGAAGCTACAAAACCTGATCTCCAAGTCACAAAAGGATGCAATAACTAGCACCCTAAAATGTGAACACCAGTTCTATCATCTATGAACACCTGCAAATTGTAAGGACAAAATGTTTCCATTCTTTCCAGAAGTAAAAAATTTTGTGAAAAATTAAGGAGGATCTTTTTTATGAATTTTTTTGTTGTCCTTGTGGATTAGTATCTTGATCAGGCAGGCAGAAACTCTTCACAATGCTCAATGAAAGCAATTAGGGGCAGCAAAAGATATTTTTGCATTACCGGGAGGGGAGATTCTTCACCTGGTCAACAACTCAATATCCTAACATTGGAAAACCACTGCTTTCCTAGCCAGTGGTTTGAGAGGAATGGACTCCACCTTCTACCTGCAAAAAAAAGTGTTTGTTGTCATTAGATGGGAAAACTGAGAAAGATTAAGTAGATGCTGGTGACACTGGAACTGAATGAACATTCCTTTCCAAAACAGCTAGAAAAGACTAAATAAGTATTAGTGTGGCCACTGTTTGCTGTAATACGCATTTTCTCATTATTTACACAGAACATTTGCACACAAGGTCTTGGCTTCAGTCTAAGTCACAAGGTTCAAGTTTGAGTTCAACAAGGATAAAATTCGATTTAAGTTCGCCCAATGGATAAAGTTCGAGAAAGAAATCGTCATTAAATTCGAACAATAGGTTTTTTTAAATAGTAAATATAATTTTATAAATAAATATAAAATATTTTTTAATTAAAACCAAACTTTAAAGTTAAAAAAAACACATCAAAAAAAAAAAAAAAAAAAAAAAAAATATATATATATATATATATATATATATATATATAACAAAAACTTTAAAACATTTATAAAATTTAAAAACCAAATATAAAATACATACAATAAAAATTTGTTAAAAAAATTAAATATAAATTTAAAAATATAAAGACAAAAATAAAAGTAAAAAGTAAAATAAAAAAGATAAAATTAAAAAAAAGGATAAAAAAAAATAACACCTGTTAAAAATCAAAACATTAAAAAAATCAAATGTTATAAAACAAAACATCAAAAAAACAAATGTATATCGATGCTTCTTGTCGGCTGCTCCATGCACCAGCCTCGTCAGCTGCTCTGAGCAACAGCATAACGTCAACAACCCCTGCACACTGCACAGAAAAAACTCGTTTTGTCCTGCACACTACTCACCACACAGCAGCCGTATGTTCAACGTATAGGTACAGGCCAAGGCGCATAAAAAAACACACAGCTAGGGAAGACTCCGTCATACACAATGAACACCAGGGCATGCTATGCACAGCATAGCAGTTGCTCTGAACAGTGAACACTAGGGCACACTCTACACAGCACAGCTGAAAAGCCTCATCACACAGTGCAAAAAACTCTTTTCACACAGCATTTTACTGTTCATTTGATAGCCCTTTTTTGAGTTTTTTTTTGCTGTGTTTTTTTGGTCAAATTTCAGCTAATTTATCTGAACTCTTTTAGGGTTTTATAAAAACGGCGATTTTCAATTTTTTAGGTTAAAAATCGCCATATCTTGTGACACAGGGCCTTCAGCTATACAAGGAATGGTTATAGTTTGTAAGCCTGGTGAGTACTAGATGAGTTGCAAGCTGATCAACCTTGGGTGAGTCTGCAGACCCTACTCGCATACTCTGCCAAGGCTGCATGTCAGGACTTGCGAGTTTCTGCAGCCTCATGAGTTCCAACAGGAAGATTTGTTGAGTCTGCCAAAGTAAACAGAAAAAGAATTAAAAATTAAAAAACCATTGAAACAATTCTTTATATATATAATTTATGCTACAAATTGCCAAGTCTGAGTCTAAAAGCAGACTGCAGAGTTTGTGCTAAGTCTGAGTCTAAAAGCAGACTGCCGAGTTTGTGCTAAGTCTGAGTCTTGTTACTATGAGGAATATCGAAAGAGAACCAGCCTTGGAAGGTATATCAACGTCAGTCTCATCATTCATAAAGCTTATCTTTCTAGATAACCTCCGATACATCATTGGATTTGTCAACAGAAATCTATATTTTGGCGAATTAATATATGCCTAGTATCAACTCCCTTGGGAGTCTATTTTGATGTCTTTAAACTTCTTATCAACTTAAGCTTTGGCTTGTGCTGCCAGAGAGTGGCCAAGCCCACTCTCCCTCTCAGCATGCTCAACCTTTGGCTGAGATATGCATGGAATGTTTCCATATGGATTTTCAAGGCACAGAACAGCAGACCTATGTTCATTTTTGCATCTCAAATTTACAGCGGTTCTGGATATGCACTTGTTCTATATACTTGTTGACACATTTTCTTCTAATATCTACTACTCTTTTTTCATGAAGTTTTTTTTTTGAAAGGAGATGACATTTTCGCAATGCTAAATCCACATTGATATATTATATGGTCCTCAAAGCTTAAAGGAATGAAATATTTATTTGCATTAATCTTGAACAGTATTGAATTGCTAAATCCACATTGATGTCTTGTATGGGCCTCAAAGCTTAAAGGATTGAAATTATTATGTGCATGAATCTTGAACAGTATTGAATTTCTGATTGCGCCAGCTGAGGAATTGAGAAGTTGCTATGAAGAAAGTAATATTTATGTTTCATTAAATCTGCAATTTTGTTTTTCATTTAGTTATTAAAGTATGATATCCATGGAAATAAAGCAGTGCTTTATTTAGGTGCCAGATAAGGATATTTGCTAACTATAAACGAATTTAGTATTATCAGATGCTTTGATCAAATACACCTTGCTTAAAATTTAAGAAGAATTTATTTTTCTCTTGTTAATTTTTATTTAACTTTGAGTTGTGTTAATTCTTCAGCATTTGGAGGTTATGACCTGGTGTGCCAGACATGAATTTCTTGAGGGTGTTCAATGTCGCTATGTGAGCATCTCTCATTGGAGAAATGTGTTTCTTGAAAAGAAGGCTGCAGCTGCTCAGCGAGCTTGGCCTGATTATTCAAGTAATACCACAATGCTTGGGTCCCAATCTTCAGCAACGTTGTTTATTGAAGATGCCTTGACTAATCTGAGCATAGGACATGATTATGATGAAGAACTAGAGAGGGAATTTGGCAATCTTGGTTGGTTGCGACAAGGAGGGGGTTTGTCGCACTTGCCATTCAAGTCTAGACGTGATGGATCTATATATCCACCAGAAAATTTGCGTGCAGCTGTGGATCTTCTTTTTTTAGAAGGGAGCTCTGATCTCATTCTTGCAAAGAGAGCAATTGTATCCTTAAATGATATGGACCTTTCTGTATGGTGTGCTTTTTATTTTTAAGGAGAATACAAGTCGAATCTGAAGTTGTTATATGCCCTTAATTCTGCTTTAGTTTCTTTATTACTTATTTGACCGGCACTGGAACCTGCCCAATGTGGACTGGGCAAACATAGTGGATGATTATGCTGGAACCTTTGGTATTACAAGACAATTAGTTCTTGAATCATTGGTATTTTATCTCTTGGATGACAACACAAATGAGGCATTAGAGGTATATTTTCCCTTTCTGCTATATAAATGTCAAATAGAGTGGATGCTTGGTAATTCAAGGCCTTGTTTTATTTTCAGTGTAATTTTGTTCAGTGTGGTTTTGTATTGTTTTAAGATCGAATGAATGACTTTGTTAATGAATGAATGACTTTGTTAATTTTGATCTGCATCTTCAGTTGGATTTTATAGATATAAGATCTTGTTGCCTGGTACTATCTGTTTGTAATTGCTCACAGGACTCAAATTGTTGTATTTTAAGATAGCGTCTACTAATGCTATTTAAGAGTTCATCTTATGTAGACTGCTTATGTTTGTTGTAAAACAGAAATGTGTCAATTTTTGATGTTCAGGCCTCGCACGGAGTGCAATCTCATTTCATTCCCAAGTGATCTGCTACGCATTTCATGATATGTTGTATGCTTTTTGTGATCATAGGTTGATGACTGATTTTTCAAGTGAAAATGTATTTTCTTTTTCTTTTTTTTTATTGAAGGCTAAACATTTCAATCCTTCGGAAAGGTTTATTTTTCTTTGAATGTTATCATAAAAACAATCTATCCATTAGAGAACCCTGGTGATAGTTCTGGTCCAAGTACCCACTTCCTCTTGTATTAAAGTATCCTGTATGTAATTCAAGACTGAAAAATCACCTCCTAGTGTAATTTTTCCTATACAGCAAGATTTTATCTTGAGTTGTATAAATTCTGTGCGTGTGTATATGCAGGCAATTTTTTAAAAGTAAATCTAGACAAAATGGGCAAGTGTTATAGAACAAAATTCGTTAGAAGCATCCTTGACAGAACACTTAAATAATACAGAAGTTTTGTTATTTTGATGTTTGCTTCTTGTATAGTCAATTAAGGGATAAAATTTGCTGATTTCTAGCTAAGTCACAAGGTTTGAGTTCGACTAGGATAAAATTCGATTCAAGTTCGCCAATGGATAGAGATCGAAAAAAACCGTCATTAAATTCGAACAATAGTTTTTCTTAAATAATAAATATAATTTTATAAATAAATATAAAATATTTTTTAATTAAAACCAAACTTTAAAATTAAAAAGACACATCAAAAATGAAAATAAAAAATAAAAAATATATAAATAAATAACAAAAACTTCAAAACATTTATAAAAATTAAAAACCAAATATAAAATACATACAAAAAAAATTTAAATATAAATTAAAAAATATAAAGATAATAAAAAAGTAAAAAGTAAAACACCCGTTAAAATTCAAAACATTAAAAGAATCAAAACTTAAAAAAAATCAAATGTTATAAATCAAAACATCAAAAAAAAAAATGTATATCGGTGCTCCTTGTCAACTGATCCACGCACCAGCCTCGTCAGCTGCTCTGAGCACCAGAATAACGTCAACAACCCCTGCACACTGCACAGAAAAAACTTGTTTCATCCTGCACACTACACGCCACACAGCAGCTGCATTTTCAACATCAAGGTACAGGCCAAGGCGCACCAAAAAACAAACAGGTAGGGCAGACTCCCTCATGCACAGTGAACACCAGGGCATGCTATGCACAACATAGCAGTTGCTCTGAACAGTGAACACTAGGGTACACTCCGCACAGCACAGCTGAAAAGCCTCATCACGCAGTGCAAAAAACTCTTTTCACACAGCATTTCACTGTTCATTTGACGGCCCTTTTTTGTGTTTTTTTTTTGCTGCATTTTTTTGGCCGAATTTCAGTGAATTTATCCAAACTTTTTTAGGGTTTTCATAAAAATGGCGATTTTCGAATTTTAGGTTAAAAATCGCAGTATCTTGTGACACAGATTTCTAGTATCTCTAGAAGCTAAATGATGCTTTTCTTTGAAATAATTCCATTCTCTTCGATGATTTCATCATCATTATTTTTTGTCCCTCCTTTTTGGGGATTTACACAAGTTTGTTTGTGTATGGATTGCTGTTGAGACAAAGTGTATCTTCAATTAATTCTACTTCTCAAAAAGAATGTATTCTTCCTCTTTTCAGATATTCTCAAGTTATTCATACATTAATGCGAGTGAATGTTATATAATTGAAACCATTTATAGATTTTATTTGCAGGTATAGTCTTATATATATGAACATATGATAGCTTGCAACAATGGTGTTGTGTTTCAGGAGGCTTGTCATCTTCTTCCTGAAATTGTTGGTTCAACAACACATCCAAAAATTGCAAGAGTTCTACTTGAAAGGCAAAATCCAGATGCAGCTTTGACGGTTTTGCGTTGCAGTGGACATGATGGACAGGTAGGTGTCATGGATTCTGGCTCTAAGCGGGGTAGTGTGGCTACTCTTCCTGATGCTGTGACAGCTGTCAGGGTCAGGCTTGAATGTGGGCTTCTGACTGAAGCATATCTTTATCAAAGAACACATTGCTTACGAGTAAAAGCGGAGCAATCAAAAAATAGAAGGGCAACATTTACAGCTCAAGAAGCAGAAGAATTAAACAGATGTCGAAATTGGCTTGCAGAAATGGAGGTTCTGGTTGGTGAGATATGTTACTTATGTGTACGAAGAAAATTGGTTGATAGGATGATTGAGCTACCATGGTACAGGGAGGAGGAAAGGTTCTTGCAGAAGTGCCTTATAGAAATAACTATACAAAATCCTTCTTGTAATGCTGGAAGTCTTCTTGTTGTCTTTTTCATCCAGGTAGATTTTTGACACCTAATTCCAATTTAAGATAAATTCAGAATAGATAAAAGAAAAAGTGTGATAATGTTATTTCTTCTTATCTGGAAATTTTGGCATTTGATAAACAATGCATGTGCTAGAGAAACTTAAGGAATGGTGGATGATATTCATATATGTGCCCTTGTTCTTTCAACTGTGCCAGTATGCGCTTGCTGAAAAATGTAATATGGTGCAAAAAGACACCTGAACCAGAAACATCATTTTTCTCCTCCATGTCGCAAAGAAGACTTAACATGCATCTGTGTTGTTGTGCTCTATGCGCTGCCTATATGAAATAAAAATTAAAGGCAACATTGTCTTGTTTATGATGGTGTAAATTCATGTGATTCGAGTTCTGTTTTGTTAATGGTTTTTGTTCACATTAACATACTGTTATTTTGTATAATTTGTTCTAAGATATCAGTCCTGGTGGTTTGACTGACATTTCAGAAAGAACTGGTGGTGGTTCATGTATGGTGCCCTCAAATCTTTTGTATATTTTTTTCACATGGCAAATGATATTGTTTTAATGACAGTCCATGGAGCTATCCGTGTTCTTTTGCTTAAGCCTTACCATCATACTAACATAATTTGTCAAATAAAAGAAGTTGACTTGCTTGTCACCTTGCTGAAGGGCCAATAAGCCTTAGCAAAAACCTGGCATTTCAGGAATATAATCAACATTTAAAACTTACAGAAATTTAGAATAGTTTACATACATTTGAATTTTTTGAGTGTGGACATGAAACATGGAGACGAAAAAATTTAAACTTTGAAGAATGTCTATGTTTTTTTTGCATGCAAGGAGTAATTGAGGATGAGAGGCATGCAATGCTGCACTGTCATATGTGCGAGCAAGGCAGAACCACTTAATAATGCTTGAAGAATTGAATAGTTTCCAGAAGCCTTCCCTCTTAATTACGGAGTGTAGAAGCCTTAAATCTATCAAGATTTGAATACATAATTTGTCGACTTTACCATCTAAAAAAGTAGGAAGTTAGATTAAGGATGTTTTAGAACACCAAAAATTAGCATTGACAGGATACATAGGGTGTGTGGTGATGGCCTTGAGGTATAGGACAGCTAAGTTGAGAAAACAAATTGTGTAAATTTAATTGTAACTGTTTGCACACCATGGATGTAAATAAAAATATTATATTGTATTATTTGGTTTTCGGGATTGTTCTAAAATCTAAATTTGTATGACTTTGCTTGTATCTGTGAACAAATGAAGAGTATTTGTGATCAAATATGTATAGGTATTAGCCTATAGGTATCAGGATAGTGGGATTCAATTTTTGGTATTTAATATACTGTTCTACATGAGTGGAAGTAAGCCCTTTGTTATATTGTAGAGGATCTGGAACTATATGAACAACTGTGTTATTGGTTCATGGACTTATTTGTTCAAAACATAAACTATGTTTATTGACAGCCTGCAACCAGAAACAGTCATCATGGATCCATAAGGTGGGAGCATGAAACTGAAGCATATTGCATATTATAAGCTGTGTCTCAGAATTCGATGGTACAATGATTTTTTTTTTTGAATTCACCAGTTTTAATTAGCACTAAAAAAAAATGTTAAAATTGGTGAATCGCAAAGAAATTTTTACACATTGATTTTTTAAAATTTCGGTCAAAACCCTTAAAAATCCTTTGAAAATTCATTGAAATATTTTTTTAAAGTTTCAATAGGCTAGGGTTAGGGTTTTGTATATTTATATAATGTTGTTCAATCCCTGCTATTACCTACAAGTCTGCAACTGCTTTGAGTTTAATCCTTGCAAGTGCTGAGATTAATCTGCCGTCAAAGGAGAGAGTGGAGTTTAATCCCTTAAAGAGCTGTCAAAGTCGAGTGTGGAGTTTAATCCCTGAAAGAATTGTCAAATCTGCGGGTCTGGAGAGAGCTGACAAAGTAGAGTGTCCTCAGCAGATGTTGTGAAGGTGTTTTTTGGTCTGTGATTCTGGTTGGTGTGTCTGTAGACTGGTTTGTAGCATATACAGGCTGAAACGTCTGAAGCATCAGAAGTGTACAACAGAGGGAGGGTGGAATGGTGGAAGGCTGAACAGTGGAAGCGCTGTCGACCCATTGATCATTGCAGTGCAGTGCCGTTGTTGAGATATATGGCCTGAAGCTCTAAGTGTATGATGAAATTAGATTTTAGAAACTCTAATAGAGCTTTAGGTTAACTTTAAAAAATAAAATAAAATAAATAAATAAATAAATTTAAATTCACTACTATGTAGTTAGTATTTAGTAGTTTAGTTAGCATATGGTAATTTCATTAATTTTTAGTAATTTAGTATTAGTATATTATTTACTTAATATTATAGTTAGTATATAGTAATTTAGTTATAATATATTATTTATTATTAGTATTTAGTTTTAAGATATTTAGTTTTTTATTAGCTTTTAGATTTTCATTTTATTAGGTTTTTATTCATTTAATAAGTAGTTTTAACAAGGTTTTAGGTTATTTATTTATTAGGTTTAATTAATTTTTTGGTATTCATTTGTTTTGGTTTTAGGTTTTGTTATTTAATTTTGTAATTTTGTTTATAAGGTTTTAGGTTATTTTTTTATTTTTTAATTAGTGTTTATAAGGTTTTAGTCTTTTGTTGGCTAAAGAAAGTTAGGGAGAGGGCCCTAGCCTAGCAAAAAATGCATCAAAATACCACTCAATGATAACATAAATCTCATCAGGACCCCAAGTTAAGAAGTATATCATCATGCTAGTACACGAGCATTTAAAGCACATAGAACTGAGTATTTTTGCCACCGAGAGTAGGGGCAGTGAGATTTTGGCAACCTTAAACAGCAATAGGATCACCAGCACCCACTTTGCATCAATATATCTGCTCGCAGTCATAATGTCCACCTATTCATTCACATGCTTGGCTATTCACACATCCATGGGTAGAAGACACCTGAGTATACATAGAAATCACTTCCTTTACTTCTTACAAATGACCGACTCATAATCAAGTCCCTTCCATTCAAGGACCAGCAGTTACTAACTCACCCACCCATCCATATCCTTCTCAAAAAAGAGAGAAGATTGAAATTCATATGCAACATAACCGCCTGAATGAAATTTACTGAGACTCACTATAAGTGTGGGCTTTGGCTTAGGAAAATTATGCAAAGTCCATAATGTACTTTTATAAGAACTTAATACATGAGATCTGTAAAGCATACATCCAAATTATCTGGAGCTTTCTTGAATAAAGACATTTTTTAAATGATAAATCTATCTGAAATTGATTACATTTATATTCTTGGCAACCTCTTCCGTTCAACTGAAGAAATCAGAAAGTTTTTTATATTTGTAGATCATCCCTATGAGTGTCGGCTTTGGCTTAGGAAAATTCTTTGAAGTGCATAATGTAGATTTATAAGAATTTGATACATGAGATCCCTAGAGCATACATCCAAATTATCTGGAGCTATCTTGAATAAAGACATTTTTAAAATGATAAATCTATCTGAAGCTGATTACATTTATATTCTTGGCAACCTCTTCCGTTCAATTGAAGAAATCAGAAAGTTTTTTATATTTGTAGATCATCCCTATGAGTGTGGGCTTTGGCTTAGGAAAATTCTTTAAAGTGCATAATGTAGATTTATAAGAATTTGATACATGAGATCCCTAGAGCATACATCCAAATTATCTGAAGCTATCAGCCACCGCAACATTGTGATTGACCTAATAAGAGGTCCCCAACAATTCCAATCATGGTGATTGAGGCCATGCCATGCACAACATCAAATGAACTACTCCTGCCATAAGTGGTGCCTTGGTTCTTCATCATCTTCTTACAAGGGTAATGCACCACCTACTTGGCATCTTGGTTTGTGCAAGAGGGGGTGTTAATGCATGCATGAAGGTGACTCCACAGATCAGCTAAAAAAAAAAGAATTTAATAAAAAATGTATAGGTTCAGCACAGTTTTTATGGCTTCCTCTTCGAACATGCCCAAGGCTGCAATAGGGTGATCAGGGAGTGGAACATTGAACAACCTTTAGAAACTGCTAGAGAAACAACATGTGGATGATGCATTGGCCGATTTGTTTCATTCATAGTTACCTAAGATTCTGGGACGGTGGGATGGGGTTTCCGAGATGTCAAAAAAATTCGAAAATTTTAGGGACGGCTAATTAAAATAATATATAAATATTTAAAATATACAAATAAACTAAAAAACTAACTTAAAGAAGACTAAAATAAGCTGAAATCTAAAATATTAAAATAATAAATATAAAGTTAAACATTGTGATTGATCAATATAATCATTAAGTTTTAAATTTTAATTCAAGGAGTAAAGGACCAAAATCATAAATGATAGAGAAATTAGAATCTTCAATCGAGATACATTAATGATATTACAATTTACAATGAGAAAAGTACATGATCTGAAGATATACTGTAGTGGATTTATATAAATCCATGGTTACGCAGGGATGAGCCTGCCCTGCTTTTGATCAGCATGGGATGTCCTGGACGCTTTTGGGAGTTGAGGATGGTAACTATGATATTAACACAGTTGGCAAGAATGACATTGCAGAAAGACATAGCTTGAATCTTAAATTTAATCACGCGTGTGAGAGATTCCAGGTCTAAGGGTAGGCTATTAGTACTTATTAAGGGCCTCAAATATCCAGATAGATTTTTGCAATGGAGATCATACAGAAATGGATAGTCAAACAAAAAGGTTAATCGGGGTAATAGAAGACATGTGAGGTAGTTTGCTTCCTTTCACAGAGTTAAGATATAATAACAGTAATCCTTTTGCTATTAGTTTGTTGCCATTTAATACTATGCATGGATTTGATGCTCTTTTGTCGATTGACTTGGATGAAACAAAAGGTATTCTTTCTCCTAGTGACCATTAATAGCATTGAACAGATAATATAAATATATCAATATCAGATCTGTTACAGCACCATTTTTTGAGTCACTAGTTACAGTCACTTGGTCCTAAGGCTAGCGACTTGTTAGAAGACCTTTTGGACCCTTGTGCCTTTGCTTTTGGAGGTCTTTATCAGATTATTTTACAAAGATTTCAGGGTGCTATTGTAAATTGCAGGTCAATTATAATTCTACATTATCGGATGTGCCCCTACAGATTCCTGGGTACAGTAAGATACACGATTAAGTACGATACAAGGGGGCAATCGGCAGGGTATGCCTCTGCCCCTGCAGGTACGTCCGGATATATCCATGGATGCATCTGGGCATACCTGCAGGGGTAGGGGCATACCTTGCCCGTTTGGCCCATATATCCTGTGAAAAAATGCGTTTTTTTATTTTTTTCCAATTTCACTGTAGGAAAAGTCAAACATGGACCTCAAAAAACAATTAAAAACAAAATAAAATGGATTCTCTAAAAGCATTATTCACGCTCATTTTATCAAAAGAAAACAACACATTTACCTTTCATTGCATTTTTACCTCTCATTGCACATTTGTTCACTCTTCTTTATTTTTTCAATTGCATAGGATTGAAACTACTTTTTGCTAAACCTACACCATTACCTCTACCTATTTGATGCCACGGAGTTTGAGGAACTTGCAACGAAGAAGATTGTTGATTCAAAATACATTTTTTTCAGTTGTGGGGTTTTTTTGAAGTTATTTTTTAAAAATGTTTGCTTATAGTTTTTGAATTTTTTAAAGTTTGTAACTAGTTTTGATTTTTGTTGTTATTCTTTTAAATATTTTTTCAGCAAATGCCAAATGTTTTAAATTTTAATAGCAATATTTTATAATTTTCTTAGGGGTTATAGGGATTTGTTAGAATGTTTGCAAGTGCTAGTTTGGTGGGCCAAGGGATACCCTTCAAAGCCAGTCCACGAGTGCCCCTTTGGAAGTATGTGATGATGTTAGAACAACTACTAGATGGAGGGCGTTTCCTTTGGGTTTGCTTAAAGTGTAATTGTCAATACAAGAGCTCATATAATCGAGTGAAAGCCCATTTGTGTGTGCTTCCAGCTGCTGGAATCAAAGCTTGTTGTGGGCCAAGCATGAATGGAAAACCAGGAAAGGGCTTGCCATAGGCAAAGATCCTTGCATACATCAAAAAGCAAGAAGAAACAGTTGCCCTTGTTGGGCACAGATCAAAGCATCCTTTGAAAAAGAAAGGATCATCACTTGTTGATCCATCTCGTGCTAATGTGATGACCCCATCACAACCATTTCTTGCTACACTTGTCGTGGCTGTAGAGAAAGAGGATTCACCTCTTTGTCGCAAGAGAACAAAAAATGTAGGTCCGTTGGACAGGGCATTCCATAATGAATCTAGGGACATAGCGGAGCAACGCATTGCACATTGTTTTTATGCATTGCCATTTAATGTTGTTAGATCACCGTACTGGTAGGATATGATAACATCTATCAATGCTGCCCTTAAAAGGGTTCATTGACTTAGGTTACGAAAATGTGCGCACCAATTTGTTGCAAAAAAAAAGAAAACAATTTGAAGATGCATTGAGGCCCACTAGGGATTTATGGATCGAAACAGGGGTGTCCATTATTTCTAATGCATGGAAAGATACGACAAATAGGCATTGATTAATGTGGTCACAATGAGCCATAAAGGGGCAATGTTTTTGAGGGTTGTTGACTATGAGGGGCAAGTGAAGGATGCACGATCATTGTCAACATACTGATAGAGTCCTTTGAGGTGGTGGGGCCTTAAAATGTTGTTCAAGTTGTAACAGACAACGCTAAAAGCTGCAACGCTGCGGACATGTCGGTTGAGGCAAGGTATGGGAACATATTTTGGACACCTTGTGCCGTTCATTCCCTCAACTTTATGTTGCAAAAATTGGGGACAAAAATTGATTGGATCAAACAAGTGTATGAAGAGGTGAGTTAGATCTAAATGTTCATAAGCAACCATCACATGTCCCAAGGCATTTTCATAGGCTTCTTGAAGCTGCAATTGTTGAAGGTAACTTTTTATTTAATCATTCATGAATCATGTATATTTTTAATTTAATTTTGTAAGTTTGTAATTTGTAGTGTTTTTATTTTTGATTTTTTTTAAAAATTTATTTGTTTTAATGTCGTATTAGGTTGGTGAGTCTCGATTTGCTTCACATGCACTTGTTTTGAGATGACTTGTCAATGTGCGTGAGGCATTGAGTAGCATGGTTATCAACAACCTTTGGAGTGGATGGAGGCATGCAAACAATGAGAGGTCCACAAAAGTGAAAGGGTGGATTCTTGATGGTGTGTGATGGAAATGTGTGGACTATTTATTCAATTTTATCGATCCCATCATTAACATGTTGAGATATGTGGATATGGATCATTTATGTTTGAGTGAATTTTTTGATGGAATTGACTCAATGATTGAGAATATTAGATCCATCATAATTGCCAATGAGCAAGATCTTATGGAGAGGTTTTTCAAGGAAGTGCAATCACTTCTCATTGAAAGATGGAACAAAATGACCGTACCATTGCATCTTATTGCTTTTGTCTTGATGCCCAAATATTACAACGAAAAAATCATATCTTTGCCCAGGAGGGTTGCACCATTTAGGGATGTCGAGGTTGGTGAGGGATATAAGGTGACATTCTCTAGACTCTTCTCTGATCCAAAAGTAGAAGACCAAGTTAGGGAAGAGTTTGCGCATTTCATATCTTCGGTGGGTCACTCCCTTGGTGCTATTTATGATAAATACAAGTTGGAAGCTTAATTTTGATGGTATCTCCACGGGCAAACATCCATCCACCTCCAATCACTTGCAATTAAAATTCTATCACAAGTAAGATTTTAATTTTAATTTTTTATCTCTGCCCTTATTTTAGACGTTTTGTTTTAACTTTTAACTTTTATAAATTCTAATTGACTTTGTAGCTTGCCTCAATAGGTTGTAAATTCCTCCTCAGCTAAGTAGAAGCTACAACTTTATCCATTCAGTTAAGTGCAACAAGTTGGCAATGAAAAATATGGAGGATTTGGTCTATGTGCATTCCAACTTGCATCTTCTCTCACACAAACAACCTAATTACAAAGGGCAACAAACTATTGGGATGTGGACCTAGAGATTGTTGACTTGGATGCCTTCGTTGCCTACTTTTCATTGCTTGACATAGAGCTAGATGGTGCTTCACATGACCTGCATAGTGGAGCTAGTGGGAGTGACACTGTGGTCGCTTGTGTTTTTAATGAACCACATGATGATGATGAGATTGTAGTTGAAGACAAAAATGAGTATATTGAATCATGAATATGCTGTTTTGTCTTTATTTTTGTCCATACATTGTAACATTTGCACTATGAACTTGTTGTAAAACTAATCTTAGTTCGACCATTGAATATTATGATATTTGGCATTGAATTATGAGTATGTTTTGTGGTTAACTTATTTTGTCTCCTCTATGCATATTATGTGGTTAATTTGTTTATATATATATATGCACGACCATTTCAAAAAATGCATCCCAACCCCCACCCCTGCCCAAAAAAAAATCCCCATATCCATGTATTTGATTCTTGTACTTGTATTCGTATTGGTAAAGTAGTTATAATTGTTATGCTTTTGGTGTGTTTATGAGTTTAGTGGTTGTAGTAGCTGTTTGTAATCAATGCATCTTATATTACGCCAAGCATGAAAGTTACATCAAATGAACATCATAATTATGTGTAAAATCTCATTCTATGAAAGCTAGAAAGGCAAGCGCCCGAGTCTTTTTACTAAATTGCAGAGGATGTCTTAGACATTTTCCTTGAGGACATCCTTTGACTGCCAGAGACATCTTGGGGGCATCCCAGTGAAAAACCCTCTGAATAGAAGCATGGAGAGGATGTTTCCTCGGTGTCTTTAAGTCCTAGAAGCATCCAACACAACACGTATTGTTAAAAAATAGGGGGTGCGTCACCGTGTAACTATGGTTTTATTCAAGGGCCATTCCATTTAATATAGCCAAAAATCTACATTTTAAGAATGCGATCCAGAAAGTTGTGGAGTTTGGCAAAGGGTACATGTCTTCTATTGCAAATGCTTTTAGGACAACTCTTTTGGATAAGTCCAAATGAAGTGCAATCGAAAAATTGTCAGTAGTTAAAGCCTTTTGGAATGTTGAATTAGGTTGCACCTATTGAACAATAGATGGTTGGGCATGTGTCAAAGACCATTGATCTATGTTTTGGTGGCTTGCCTTCTAGGCTTAGTGTTCTTGAAGGTAATTGACGCCATTAACTAGAAGAAAACCTCTTGAGTATACTTTCAAAATCTTAAGAGGAATTCATTCTTGAAGTGGTTGTAGAGAATGTGGTTTAAGTTGTCATTGATAGCATTGCAAATTGTGCAGGAGTTGGGAAGCTAATTATGGATAAGTAACGACAAATATGTTGGAAGCTGTGCAACCTAGTGCCTCGTTATGTTGCTTCATAGTCTTGTTAAATTTCCATGGGTGCATGAAGAAATTCATAGAGGGAGGGCAATTGCAAAGTTCATCAAAAAATGCTACTGCACATTGAACATTTATAGTCAACATGCATCTAGAGTGTTGTTGAGACCTTGTGAAACAATATTTTCCTCATTTTATATCACTTTGAAAAGAGTAGTTGAAGAAAAATCAGCTCTAAGATTAGTTATTTCAATTTGTTCCAACGAGTGATAGATTCTTTCTAAAGCTCCCAAAGGAGCAAACACAGAGTAGATCATTCTAAACAACAATTTCTAGGAAAGCGCAACAAAGTTCTAAAAGAGTGTGAACCGTTCTTTGAAGTGATTTGCATGGTTGAAAGTGATAACCTTTGTCTTGATATGCTTTATGAAAGCATGGATCATTGCAAGGAAACCATTAAAAAATGTTCAATATTGTGGAAGTCGACTACATTGAGAAATGAGATTACAATTGATTCAAAATGGAAAATGAAGCATAATCGCTTGAATGCAACATCTTGCTATTTGGTGTCCAAACTATTCTGTATAGGTAGACACATTGATGGCAAAGTCATGAGTGGGCCATTGGGAGGTTTGAATCAGATTTTGCAGTTGCAAGTAAAATTAGGGATCAATGTTCGAAATACAGGTCAAAAGAAGGGATGTTTGCAATGCTGCCAGCGAAGTATGATATGTCACGTTTTAATGTTGTTGGAGACAAATGGTGGAGTTCCTATGGAGCAGATACTCGTGAACTACAATGCTTTGTTGTTAGAATATTGAGTTAGGGAGCAAGTTTATCGGCTTCTGAAAAGAATTGGAGCTGCTTTGACCACATACAATCAAAGAAACAAGACAAGTTGTTCTCTTGGAGGTTGGGAGATCTTGTTTATATTTGTAGTTTTGTATAAACATAGTGACAAGACTCTCATCTACCTTGTATTCACAACTCCAACACGTTTCAAAAGACATAGTAGATGCAGATGATCATGACTGAGTGATGACTTTAGTGGTGAATCTAGCTATGATCATATAGAGCCAACTCAGCCAATTGCAGTTGGTGATTTTGATTGTTTTTGATGTAAAAGGTATGGAACAGTTCCTTTAGAATGTGGACTTTGACCATTTGAAAACAAAAACCATCTTCAAAATTGCAGTTTCACAAGTTTTCGATGTTCTATTTTGATCAATTTATCATTATTTGTATGTTTTTACATCTTCTTACATAGTTTTTGAAATTATTCATTAATATTTTTGTATTTTGACATTTTTGTGCATTTATTTCATATTTTGCAAAAAAATAAAAATGCAGATTTATATTATTTGAATTTAATGACATTTTTTTCCCTGAATTTTATTGGGTGGTGAACTTGTTTTGAAATTTATTCTTGTCGAACATGAGCACAAACGTAACTTAGATTATAAGCTGAAAACATGCATCTAACTCGGCAAACTGGGTAGTGTCTGAATTTTCTTATTAATTTTTTGAGCTAATTGTTGATGCTACTTTTTACTTGAATACCAAATCTATAGAATAGCTAATGCAGGATTTAGAAATTCCAATAGTGGTGTAGCTGACTGTAAGCTGGTGCAGGATGATGAAATTCCGATGGTGGTGTGGCTGACTGTAAATTTGAAACTAGATGATGCTAGTGTGGCATATGCTCTAAACTTTGACTAGCCATAAATTTTATGCCTTGTAGTGCCTTCCACAAAAGTAGATATACACCCACCTTGGTTGAATGCCTTGAATATCTTCTAAGACAGAAAATTTGTTTTGTATTGCAAGGAATTGATGTAATAAATAGTAGTAATAGTGCCTTTACGCATGGGCTTCAACCCTTTAAATCTTTGGAAAGAAATTTCAGATAATTTGTATGATCTTGTAAGCAGCATATCTTAGTTCTAGTTCTTATGTTTAATGAAGTTTGGTTCTTCTCGAAAGGACTTTAGGGTCTGGTACAATGAGCGAGCAAATGTAATTATATAACTAGGTGTGGGCACTACTTGAGAAGGATGATTCAGTTCTGGACTCTAGCAATACATCTGCTGGAGAGTTATCTGGTCGTACATATACATTGAATGCTGGTCACTTATATTACATCAATTTATTTTCTTTTCTTGGGAATAAATGGTAGTGTTTTATCTTAAGCTTCCTGATTGATAGCTAATTAGCAGGTGTGGCACTAAGGCACATGGCATATAAGCCAAAGCCCTCCTAACAAACAGTTGCACCGAATCTGATTGGAATGGATTTTTTTTGATTGACCAAGTCTTTGGCTTAGTGCCAAGGACTGAGGGGTTCCATTCTGTCAAATTCACTTGGGGATCGAATCCGGCCTCATCCCTTATGGTGTTGGGTCTTTGCATTCAGCAATAATTGATCCTTGGTGGGCTTTTTGTTAGCCAAGCAACTTCACCAATGAACCAATGGCCTTTTGATATTGCAATGTATTTTCTATTTGGCATCAGTTTCAAATCTGATTTTTTTTAGCGTGGCTTGTCATTGCAGTCTTTAGTTACTTTGAGCATTTTAACATTTGCTTTAAATGATTAATTATTCCCATCTTGTGGTGATGTGAACCATCATGATAATTTGATTGAGATATTTGCAAATATTTCTCCATCACTGATTTTGTGCTCTATTTGATATTGTGCTGTTTCCTTTAAAGTATATTTTTCAAAAGTTATTGTCAGGTTATATTCTCAGACTCCACTGAAATTTCCACCTTGTGCAGCGTTGTCGCTACATTGAAGCATATCAAATAGACAAAAAGCTTCGCAATATTGAACAACAGTTCATATCCCAAAGCATGGATGAGAAAATGATTGAGAGGGTTGAAAATGCACGTGAATTGAGAACACGATTGACTGTGAGTAACTTTCTCTTTGAATTCTTTCATTCCTTGATGCAGATGTGCTTCTTTGAGTCCTGACCGATGAAAATATAGCTGCATCGTAGATTGACAAGTGATGTACATAAAAATGTTACCCTCTTAAACACATACGGCTTATGAGTAAAAAAGTGTGGAATCATCAGCTAATGTGATACTCCATAATTGATGAATAGCAATCTATGTGCATAAAAATACTACCCAAAAATCTTCCTCTCTTAGAACACATCGCTTATGAGTAAAAATATTTGTGGAATCATCAGCTAATGTGCTACTCCACAATTGAATAATAGCCAGCTAAGTGCCTAAAGGTACTTGCGTTGTAGAATGTAATTCTGTTAGAAAGAGCTAATATGAGATGTAAATTTGCTTTGCTGGATTATAAGCTAAAATATGTTTTTAAACCTTTGTGCAATCAATTTTTTTTAGTTACTCTTGAGTTTACTGTTTTTTAGAGACTGAAAATTATATTAATTTTGGAAAAAAAAGTACAAAGCACAAGCATACTTTGTTAGATCTTGAATCTGGAGGATTTACAGATGCGGGTAGCAGTTTCAGTTTTGATCAATTATATTTCTATATGGCCTGTAAAATCCCCGGTCAAGGACATAGTATATTTAAGACAAGCCAAACGATAAAGTGTACTGCTGAGGAATTCAAACAAAAGTTTATGCTTCTGCTAAAACTATAGAAACTACTAAAGTCAAGAAATTACAGTCCTAAAGACTTAGAAATAATCATTTTAGCAAAAAACAAAATGCCTACTCTCTGAAACTGCAATCACCTTGAGTAGCTAATCCATCTGCACAATCTCAGGTACTCTCCGCAAACCAGCATCACTATTTCTACACTTAGCTCCAATCGCCTTCAATCTGGTAGCTAAGATGCAACGACTAGGGCTATCTATATTTCCATCTAATTATAACCATTAATTAGGTGGACGACTACTTGCAGTTGGCTATTTTCACACTCAAATCCTCCTCATTGTTACTATGAGACCCAGGGAGCAATCGGAAGCTAAAGTTTGATAAGTAGATGGAATAAGCTAAAATATATGGAATTGTGTTAAGGAGCTTGCTGATGGGGACAATGATCTGGCTTTGGAGGATGTGGACTGGCCCAAAATGGAAGGTTATGGAACCGTGCATGGTAGAAATATGGTTTTACTTTTAACCAAATCGTTGGTGATTTATGAATTTTCAATTTTTTGGGCTTGAAATATTTTCTTTTTGTAGATATTTGGCCAGGATTTGGGAGCCTGTCTTGATCCAAAACAAATTAAGTTTATCCTGCTTTGCTAACCAATGTCGCTGTTTAGTTTCTAATATCTATTGCTTTGGCCACATTGTTAGACTGGACACCAAGCTTTCCAGATCATAATTACATTTTTTACCCTTGTGATCACAGATAATCTCAACTGCTTCAGCTTGCCTAGGTTTACCCTTGGAGGTACGTGTCAGAATTTAATTTCATCTATGCAGCTTCTGGGGGCTGCCACTTCCCAGATCTATTAAATTTTGTAGCAACCTCCTTACTGGGGAGAGTTTACTCTTATCCTTGTATACACGTTTATAAATTCATTCAATCAAATCTAAAAAATAAATAAAAGAAAACTAATAAAGCAGAAATTGCATCTGCATGGAGGAGTCTGCAAGGTTTGAGAAAATTTATGAGTGGAACACCAGCTCAATTTTATGATTTAGCTACTCTGATTAATTTCTCAAGTCAATTAGGAAAATATAGCAGAAATCAGGGCAGTAGAATATAAGTCTTAGACAAGCAGGAAATAGGTGTGGGAAAGGAAGCAGGGCAAACATTTAGAGTTGGCTATAACATATGTCAGTTTGCTTGAAAAGTGCCTTTTTGTGTAGTTTTATACTGTATACTTGTAACTAATATTTGATAGCACGATTCAATTTCAAACTAGGAATCCTAATAAACGGCTCCATAGAAAAAAAGGCAGTAAAAGATCTTATTAGATTCATCAGTATTTGGTGGCAAGCTTGCTAGGAATTCTTAAGTTTCTGATTATTACAAATACTAAAGTCCATGTTAAATATTAGTCCTTGAACACCTTTATTGGTGGTTAATAGCCCTAATTTGTTAGGTTGAGCATAAACACATCCTATTGATGTATCAATGGTATGTGATATCTATGCTGCCAGAACTGAGAAATGGGAATGGCAATGTGACGAGAAAGAATGTTCATGCATAAGAAATGGTTTTTTTGTGTATATGTATGCGATGTTATTGTTGCACTTACCTGCTTTAAGCAGTTTTCTCTCTCTAATATTAGTCAAGAGCTAGTTAACTTTTTGTCTCAAACTACACCAAGGTTATTTACCCACAACCTCTTCTCCCATTCAGTTGAGGACTTGAGTGAGAGTACTGCACTGATAGATTGAGGTCAAGCACTCTCCTCTCCCATTTGGTTGAGCACATAAATGTGCTTTATCTAATTGTTTACTGCAGAAATCCCTTGATGGACAAATGGTTGAGTCCTTGGCATAAATATCCATTGACGCTTGATTGATTGACCTGCTAAAGTCACAAAATACACCTACAAAAAGATGCAAATTGATTCCCAATAACATATATTAACATGGGACAGTATCATGGAAGCCCTACAAATATGAGGACATGATGGTGTAAAGGCTAATGCCTTGAGGTGGTCGTTGGACTTGGCTTATTAAGACAATAATGGTTCCCACATTTTTTTTAAATTTTTATATTTTGTTCCCCACAAGTTTGGTATCAATCTCCACTTTTCATTTGTATATTTTTATCTAATTAATTTCCCAATTTTATTTTGGCTATCGGGGAACATAACCAGCTGAAAAAGACAGCTACTTCTTATGCTCTTGGTGTGTGTCCTGAAAAAGTGTACCAAAGAAGCAAGTGCTATATACACAGCCAAACACGTGTGCATTCATATGGAGTTTGAAAGGACAAAAGTCTAAAATTACTAAAAAATCGAAACAAAGAGAAAACTATAACTGTATAATTTTTTATAAAAATATTTAATGGTTGGCATTGTTGACAATAAATATAAAGCCATGTGTGAGAAAATATCTTCCATTTTAGGCTGTGCAAAAGTAATGAGGTTCTGCTAATGTTTTTTTTGACATTTCCTGCTTATTCAGGGTATCCTTTTCAGTCGTATGACAAGTCATTGAAATCTGCAATTATATAAACAACATAGCAATGAGATTATTATCAATGGGGAATTGTTTCATACCCAACATTAATTTTGAAAGTCACCTCAAGTTGCTTATTTTCAGATAAAAATAATAAATGGCCCTCAACATTTCAAATGCCATTGCAACTATAATGGATCCCATCAACTATTGGTCCATAAGTATGCATAATGTTTAGGAAAGTCTTTTTCACAAAGGTGTAAACATTTCATTTTACAAACAGGAGGATTCCTTTTCTCCAAAGTTGTATTTGTAGAGGGATATGCAAGATACATGCTCAGGGTATACAACATATTTATATCCATATCCATTTATAAGTGTTTATATATCTCTGTGTATCCAAGTATATGTGTAATATAACTATGTGTATACATATTTGTAAAACTCTGTGTAGCTGCAACGCATTAGAAAATAATTTTGTCCCTTATATTGTATATTATAACCATCAATCTTTGTGCATTTTGTCAATGTTTATTCTGAACTGTGAACGATATTGTATCACATAAAAACTCGTGATGTCAACTTGGTGCACGCATTGAATACTCCTTGGTGATGGTTTAGTTATTTTAATTTTTTCCTAGCTTATAATTATACTTGGTTTATCAGCTAGGCTCAGTTTCTTCTGAAGTCCATGGCTTATCAGTTTCTTCTGAAGTCCATGGCTTATCAGTTTCTTCTGAGCCTTATTTAGTAAATTATAGTTCCAACCATAAAAATACAAAGGACCTTGAGGATGCCAAAATACAGCGGAATAGGAACACGAACCATTGATGTTACAACATTGGTTAGAAGTGAAATTGAATGTCATGATAGACAATTGAGTATAATAGCCAGAATCTGAAGATGAAGGCTCCTTGGTAATCAAAACATATAAAGATCCCTAGAACATTTCAGTAATTAGCAGTTACGCACATTGGTTCAAAAACTTCATATTGAATTTGAAGGTCCCATATACGATAGAATAAACTAGCAGTCTGAAGATGATGAAGGCTTCATCGAAATCAAATTCAAAGCATATAAAGACTCCTAGCATATAAAAATCCCTAGAGAACATTTCACTAATTAGCAGCCATATGCACCTTGGCTCAAAAACTTCAAAATGAAATCGAAGGTCCCATAGACAATAGAATAAACTAGCTAGATTCTGAAGATGATGACTTCATGGTTGTGAAAACAAATAAGATGCCCAGAAAATATTTCAGTGATTAGCAGTCTTAAGCCCAGCAATCAGTGCTGAGAACTCTGAATGGCATCAAGTATGTGATGTGGTTTGATTGCACTTTTTTTCTAAATATCCTGTACAAATTGTAAATAACCTTTTTAATATAGACATCCTGTACAAATTGTAAATAACCTTTTTAGTATAGACATCCTGGACAAATTGTAAATAACCTTTTTAATATAATTTCTACTTGATTTGATAGTTGTAGATAGCTAGAGCATATGTGCGTTCAGTTTGGATCATTGTTTGTACATCCTTTTCATATATAATGGGTCTTTGGATTTTTAAAGTACGTTATCTTAACATCTATTGTTTATGTACATTTAAACATTTAAATAATGTGGACTTCATAAGATGCCTGGCAAACTTTCTTTTGAGAGTGCACTCTTTTACCATAATATGGATATCAGCAATTTTACAATCACCTTGACTGTGTGCTTTATTCATACCAGGAAAAATGTATCGAGTTGCTGCCAGAAATTCAACGTCAACAGCTAAGAAGTGGAAACATTTCTGAATATTCTTTTTCTCCTTTTACAGGAGAGCAAGACCAGCATCTTGATACGGAGAAAGAGCAAGAAATCTCCTCAATCCTTCCTACTACTCAATTTGCTAGTGCTGGGATGTCATCACTGGCTCATCAACCATTTGATGCAAGGAAAAAAGAACTTACCCTAGATACTTCCAACAGATCCAAGGATATCCCTCCAGCTTCACCTTTGGGATGGGGTGATTATCGTCAGCCATCTATTCTTCATGGTAGACCATTTAGATCTCCAAGGGCAAATCCTCTATTAGGTCCATCTCCAATACTGGATGGACTAACTAATACAAGGGATCAGGAAAGGCCTAGATTTAGTCCCATTCAAGGCCGAGTTTTAAAATATGACTTTGAAACTGGTAAGCCTCTTCAGGGTAATGAATCTGCTGAGCAAGGCTCTCGTGCCTCTGGTTACACACTATTACAGGAGGTGCATACTATAGAGAAAGGTGTTGCTTTCAAGTCTCAACTATCAAAAGGATTCTTTTCAGATTTGTCTTCTTCAACCAATGAGAAAACAAGGTTTGAAGCATTGAAGAAAACACAAAATGAAATGGAAAATTCAATAGAAAATGGCCATACAATTCCAGGAGCTGTTTTCCGTGGAAAAGATATTGACCAGTTGGGCCTTGAGAATGGCTTTCTTCAGACAAGAGACCTTCCTTCTACTTCATATTTGGATTCCCCACACCCAGGCACAGAGGGGCTACAGGAAAGACCAACTGTTGCAGCTCGAACTGTAGGTACGCCAACACATCCCATATCAAGCCCAGGTTCAAGTGGTAAACGTTCACCATCAGATCGTTCATGGTTGGCTGGTCCATCTGATGCTGACTTTTGGAGGGGAAAAGGAGGTGGAACAGTTCCAAGTTCTTTTGCTACAATAGATCAGGATCTGTCACCTGGCTATTCACCTGCAGAATCTTTTCACACGTACGGGTCTTTTTAATGTTTTCATGCGTACTGATAGATAATTTTGAATCTAAGATCTCTTTTTTAAGTATAGTATTGTTACTTTTCGATGCAATAGTATGCAATTTAAAACTTCGTATTAATATTTATGATTGTGTTCTATACCAGTCCAAATTTAGAGGTCGAATCTTCAAAGCCAAATGGCGGTGTGAGGTGGAGGTCAGATGAAGGAGAGCAAGAAGAACAAAGGCCTGCGAGTTCAGGGAGGTTAAGAGGTTCATCTGGTTCCAAAGGGAAAAGTATCGGTCGAAGTAGATTTTATGCAAGTTCCATTGCCTAGATCTTTCTGACATGTACAAATAAGTATGGAGTTTTCCAAATTTTATATCGCTGGCATCCAGCTTTGGGTTCTCCATTTGTTGTAGAGTTAATATTAATAGGAAGCAAGAATGTGCTACCCTTAAGAGGAGGCATGCTCATTTCTAACTGCAAAGTGCTATATGTTGTAGACACTATTGAATATAAAAAACAGTGTTTCAAGGGAGATATCGGGAGTATCAGCTAGATCAGCTGATATTCTGTATGCTCTGCTCCCTGCAAGATTCTCATGGCGATCCTTCATGGCCTCCAAATTCGGCTTGTATCGGATTGATTCACATTGAAGCAAATTTGCAATTTTAGTATAACATCGATTAGAGGTTTTTAATGTAACTCTGGCTCTGTTTGTGAGCAGAATCTTAATTGTTCATTCCGGGAAATGTAAAAGCTGTTCCATGTGTTTGACATCACTCTTTCTGGGAAGTAAAATTAGAGCATTATAATGTGGTTTTTCAAGATAGCAGTGCACGGAAGGTGTAAGCGGATTGGTCAGATCGGTGATGCGAGGGATTTGGGAGTTCCGTCACTACATTAGAGTTTTTTGGCTCATACAGACAAGTTATATGTATGTCTAACCTAATTGGGCAGAAAATCCTGTCTTTCAATCCATTATGAAGGTTTAGATTTCAACTTTCTCTCACTCTCTGTGGGTTGGTGTGATTATTATGATTGTGGTGCTTATTTAGGTTCGCTCTTAGTGGCATGGTCTGCCATGTTGATAAATCCATTTTACAACTGCTGCACAAGCATAGGCGAAAAATGCTGAGAGTCAATATATCGCTTCTACTGTTGCTGCTTTGCACTGGCCTTCGCCATGAATGCAAAGAAACTTAATATGGATTCCTGGTGTTTTGTTTTTTAAGTACATTCTGGTTGCTATAGATGATTTGAAAAAAAAACATAGGTCCATTTTAATTGTTCCAAAGAAAGTATGATGGTTACACATATAGTCCATTTTCACATTACTCGGAGTACGAGCTTATTCTTCCTCTACATTGTCCACATTGTCAACTTAAACGCTTCAATTAGATTACCCTAGTTCTCAACATTCTGCATTGCATCTCTATATTTTGCTGGTTTTGATTTTGTGACCAAAGCCCACATCTATGCCATTTCGGTTTAATAACTCAAAATGGACAAACTTTTGCCTTGGTACTCAAGCACATCAAATGGCATTGCAGAGTCACTTTTAATGTATAATCTTTTATCATTAGGTCTAGTGTATTTTGTAATCTTAACTGCTGCAGCTTCAGATTTTCATACATGTGGGCAGCAATGGACATCAAAAGCAACAAGACAGTCTTAGTAAATTGGTCGTTTATTGGCAATCCTAAAATTGAAATAGTTTGTATGTGATGTCTGTCTAATGATAACATTTCGGGTCCAACTAAAGCAAACTTGTTAATATCTGTCCTTTTTATGTTGTTGCAAGGCACGCCAAGAAAGATAGAACAAGCTAGGTCGAATGTACTTTGGTTGATGCAGATATGCAACAGTAAAATCTGTTGGCTCTTTGTACATCTTTGCTGAGAGGCGGTGAATCACTGCAAATAGGAAAATATGGAGTTCTGTAGACTGCCTCTTCTGCAAGAAGCTAAACATTTGCTATGTATTTTAGAACAGAGATTTTCATGGAAGACGCTTGCCGAAACTCTTCTGGACAAAAACTTTTATGTAGGTTTATCCAGAAGAACTTAAGTAGGATTGCCATGTAGTTTTATCTAAGCTCCACTGTAGCAGATGCTGTATGTTTGGCTGGATTGTTGGTTACTTTGGGTGCTGGAGAGTGTTTTCATCGAAAGATACTTGCCAAAGCTCTTCTGGACAAAAACTTCTATGGAGGTTATCATGAAGAGCTTGGGCAGAATTGCCATCTAGTTTTATTTAAGCTCCACTGAATCAGATGCTGTATGTTTTTCTGGATTGTTGGTTACCATGGGCTCAGTAGAGTTTTGATGATCAGAAGGGACTTTATGAGTGTTTTCCAATTACTAGAGCAAGATCTAGTTCCAGGTTTTTATTCGACTTTTTAAGTTTTTTATTAACTGTTATTTTAAACTAACTACACCTGTTTTCTTATGCCATATTGTAATCATGTTTTTATGGCTTCATTGAATTTTTATTTTCAATGTCAGTGTGCAGCCAAATTGGTGGTTGAGAAATTCAAATTTAATGATAGAAGTATCTTGAAATTAGTTCTCTTGCAAGAAATTGTTTCGAGTTGAACATTTCAAATATTTCTCCGTTATCTGCAAAATTATCAAAAATAAAAAGGAAAAACATGCACATAAATGTGAAGGCAATGGAATTGTAGAAATGGTTTTGAGTTGAACATTTCAAATATCTCTTTTATCTGCAAATTTATCAAAATTAAAGAGGAAAAACATGCACATGCATTTAAGGCAATGGAATTGTAAGTTAAGACTCAATGTTAAGTAAGTCATTATATTAACCATTTTAAGTTAGCATGCATGCAGCATGGTTGAAAGACATTTTATTTTTGAATGGTAGTACTGCAAATGTCACGATTGTTTATTGCTCGGTTGTGGGTTCTAGGTGGATTTGAAAATATGCGTCTTCTGGAGAGGGGGGAGATTTGAAAATGGATTTGAAAATATGCGTCTTCTGGAGGGGGGAGATTTGAAAATGGATTTGAAAATATGCATCTTCTAGAGAGGGGGGAGATTTGAAAATGGATTTGAAAATAGGCATCTTCTTGAGAGTGGGGGGAGGGAATTGTAAATGGATTTGAAAATAGGCATTTTTTTGAGGAACGAGATTTGAAAACGGATTTGAAAATATGCATTTTCTTGAGGGAGGAGATTTGAAAACGGATTTGAAAATATGCATTTTCTTGAGAGGGGGGAGATTTGAAAACGGATTTGAAAATATGCATCTTTTTGAGAGGGGGGAGATTTGAAAACGGATTTGAAAATATGCATCTTCTTGAGAGGGGGGATATTTGAAAATGGATTTGAAAACGGATTTGAAAATATGCATCTTCTTGAGAGGGGGATTTGAAAACGGATTTGAAAATAGGCATCTTCTTGAGGGGGGAGATTTGAAAATGGATTTGAAAATATGCATTTTTTTGAGGGAGGAGATTTGAAAACAGATTTGAAATTATGCATTTTTTTGAGGGAGGAGATTTGAAATTATGCATTTTTTTGAGGGAGGAGATTTGAAAACGGATTTGAAAATATGCATCTTTTTGAAAGGGACGAGATTTGAAAACATGCATCTTCTTGAGAGGGACGAGATTTGAAAACGGATTTGAAAACATGCATCTTCTTGAGAGGGATGAGATTTGAAAATATCCATCTCCTTGACTTGAAAATGGATTTGAAAATAGATTTGAACACAATTTGAACATATGCATCTTTTTGAGGGGTGAGATTTGAAAATATGGATTTTCTTGAGAGATGTGAGATTTGAAAGTATGCATCTTCTTGAGAGGAATGGCATTTGAAAATATGCAAGTTCTTAAGAGGGATGGCATTTGAAAATATGCAACTTCTCGCATTTGAAAATATGCAACTTCTTGAAAGGGATGGCATTTCAACTTCTTGAGAGGGATGGCGTTAAAAAATATGCACTTCTTGAGAGCGCTGGCATTTGTAAATGTGTTTTTAATGGTTACGATTGAAAAATACATCCCTTTTGCTGTTGTATGTGTGGTTGAAGAAAAGATGGGATCATGTGAACATTGTTAAACTGATAAAAGTACAAGCTAATATGTTTGGATAATGTCATGGATTATATCCACTATAAAAATTGCTGTAAACTTTAACATAAACAATACATAATTATTTTGACTTCAAAGCAGTGGACATTCTTGAAGGATGCGGAGGTATGATTTTAGAGCAACCTTAATATTCTTGCTGTTTGGATAATGTCATGGATTAAATCCACTATAAACATTGCTGGAAACTTTTACATAAAGAATACACAATTATTTTTTTTTTACCTTAAAGCAGTGGACATTCTTGAAGGATGTGGATGTATGGTTTTCGAGCAGCGTTAATATTCTTGCGCAAAAATTCATGCACTATTAGCACAACTTGCATATAGTCCATACAACAACCATGTGCATATCATATGTGGTGTGTAAACATTGCTTGCGTCGATTATGTGAGTGCACATAAGGACGCTGAAGCACTGCAACACAAATTTACTGATATATTATAAATTATGGAAGTTGAATTGTTGTGTATTTACGAAATGATTATTCTTGTACTCCAGAAGAAAGCAACATTCCCGTTCTTCTCAAATTATTAGTTATGTTATAGCAAGATATTATAGTTTTCAATTTATGTTAACTAGTGATTAAAACTTGCAAGACCAATCTATTATAATCGTAAAGTTGCTAATGTTTTAATAATAAAATTTAAGTAGCCCTTTCATGTGTTTTTCTATTGGTTGATAGGGCATGAAGTAATACTCTAATTTATAAAACCATATTTTTCTTCAAGGATAACATGCTTATTGATAATCAATATATAAACATATTAATATTACTTTAAGTATTAATGTCAAGGTACATATCATTGAACAATATTATTTTAAACATTAAGGTAGAAGTACATATCATTAAATAATATTATTTTAAACATTAAGGTCAATGTATACATTATTAAACAATATTATTTTAAACATTAAGGTTGAAGTATACATCATTAAACAATATTATTTTAAACATTAAAGTTGAAGTACACATCATTAAATAATATTTATTGATTATCAATATACAAACATATCGTTATTATTTTAAGCATTAATGTCAAGGCACACATCATTTAACAATATTATTTTAAACATTAAAATCGAAGTACACATTATTAAACAATATTATTTTAAACATTAACATCAAAGTACATAGTATTAAACGATATTATTTAAAATATTAATGCCAAAATACATATTACAATCAACTATGTTGATATGGCATAAGTGGATATTTATAGAATAATTTTCAATTTATGTTAACTAATGATTAAAACTTACAAGATCAATCTATAATAATCTTATGTAATAATAAAGATTGAAGTAGCCCTTTCATATGGGTTGATGGAGATATGAAAAAGTATTGTAATTTATAAACCATGTTTTTCCTTAAGGATGGCATAAGTGAATATTTATAGAATAATATTCAATTTATGTTAACTAGTGATTAAAGCTTGCAAGACCAATCTATAATAATTTTAAAGTTGTTAATGTCCTAATAATAAAAATGAAAGTAGTCTTTTCATATGTTTTATTATTAATTGATGGGGTATGAAAAAGTATTGTAATTTATAAAACCATATTTTCCTTATTGATTGATGGGGCATGGAAAAGTATTATAATTTATAAAACCATGTTTTTCTTTACAAATAACCCAATACTATTTTAAACATTGATATGAATATAAATATTATTAAATAATATTATTTTAAACATTGAAATCCAAATACATATTATAAATTGATATTATTTAAAATCTTAATGTCAATGTATATATTATAATCAACTATATTGGTATGGTATAAGTGAATATTTATAGAATAATTTTCAATTTATATTAATTAATGATTAAAATTTATAAGATCAATTTATTTTAATTTTAAAATTATTAATGTTTTAATTATAAAAAATTAAATGCTCTATTTATATATATATATATATATATATATATATATATAAATAAAATTAGTTGATAGAATATAAAGTCATATTATAATATCTAAAACTATTTTTTTTTTCAAATATAATATATTTATTAATTATCAATATATAAATATTCAATACTATTTTAAACATTAATATCAAAATATATATTATTAAACTATATTATTTTAAATATTAATGTCAAAATATATATTACAATATTGAAAAGAGGGCTATCATGCTATTTACTTTTTGCTTTGAGATATTATGCCCATTTATTATTTTGTGAAATTTTTTGGGTGCAAGCCGAGACACTTTCAATGCACATTCAATGCATTGTTTTTATATAGCAAAATCATTAAATTTGTATCATTTCAATCATATGCAACTTCCTTGTGCTTATTGCATGGGAATGGCAAGATTAACGAGTGCATGGTCTTGTTTTATCTTTATGTACGTTATTTTTATTCCAATTGTTTTCAAAGATAGGCTAATCTTTGATGTTAGATTTACTAGGGAGCCACTTTGGTGACTTAAACATGTGACTCAACATTATGTAGGTTTTATGTGCAATCATTAAATCATATTCTTTAGGGTATATTTTTTTGGGTGCCATTTTTGTAAGTTTCATTGCATATTTCATTATTAAGTAGATTTAATTCTGACTCCTATTTATCATCACTCATTTTTTGTTTTATTTTTATTAAATAGAAGAGTTTTTGGTGCTCTCACTTTATTGTGTGAATGTGAAATGGTTAGCTATTGAATTCACATATTATTGCATGTTAAAGTTTATTAAAATATATTAAAATAAGTGGTTAATGTAGTGGGTTGTTCTCCATGTTATCAAGTTAACTTTTCATTTTGTAAATGTGAAATTATTTTTATTATAATTGAATAGAAAAGCTTATTATATTTTCTTCACATTATGTGAATGTGAAATGGTTAGTTATTGAATTTACATATTATTGCATGTTTAAGTCTCCTAGAACACATTGCAATTGCCAACTAATTACGTGTGTTTTCCTCTGTGTCACCAACTTCGTCCTATGATGGGGATCAATAGTATTTGAGCTAGTTTTA
The DNA here is from genome assembly GCA_037957365.1 of Torreya grandis. Classification (NCBI taxonomy): domain Eukaryota; kingdom Viridiplantae; phylum Streptophyta; class Pinopsida; order Cupressales; family Taxaceae; genus Torreya; species Torreya grandis. The sequence goes on from JARHVA010003929.1 coordinate 1,393,489, forward strand.
GCATTGAAGGGTTCTTCATACACATTCTTTTTAAACAAGGTGTTTGACACAACTATATTTTAGACTTGAAAGAGTGATGTAGGAGAGGGCACTCTTCAAAAAAACTTGTAGAAGCACCCTTTTAGTCAATTTTAAGATATGATGCTTCACTTATGTCCAACAACATCGACAAACATTTTGAAGTCTCCTTTTCAAAATCAGAACCCATTCAAAGTGAAAGATAACTTTGACATTCATGTGTTTCAAGGCAAGATCAACATTGGAGCCTTTGATACATAGATGCAACTGCTAGAAGCTTATTACTTCATGAAATAATTATTCAATGTAAATACAATCATCTTCACGACACTAAAGACGTTTAAGTCGCTCATCCATTGGCAATAGCGAGAATACTTCTATATGCAAAACAAACATGATTACAACCCTATGGGTAAAGTTTGTTTCCATCACACATGGAGAATTTTACCATCCCAAACACTATGGCGACGAGAATACAAAGTTCCAACAACTTAAGAAAAAGAGAGGCCTATTTTTGGAATCTTGCACTAATGAATTCTATGTATTACTTGCATGCTTGCACATCAAGAAACATAAGAACATTAATGAACTTTATTACGCTATTGGTGTAAAGATGGAACCATTGCTTGTCAATGCCTCATTATGATAATGATTTAAGAAAAATATAACATTATGACCATGCATTTTTTGGATACACACAAAATAAGTCTCTGAGAAACACACATTAACAACTATGTAGAGTCACAATCAACATGCATGGAGGTGATATCAACCATGCAAAAGTCCATAATCAAAACAACGTCAACTCAAACTTATGCACAAGACAAACAATCAACAACAAAAAGGTGGTGTATACCACAAAACTCATAACCATGAGGACACTAATTGCCAAACACAAATGCATTATTTCTACAGACACCACTTGAGTATGTGTAATAGGAGGGTGTAGGTCCCAATGCCGCTTAATTTAGCACTAGTATCAATTAGGAATCCTCCACATTTAACACCAACCAAGAATGAGAGTGTGTATTCCAAATTAAGTATTTGGTCAAAGAATAACATCTACATGTCATTATCGATAGTGAAAGTTGAAAAAACATCATTTCACAAGATGTGATGTTGTGCATAAGCTTCAAAACTAAAGCACACCAACCACCCTTCTCCCTTGAATAGGCACAATGAGGAAATGAGATTCATGTTAAGTGGTACTGTGCTCTTTAGTATGACATCAAAGCCATGCATGACATTGTCACCTAAAATGTAGCATCATTGAATGTTTATGATGTCTTTCTTGGTAAGCTGCATATCTATGACCACGACACAACTTATAAAGTGATGTCATGATGCTAGTCCATCAAATTCATTAGAGGTGTTGCCTCTATCACAAACCAAAGTCTTATAGAAAAAAGATCACATTGATATTGACAAAAAATGCGAGTATTTTTTATTTCACATGCTAAATTTTGGGTTGATAATAGTTTGCGTAGAACCACCCATGAATGCTATGAAGTACACTTTTATTGCACACTTGCTCATTTAGTCCACACAACGTCAATAACTTCATACCTTACTAAAACAATAGAAAGACCTTTTTTGAGAATGAAGATCAATATAAATGTTGTTAGTAATTACCAATGTTGAAAGCTTCCCATGAACCGGAATAATAAATTGATCACTCTAAGTCACCAACAACATGTAAAATCTCTAAAATTGCATGGACCACGATATCATGCCAAATAATTAAAATTGAACACTAAAAGTGCCATCAACAACATGTGACATGAGACCCTATGTTATGGTCTTGCAATATTGAAGAGTGTCACCAAGATAAATGAAGTTAATCCTCTCTGGATAAATGACTTTGAAAAATCTTCCAAACACTACTATAGAAGTAAAAAGATGAAATCAACATGATAATGATGCCAACACATAATCACACTTACACAAGATTACTCAACAAATAAAATAAGGAGAGATTATCAATCTCAAGCTCCATTGTAACCTTGAAGCAAGCTCATCATATTTTGAAGAGTCTAGTTCAACTAGAAAGTCATATCAATATGATGTTCTCTTATACCATAGTGTGGCCACAAACACATTCATGAACACACTATCAAAGAATAGAATAAATAATTAATGGTGGGAGATAAATAGCTTCATTTATGCCCTTCTCACATGCTCTCGTAACCAATGGAAAATTATGCCATCATTCCTCCCATTATATATGTAAAAATCATAGCTGAATCCACGTTGATTATCATATCTTGAAAAATCAAGCCATCATTCCTCCCATTATATATGTGAATATTATCGTTGAATCCACAACAATTATCATATCTTGGCATATGCTCCACATGTCAAACATTGAGTAAAACATGCCTACTATGTCCTCCAAATGACATTTGGGTCTCAAAATGATCCTTCACCATGAATGAACCAAAACCTGAATGTTTCTTCTCATTGTTTTGCTGTTCGAAACAAATTTTCAAAAGATATCCTACTTTGTTGTATTAATAGTGTGTCTTCTTCAACTTCTTTCCTACTTTGACATTGTTATAAGGGGCCTTAAAAGACATTAAGTCCAAATTTTCAAGGAATCCATTGTCAGACTATCATGATGAGGATCCTATGATAAGAAGTTGGAAAATATCTTAAACTTTGATCACATCACATTTTCAAAGACTTTCATTTTGAGAAAGAAATGAAATTTAGGAATAATATGATTCAACATAATCTTAATTGATTGATATTTGTGATTATAAAACACATTTATTCTCCTCAGTTATAGGGACTTTTTCATCCCCATAAATAATCAACCACAAATCCATGGTTTTTTGAAGAAATCTTAATGGATGACTTCCATGCATGTAAACTATGCCTAAATAATATCATGACATGGAACTATCTTCATTTCACTACTAATAAAATTAATTTGGAGTCATTAAATTTTAGAAAAGAAATATATCATTATGAAGAGATCAAAAAATGTTTTTCATTAGTTTGAAAATGGGCTCAAACGAAAATTGTGCATTCCTCATCCCAATGGTAATCGAATTAATAAGTTTGGGATTATTTAGAAGGTGATGAAACCAAACTAAACAACATGTAGGCATGAACACAAGCTATTTTATAGTCATAAATTGCACTTGCAACAAATAATCACCTACTCAAAAGTTTTAGTAAGAGAATATTGTTTTGTTTTACATTTTCACTTTTAATTATTTATATTTTCTTATTTTGTATCTTAAATTCCCACAAACTATTTTTTTTTTTACATCTTTTAATGAAATCTATACAAGTTATTTTCACTTTATTATTTCTTTATAACGGTTGTTTAATTTTTTACTTCAATTACAAGAATTTTTGACAATTTTTTATGAAAAAGTTAAATATTAATTTTGATTGAAGGATTAAATATATTACTTTTTAAGACTCTGTGTGTAGGAATGATTAACATATCATGAGAGATTTTCATAACCTCCACAAGCACAAAAAACAAGTTGTGGATTTTAATTAAAAGATACTCTTTTGAAGATATGGCTGGGAGATTAGTACTCACATTAGTGTTTATTATTTGTGTGAGGTAATATATCATATGTGTAATGAGTAATATATATGAGATATTTTAGGGATAGTTTGTTTATAATTGATAATTTTATTTCATAATATGTAGGATCTTATTAGTATTTAAATGTAATCTTTGAACAATAATGTGATTAACCTATAGTGTGTTATATTCTGTGTAATAAGTTATACTAATTTCAATCATTGGTATTATAGCAAGACCATCCAAATGAGTGTTTGTGAAGAAATCTATATGTTCATGTGGGAGTAATTTAATAAAAATTAAGAAGGTTTCAAAGTGATTAAGGTTTTTTTAGAAAATATTAAGGTCTTAGACATGTGTGGCAATGGTCTACATGCCTCCTATCATCATCGGCAACATTTATGCATAGTAGTCCCATCGTCCCTTTGTGTGTATTCATTTACATCTCTGAGAATATGTTTAATTTGTTGAATGGCCTTGAGACTCCTAACAGTTTGTTGTTAGAGATTCATCTTCCACTCATGTGCCCATATTATACTCTACTATTAAGGAATCTCAAGAGATCACATGCGGAGACAACTTGGTACAAGTGTGCAAGACAATGCACATTTGATTGGTTTGAAGATCTAAGACCCTCAAAATATATAATCCTTGTTTCTCATTAATTTTATTTCTCTTTCTATGTCTTTTAGAGATGCTTTTGACACTCAATTATTATACTAGATTCTGCAATATGTTCTTCGGTCCCATAAACCATTCTTGACCTCGTGGACATTAATATATAAATTAAATTAAATTAAATGTTACAACTTATTGTGTTATGATTTCTTAATATCAAACATGTACGTAAGTTTCAAATTTGAATGCATCACAACCGATCAAAAGATCAAACTTGTCAAAAAAATATGACTCAAAATATAGCTGTAAAAAAAAATTCAAAAATTATAAATTAGTTGACAAAGATGAATTTTTTTTTTAAACAGACAAAAAAAAAGTTGTACTTTAAAACGCTCATCATAAAATATTAAAATATATAAATTGAATATTGCACTGGCAATGCGTAGCCACCACCACTATCTACTAGTACCACATGTGACACATTAATATTAACTCGTAAACTCACCACTGCCAGTCGCTTAGATATGAATTGATAGTATTATAGTGACTTAGTAAGCTGATCACTAATAGCTACTACTAATTCGTACCATAACTAAAAGTAGTTTTAACTACAAATAAATATTCATATGGATTTCTTTAGTCTTGTCTCGCCTGCCAGGCCGCCATAGGCCCACAACCTTAGTCAAAAATTAATGTTGGTAGATTGTAATGATGGTAAATTGGTAATGCTTGTTGGTCGCTGGTTTCCTCTTTTTTTTTTTTCGTTTCATCTCACTTATTTGCTCTCCTTTATCTTCTATTTGGAGGGGCAGGTAGTTTTGTTTTGGCACTTTTCGAGTGGGTTGGCAAGTATTGGGCCTCTGACCCTCCTTTCTGGATCGGTGTGAGCTGTGGCTGTTTCTAAGTGGGCTCATTAGAGGAGAGGCAATGCCTTCCTTCTCAGGTGAATTTTTGTGGTTGTTGTCTTGTTGAGCTTGAGTAGGTATATTTTCCTCCACCTGCATCGAGGGGTTTGCAACTGCAAGGTTAAGTGGAAGCTCTGTCCTAACACCTAGCTAGTTAGATTATATTGGTCTAGATCATGGTATTGGTGACTCTTGGTCAAGACAATCGAGGCTTGTCTTGATGGTTGGAGAGGGGTTGCTGCGTGAAACAAGTCACACAGATACCACCCTGAAATTGTCGCCCAGGGCTTTGTAAGTTACGATATTTTTTTTTGGTATTTTAAAAGATTTTGTTTATATATTATTTCATTTTAAAATTATATATATATTTATAATACTATTTTTTTCATTTTTATGAGACCAATCACATCGTAAATTACCAAAAATTATCAATCTCACTATAAATTAATATTATAAATATATGTAAAACCAATGTCATTATAAATTATCGATATCACTGTAAATTATTATTATAAATTGATTTAACAATTTTGGGAATATTGGTGTATTATTCCTAATTTAGTTAAAGGTTTGGAATAGGAAACCAGTAAATAAATATGCAATAATTAAGCTACTGATTTGTGTAAATTAGATTACAATTTTTAACCTTTCTAAAAATAGTAATAAAAACTAGAAAAGAAGACTTAGCTGAAAATTGATTTATATGACTGAGATAGGGTCTAATATTCATTGTGCAAGACTGGGACACTGTCACAAACTGAGACTTGACCTTCATTTTATGATTGGATAAGAACACTGAAAGTGGATAGGAGTGGCACCGACACTGTAGTCCACCTTTGTCATTGTTGTCCTAAGAATTTGCACTTTTTGGGTTTTGTTTTCTAGGTCTGTGTGACCCTGTCTATGAAGTTTTAGTAGCTGGAAGTCTATAGAGCTCCTTGTAGAGAAAATTATCTTTTCAAACCCTATACTCCATTATGATTTGACCAATTTCAAGTAAGATGGGGGGTTAGAGTGTGTAAGATTAACTAAACATATATCTATGCCCCTTTTGTGGGCACACTACCTATATACCAATACTTCGAAGAGGGATCAAAGTATATATAGTTTTCCCACTTGATGTGCTTTGTGCAATTGAGTGTATGAATATGAAAAATGGTAAACTAGATGTGCTTTAGGTGGTTAGGGACTGGTACAAGGATTTGAATGAGCTTATAAGTGTATTGGCTAGATGTATGCAGAGAATAGGGAAGATTGCTTGAGTAGTCTTGCTTGTATTCTTACTTGCTTAGTGATATTTGCCAAATTTTTCTAAATGATCTTTGAATGGGATTATATAGGGATCGATTAGTCATGGTTTTAATGAGCTCACATTATATCGACAAGGAGAAAGGTGGATAACTAGAATCAAATTACCATTGGGGTCAAAAATACACTTGGACAAGAGCTCTAAAAGTGGACAGGAGTGGCCTTAGCACTATAGTCTAAGTGTGGTGCTATTTTGCTAAGATGATGGGACCTGGGGGATGGATTGGTCATGGAAAGAGGGGTCTGGCTCAGCTAAGATCAAGTCTAAAAGGCTATGAATGATTGTGAATTAGTGAAAAGATGCCTATGTGGGTCATGAGAGCAAACAAGAGGGACCTATGGTTTGGGTGTTACAAGCCACACTCAAGTTACCAAATTTGGCATTTTATATGACTACATTTGTCCCCCCTTTATTCTAGTGATGCAACAAAGTGAAATAATAGGATAAAGAAAAAATAGAAAACGTACTTGAACTTACCTGTAAGGGTGAAGCTCATGAAGCTGTGTGATGTTGGGTGTGCATAGAGAGAACATGCTATAAAGTGCAAATATATAAGAGAAAACAAAGAGTAGATTAGTTCTTACTAGATATGCTATATCTAAAATAAGAACATACAAAGCTGGGTAAGAGAGAGAGGAAGAGAAAATAATGAATACACCTCATCGAGTATGAAGACCAATACAAAACTTGTGATGTTGAGTAATGTTGGATGATGTAGTACCAAGAGCAATATCACAAACAGAGCTGAGTGCTCAATTCCCTAGAAGTGGCTCAAGAATGTAAAGACTATCCCTTTGGCTCCATCGTCACCCACTAAGTGAAGCTATGTGATCAAGCGTATACTAATCGATGTTTAGACTATGTGTCTAATCCCTCTGAGTAGGTAGCTCAAGAATACAAAGGTTAACTATTCCTTTGGCTCAATCATTGCCTCATGAAGTGAAGTTATGAACTGATACTGATATGAAATGTTTGTCATATGAGATGGATCCTGAATCCCATGAATGTATTGTGATCTAACAATGTTAGTGTGGATAGCTGAATGTATGCTGGAAATTAGGCCACTCTTGGCCACTCTAAAAGATAGATATTAGGATTGTATAAAAGCCACTCTAAAACTAGTGCACTAGGCTTATATGAAAGCCGCTCTGAAATATAGAAGTTAGGCTTGTATGAAAGCCACTCAAAAATGATGCCAACCACATATAGATGAAATAAGGCACACAACTATTGAGAATGCCTGGGTAATGCTGAACTCAAAAAGAAAAGAACATAAATGTGCTACGCATATTGCCCCCAATCACTGATGTTTAAAACATGAATTCTAATCTGGAAGTTATACCAACTTTTGTATTTAAAACTAGAAGTGAGAGCCATCATGCCACGCATGATACCCCTATATCTAGATTCTTTTAGCAAAAATGTACTAAAAAGTGTTGATTCTGAACTGGTCTGACTATGCAAAATTATAGCCGAACCTACTTTTCTGCTTGCTTTTGGAAAGTCTAGTTTTTTTGTTGTTTGGATAGGAGCATAAAAAATGGATAGTAATGGCACTAACACTATTTCCCAATCTTGGTGCTATTGTCTTAGGTCAAATCTGGTAACTATTTTGATATTTTCACTGTCTGCCTAGTCTATTTTGATTGGTTTGATATCTGGTTATTGTTCTAGGTGTTTTGAAAGTTGGATTTTTGATTGTTAGGAGCTTTGATCTTTGTAACAAAACCCTTGTTTTTTTCCCCCTCTTCTGAGGGTAGAAATAAAGACCCTATAATGATTGTCCTAAAAAAAAAGAGACTGTAAGTGTGTTATGTTGTAAAGATATATGATATAGCAATGATAATTGACAAGATATATGAATATATAGCATGGTTTATAATAAGAGATTGTTAGATCGACAAGGGTATGCCTAGATAGATATAAAAATGTAATAGTATGTGCAATGTACTGAATTGGAACAAGAAGTTTGATTAGTTGTTAATTTTTAGTTGTTAAGGAAGGATGGAGTATGATGTCAATCATGGCATCCAAGATAGCAAGATAATGCATGATTGGGATCTTGGCATTGAAAATAATCAGAATCAAACAAGCAATAAGCACATAAAGCAAGAATCAAGAAGAAAAAAACATATAAGAGTGGCCAAGGGGCCAAGCAAACAAGGGACATGGGCACATGCCACTCAAACCAAAAAGCAAGCATATAAGGCATGTTTAAATGATACATACACATACAATTGAAACAAGCAAGGTTTGTCACGAGGGCCACAATGACATAAAAGAGTATATGCAAAGGACATTGGAAAATATCCTAAGGCACACACATGAATAGAAGCTAAGGACATTGGTAAATATCTTAAGGCACATACATGAGACAAAACAAGAACTGAGAAATGTAAACAATCTAGCTACAATAGCAAGAAAGGAAAGCATGAAAAGATTGGAAATACAATCACATCTAACTAATCAAAGTAAGAGGAAAAGTATGCAAGACATGTTAGTATAAAACTAGGTATGTGCTAAGAAGTACACAAGTGCTATATACTAGTGAGTGTCGATAGAGTAATCTGTGTAAGCTAGTAAATAATCTACATCAACATGATAACTAGAGTGTGTAGTATAAGAATGACATAACCTGGATGGTTTAGTCATGTAGAAGATGCCTCCATTTTGTATATATATCGATATGTGTCTTGAATGTAGAAGTAGGATGCCTCCTCAATGGGTAGAGTGAAGCAATCAAAGAGCTGGATCTCACTACGCACACTGAAAGGAGATCAAGTGAAGCATGGTAATGTAGATAAATCAACAAACAATAGCATAGAATTGAAAATGTAAGTCGAGCATAGCAATAGAAATGTAAAGCATGGATAATGCATACAATCAATTTTTTTTGTGTGTTTTGACATATTTAATTATTTTTGTATTTTTAAAATGTTATATTGTTTTTGTATTTTTGAAATTTTGAGTTATGTAAAATCAAGCATAAGAAACTATGTACCAGTAAAACTGAGGAGAAATGATACAAACTGATGAGTCTCATAGGAGACTCCCTATCATGGTGTCTTGTATCAAAGAGAGGAATCATGCGTGATCGTGAAGCACAACGAAAATATTAAGACTATGTCTTTAAAAGCTGTGTATGCTATAAATGCTCTGAAATTTCTATAGTAAAAACTGACTGTGGGGTCCCCCTATAACTTTGAGAAGTGGATGAAATTGTAGGGCTCTCAGGGATCCATCTAGTAGTAGAATAAGGTCTTTGAAAATGTGCTCTATGAGTAGATGCCTGAGATCTCAATGATACTGCCCTAGGTGTGAACACTGTAGCTGTAAGTTGTCTAAAATCTTGAAACTGTGGAGGTGTATGAACTTTTTGTGCTGGTGATGGATGCCTCAATTATGTCTAAGTAAGAACTAGAGGAAGAACTATAACTAGTGGAGAAACTAGAACTGGTGGTAAAATTGAAACTGGTGGCAAGACTAAAATTGGTGACTACAAAATAGTAGATGGCTCTGAAGTGGGGAGTGGTAACTCATATGAAACTCCACCAACTATAATAACTTGATTAACATGATTGAAATTCATGCATCTATGAAATATAGAAATTAATATTCAAAGTTTTTGAATCCATAGTCGACCAAGTAACATATCAAAAACTCCTACACTAGAAACCATAGTGAATGGTGTGGCCATGTGTGTTGGACCAACCTGTAGAGGAAGTACAATCTCACCCAATGAACTTTGTATGTGCCCACTAAATCCACTGATAACTATGTCTATCGAGATAATATCATACTTTGAATATCCTAAATGTTGTAATAATATCATAGTGCACATGTTCAAATGGGATCCATTGTCTATGAGAAAACTATGAATAGGATGATTATGAATGTAAGCTCTAATAAAGAGTGCATGATCATCTGAATCATCCTCGATGATCTCCTACTTTGAGAAGGAGATAGAAGGTCTGGCTGGAACTATGGAATTGTATACACCAATCATGTTTTTCAAAGGATGTAACTCAAATGAAGGTGACCTATATGTATTTGGTGGGGGATGTGCATGATATGCATGGTGGACCCTTGATGTATCCCCTATCTCTTGTTTGGAATGCTACAAAAAAAGATTAGAGAAGATTTTCAATGCTTTATCCTGTGTTTGCCTTGCCTGAGGAGGCTCAACTGAAGTGCCAAGATCAATATGATTGCCATCTATCAAATTCTATATCTTGTGTCTAAAATTGATGCATCTATTTTTTGTATGGCCTGGTGCCCTATGAACCTCAAAAAATGCATGTTGATCATATCCTTGTGGAAGAGGCTTTGTTGGGTCAACTTCTAGAATAGGAGTGAGAGATATGATGTTACATTCCAATAGCTACAATAAAACTTTGGCTAGAGAAATTGGTAGATTGGTAAAGGTTCACTGAGGAGATGTTGATAAAACCACTCGTTGAGGGGATCGAAAGCTGAATTGACTGTGGGTTGATTCATACTCTTTCTATCATTGACCTTGACTTTGTATGAGACTTTGCTGTTACTCTTATTTGTTATGTCTGAGATACTTGTGTACTTGAGTTTGCCCATTGAAATTAATGTGAATTCTCTTTCCTTTAGTGTGTGACACAATTCAATAAAGAAAGAGAATCTTTTGAACATAATTGATTCATGTAAAGCTGGTAGAAGACTTTGTTTGAAGAGATATTGTAACTCTTGATCGGCCATGGGGCTAGTCATCTTAGCCAAGATAGTCTTATATCAAAAAACATAATTTGTGAGATGCTCATTTGACCTTTATTTCTATTGTGCAACTTGGGCATATGAAATCTTATCACCAATTTTAGTTTTGAAATGAGCTAAGAACATGTTGGGTAAAGGATTGAATTCATTGATCGAATAATTCAGTAGACTGTAGAACCATTGTAAAGCATAATCCTTTAGGATCCATAGAAATAACTTGGTAAATAGCCAATAATTTGGTACATAGTCCAAATATGCTACATGAAAAGCTCTAAAATGTGTGTTTGGATCACCCTTACCATCATATAGAGTAAGATTGGGTTGAACAAAACCTTGTGGCAAGGGTGTAGAATCAATGTGACATGCTAATAGTGTATGCAATAGAGCAAAAAAATCCAAAGCCTACCTAGGTCTAGAGGTACCTTGCTCAAGATGTATCACCTTAGATTGAAGAGATCTTATCTCTTGCAGAAGGGCTGCCACATCAGGAGACAAATATGTACTAGCTATGGCTAGTGGTATAGAGGCAAGTTGGGCTACTATAGGGGGTTGTTGAGACATAGTTGCCCCCATAGTGTCATTTGTAACTAGTTGCTCTGTGGTTTGAGAAGATTGACCATTGTTCACTCTTTGTTCTTCTTCTTGTAGTATTTTAATCATGCCATCTTGCATGTTAGGGTGTTTAGTTAAGAGTTCTTGAAGTTCCCTTTTATCGATTTCATCAAAACTGGTATATTGGGCCATTGTTAAAGTAGGAAAATAATTTGAGATTTGATTGAATTTTTTATAATAATTTGTAATAGAAAAAGTGCTATAAAATGAAAGTATTGAATATAGGAAATGTAAATTCCTAAAAATAATGAACTTAAAATTGTGTAAAAAGGATATGAAGCTCACGAACATGTAAGGTGATACCTTAAGAAGCAATGGGACCTAGTGTATACAACTAGGGTTTGGAAAAATAAATATTTTTGAGAATTACTATTGAATTTTAAATTTTGAATGGATTTTCTAATTTAAATATGCTAGTAAAAATATACAAAATAATTGAAAAATTACTGGGACCTAGTATGGGCAATTAGGGTTTGAAAGAAAATTATTTTAAAATTACTACAAAATTTTAAAATTTAATGTAAATTTATGATTTTATTATGTAGGGAAAAAATAAAAAAAATATATGAAAAATCAGCAAGAAATTTACCCTAGGGTTTCTACAGTAATTAAGTTACTAATTTATGTAAATTAGATGTAATTTTGACCTTTCTAAAAATAGTAATAAGAATTGGAAAAGAAGACTTAGTTAGAAACTAAGTGATATAGCTGAGACAAGGTCTGATATTCACTGTGTAATACTAGGACACTGTCACAAACTAAGATGTGACCTTCATTTTATGATTGGATAGGAGCGTTAAAAGTGGATAGGAGTGGCACTGGCACTATAGTCTACCTTTGTCATTATTGTCTTTAGAATTTAAACTTTTTGGGTTTTGTTCGCCAGGTCTGTGTGACCTTGTCTATGAAGTTTCAACAATTGGAAGTCTGTAGAGCTGCATGTAGAGTAGTTTCTCTCTTCAAACCTTATACTTCATTGTGATTTGACCAATTTTGAGCAAGGAGGGGTTAGTGTGTGTAAGATTCACTAAATGTGTATCCACACCCCTTATGTGGGCACATTGCATACATACCAATACTCTGAAGAGGGATCAAGCCATATATAGTTCTCCCACTTGATGTTGTTTGTGCAATTGAGTATATGAATATGTAAAATGCTAAATGGATGTGCCTGAGGTGGCTAGGGGCTGGTATAAGGATTTGAATGAGCTTGTAAGTGTATTGATTGGCTATATACAAAGAATAGAGAAGATTGCTTGAGTAGTCTTGTTTGTATTCTTGCTTGCTTAGTGATATTTGCCAACCCTTTTCAAATTATCTTTGAATGGGCTTATATAGGGATCTATTGGTCATGGGTTGAATGAGCTCGCATTAGGCTGACAAGGAGAAGGATGGGGAATCGAAAGGAACTAACTGTTGGGGCCAAAAATGCACTTAGACAAGAGCACTAAAAGTGGATAGGAGTGGCACCGATGCTATAGTCTAAGTGTGGTGCTATTGTCCTGAGCTGATGGGGCCTGGAGGGATGGATTAGTCATGGAAAGAGGCATCTGACTCAGCTAAGATCAAGTATAGAAGGCTACAGATGACTAGAAATCAGTGAAAATATGTCTATGTGAGTCATGAGAGCAAGCAAGAAGAATATATAATTTGGGTGTCATAAGCTACACTCAAGTTACCAATTTTTGTATTTTATATGGCTACATAAATATATATAAAAATGAAACTATATATATATATATATGTGTGTGTGTGTGTATCTAATCTTACTTTAAATTAATATTATACATATATATATAAATGACTAATAATTAGTATTATAAATATATATAAACATAAAATTATATATAAAATGAAACTTATATATATATATATATATATAATTTAATATTATTATATATATTTAGTTTATAATATTAATTTAAAGGGAGATTGGTCTTATAAAATTGAAACAATACAATTACAAAAATAAAATAAAAAAAATAAAAATCCCACACTTTTACATAATAATTATTTTGTTATAGAGATAAAACTACGGTTTAAATTTGATGGTTATATAAATTTTTTTAGTCATTAATTATAAAATAAGATGGATTTAAAAAATAATCATATTTGATGAAAAAATAATTTTTTGAGGAACCTTTTAAATATTACAAAGATTATAGATATATTTGAAAGATGATAGTAAATATATAGTTAATCTTTTGATGTCTTCTTTTTTTTTAATGAAAGGTACTTACATTTGAAAGGTGATATTGAATGGATTGTTATTATGAAAATTTTATTCAAGGGGTAGTTTAGGGTCTTTTTATTTACATGTACTTTTTCTTGAACATTTTAAATTTTCATAAAAAATTAGGTTATTTATTTTATTTTATTTGAAGCATGCATTATATTTTTTAATAGAAAAAAAGAAATAAATTATTATATTTTTATTTAATATTTTATTTTAATATTTTGTGATATAAATATTTTCTTTTAGTTTGTCTTTGGAAAATAGTAGTACATTTGATTTATATAAAATATGATGTTATGAATTATAATTATTGTATTTTTTTGGGTGATTGCTATGATATCATTGAATTTGTTTTTGAAGATTGTATTTTCAGAATTTATTAAATATTTTTATTTAATTTGATTTAAACAAAAATAAATAAATTGTACTTTCGGGGGACTCTTCATAAATAAATAAATTATGCATTGTGATTTATGTGATTGATTTGACACATCTATGGTTTTGGAAGGAATTTTTTAAATTGAATTTTGTAATCATTCATATACATATATATATATATACATATATATATATATACATATATATATATATACATATATATATATATACATATATATATATATATATATATATATATATATATATACATATATATATATATATATATACATATATATATATATATATATACATATATATATATATATATATATATATATATTTGTGTTTGAATCATTCTCCAACAAATTAGAATCATTTTTATAGTTCATAATTTTAATGATATGTAATTAAACTTACTCTTATCAATCGAAGTGTAATTATTTTTTACAACTTTTCATTATCGAAATGTTGGATGAATAAATATCCTTCAACTTGAAATTAAGACCAGCCCTTCAAACTTAATTGCTCCTTATATGTGTTATGCCTGCTGCCACTTCTATGTCATCTGTCAACATTGCCTTCTTTTGTCAGACCTTATCCGTATGCATAACAATACTTGGTTAGATCTGTATGAATAACCATAAATTGCCTATTGATAAAAGATTAAAATGTTTTCGATGCAACCACCTAAATGTCCATTTTGTTGCCTTAATGGAAACATGAAACATATCTTCTGGGAATGTTTGTTTACTAAAAATCTTTGGAAGGTTATTTGTAATGATCTATCTACTATTTTTGAGCACCGATTGAATTGGAAAGAAGCATTGTTAAGGGTAGGCCTGCATACTAATGAATTTGATAATTCTATCTGATAGGTTATTCTTCTACATATCTAGAAAACTAGATGTATGATAGTCTTTTCTAAATCCACTTACTGCTAGGAAGCAGGAATTGTAAGGCTTTACTATGATGTTTTCCTCCAAATTGTTTTTTTATTTGTGAAGTTTCAAAGAGGGACAAAGAAAGATTTGAAGATGGATGTTCAATTCCGTATTATTAAACTTTAAATGCTTCAACTTCAAAAAAGAACTTGGATCCAAGACTTGATAAGTTTATATATTTTTTGAAATCATTATTCCAATGCTTGGTGTTTTAAAGTGGGCTGACATTTTCTGCCTTGTTTTAGATGTACATAAGGTTTCATGTAGTTGTTGTATTAGGAAGAGTCGAATTCCTTCTGATATGGTTTAGTTTTCCTGCATGGATATGTTATGTCATAGACTGGTGTAAAGGTGGATGAATGTAGTTTTTCCTAGTTCTACAATGGATTTTCTTTGGTGATAGGAGTTTCTGTTGGTTGTATTATTAGTAGTCTTTTGACTGCCTATTCCTCTTTGTAATTACATTTTTTCAATTTAAAAAAAGTTTATTGTTTCATTGGTTTGCATTGAATCTATTAATTGATATAGTTTTATCTTATGTAGATTAATTTAAAAGTATTGTCACTAGTTTCCAGATATGTTTGCTTATATTTAGTATAGGTATGTCAATTAGCTTTAAGTTTTGAGTCCACAATAGGTTAATTTATTGTGATGTTAACTATTATTGTATGTGATTTTATAAGAGGTATTGTATTAATATTAATGGTTAAAATTCTAATCATAGTTAAAAGTTATATTAGAATTTAATAATTGGTCAGGGGTTCTATCATAACTTATAATTTAGTAAAATCTTTTTGTCTAATATAAGCATTAATTATATTTTTTAGTCATTATTGCGTCTTATAGTTGAAAGAGTCATTGTACATCATGATTTTCAAGCTCAAAAATAAAATTCTCTTATAAGGATGTTTTTGTGATGGCAACCGATGTTCTGTGTAAGTCAAGGTTTTATTTTTTGGGGGGGTCTAGGCGAGCGGCAGATGGGAATGGATTAATTGAGTTTAATTGAAAAATTTGAGGAGAATTATTTCATACTTGGAAAGTTAGGACTCAACTATTGCTAATTACAAAGATCCATGGAAAATTTTAAAGGAAAAGCCAAGAAACCAATAAATGCATATAAAACAACAAAATGGGAAATCAAGGATAAAAAATCTACGACACTAATTGGCCTAGGGATATTTGATGATTATTTGCATCATATAGACTTATCTAAGTCTTCTAGTGACATGGAGAGACATTAAGCCAGTTTTCAATTTGTAAGTTGGGAGTGTAGCGATGGCTCTAAAGCAAAAATTGTTTGGACTTATAATGGAAAAAGATGATAACATGATTCAAGATATCAATAAGTTTTGCTTTATCATGAATCAATTGGCTAGAATAAAAATTGATATAAATAATGATGATGCAAAAGTTATCCTATTGAATACCATGCCAGTAAACTATTCAAACATTATTTTCACTTTGAGTAAAATCAATCCTAGTCTAGAGGATTTGATTTATTTTCTAATTGATGAAGCAAATAAAATTAAGAAAATTGATTTAAAAAAAGTGGAAATTTTCATGTATGTTAAAAATAAGTTTAAGTCTCCTTATAAGCCAAATAAACAAGGATCAACCTCCAAAGCTTCAAAGAAAATATACATCTATTAATTCCAAACAACTAGGACACATCACCAATATAAACCTTCACATAAATACAAGGAATAAAATAAATCCCTTTGTGACATATCAAATTACATTAATCCTTAGTCTTATCAAGCATATTCCTAATCAAATTTAGAGGAGAGAGTGACACCTTAATGTTTCTTCTTTTGAGGATTTTAGCCAACTTATCAATGGTACCTTTGATATAGGGAAGAGTAACTTTACCAATACTCTCATATTCTTCATGTCTAATGCGAGGGCCTGTCCATGATTTCTAGATCACCTTTCTAACTTGACCTTCATTATAACCATTATTTATAAAAACTGTGGAAAGGTGTTCAAGCTCTTTATCAAGATAGTCAGAATCCAAAATTCTCATAGCATGTGTTACCAAGGTATTGATGATGCCAATTTTTTGGGCCGGATGGTGATGAGAATCAACATGTAAGTATTTATCCATATAATTTTTTTTACTATAGACATGGTGGGCTAAAGAACCATCATTATTCTTGATGATCAGAACATGTAAGAAATAAATTTGGTTATTTTCCTCGATCTCCATGATGAATTTGATGTGATTTTACCTATTATTTAAAAACTCAAGAAATTTATCCAAATTCTTTCTTCCATGCAATTAGTTTGCATTAGTATCATAAAAAAAATGTTTTCACCATTTAGATTTTATAAGATCAGATCTAAGGGCTAAGTTTTCAAAATATTCCATATATGTTTTTTACTACTGGTGAGAGTGGGGACCCTATTACCACACCTTTGTTCTACTCATAAATGATACCTCTAAAGATGAAATAGGTGGATTTTAAGCAAATTTTGACCAAATTTGTAGTCTCCTCATCAAAAATATTTTTGATGATATCTATAGCATCATTCATCAGGATATTTGTAAAAAGGGAAGCCACACAAAACTCACTAACATGTCCTGAACATCCAATTTAAGATTCCTCAATTCACTAACAAAGTGGGTAGAGTATTTGATAAATGAATCAGTCCCACCAATGAGTGTCTTAAGTTTATTTGAGAAAAATTCAACTAGGTTGTAAGGAGAACCTAAAGTATTGATGATGGGTCCAAGAGGAATTCCTTCTTTGTGGATTTTAGGTAGACTGTAAATGTGTGGAATCAAGTTAGTTTTAAGATTAAGCCTGTTTTAAATAATGTCATTTAAAGAGGAGATATTTATAGCACATTCTACTTCTTTTATTACCTTGTTGCTGGGATCTTTTGTCAATTTCTTGTAACTATTGGATAACATTAAATAATCCAACATTTTCCTTTCATAGTATGAAGTGTCCATAACCACCGTGGCATTGCATTTGTCTGCCTTAATAATGGTAATATTCTTATTCATTCTAAGGTACACACGAACCAAAAAGGAAATTGTCAACATCCTTTAGATCTAACATTTAAACACATTTTCCCCCTTGAATTCTTTCACATTCAACCTAGACGAATCAACAAGTACATGTATCCCTTCTACTCACAAGAATTTTCTTTCCTAGTCTTACTCAATATTTTTACACATTTTTATTTACCCTATTCATCATTTAAATAGATTTTGAATTTTCTGTAGAATAAATTTTCACATACAATTATGTGATTGGTATTATATTAGTTATATTAATTTTTGTGTACTCTTATAATTTATAGCTTGTCACCAAGTGAAACATTCTCCAAGGCATCAATCTCTGGGCCTCATGGTGTAGATTGTTGGAATCAGATAAATAACTCTAATATTCTTATAAACATGTAAGTATAACATGAGAGAGAAGGATTACTAGTTCATTCTATTTAAGATTATTTGGAAAAATGTCGTAGAAAGAGTAAGATGGCTGACATCTAGATAAATAACAAAGCATCTTCAATCATTCAAATATTCATTTCTAATTTCCTTGTTAAATATCACAATGTACTCTTTATCCAATTTCATGAACTCATGATGCATCTTGGACCACAAGAAACTCATTCTTCCATGCATTCTACACATCTATTATTTTAGAAATATACCCCCTTCAAAGTGAAAGTTAATCATAACATACTAGTGTTTGAAGGAAAAATCAATGCCATGGCATTAGATGGTTGGGTTTGACAACTTGAAGCATTATTTTTTGTCAATAAATTGACAAATGCTAAGAATATTGCTTTTATCATTCTAAATATATCTATTTTAGTGTATTATTAGTGGGTAACTCTCAGCGCCACAAGACTATATTTTTTTCGACACATTAGAGGATGAGTATTACCCCTGAAATCACTTTGAAGATGAATACATCAAGTTCCAATAATTATGCCAATGTATGGAATAGATGCTGGAAGACTACACCAAGTTCCATGACTATATTGTGTGGTTGCACAAGGATTTGGTATACCAGTGCAATGTGTTGAAGCACATCAATATAGTTTCATATTACATTAAAATAAAGATGGATTTATTAACTTTTGATAAAAAAATCATATCGTAATGCTACCAAAATCTAAGCCAAGGTAAAAATGAAGAAAAATGTATCTTCTTCATTTGATATTTTGCGTGAATGTATTGTCATGTAGAACTCACCTTTTGTCATTGTTTTGCATAATAAAAACATGTCACACAAGGGTGAATAGCCAAAGAATGTTACTCAACAATATAATATTTCTAAGTCTTTCCTTCTAGACAAAGTAAATAATAACTAAGGTGAAAAATGGTTCCATTAACACCACATTATCTCACATAATGATTATGAATGTTGCACATAATAATCCTTGCTCACACAATATACATCAAGTATATGCCAATGTATGATACTAATCTAGACACAAAATTTATAAGCATCAATTCCACTTCCATTGAAATATCTAAAGAATGGAAGCACTTTTTTCACATCAAGTTTTGGGTGAACGGATAACCTCGTTATGTCATCATTGACAGTGGAAGCCATGTTAATATCAATGACAAGGTATAACAAGATGCCATGGCCTTACCAATACCGCATATTCAAAACCACACTCCTTGGGTTTGTTTCATAAAGACAAGGATTTATAGGTCTGTCAGATATGCACTTTTTAGTGCAAAGTCAAGCCTGTGGATGTAAACATCACTTATATCATTGTGCCACTTAAGGTTTGCAACATATTTTTGGGAATATTATATTTATATGAATATGAAGTTACTAACAACCCAAACCACAATAGTGGAATATTAATTTCAAATTTCTTTTATTCAAATTGTTAGAGTTAGTTCCAACAACCAAAATAACTTTGATCTATACCAATCAATGTCACAATCTCATCTTAGACATGGATAAATTTGTGATCCTTATGGTTTATCTAGAGGAACTTGGATGGGGTATAAATAAATCATTATTAGTGATCACCACACACATTTCATTGAAGTAATAATGGATCAACAAGTTACTAAAGTAACATAGTGGTCTTCACAGAGCTAGAAGGATTTCTAATGCATTGCGCACTGAAACATCACATTCATTTGGTTCCTAGATCCCCTCTTCTAAAAAAACCTATATTATAGATCAATTTTGGATAATTTTAAATTCCAACACTAAATATAAGAGCTCCTTGATCAAGGAAAGATCCAACCTAGCTATTATCATTGTGGAAGAATGATAGTCCATGCATCCAAGAAAGATGGGACTTGGTGCCTTTTCATAGACTGGTGTACACTCAAAAAAATATAGTGAAGAATTTATATCCATAGTTTCACATTAAAAATCTCCTATACCAACTCCAAGGTGTAAATAATTCACCAAAATTAACCTAAAACTAGGTTATCATCAACTATTAGTCCTTCTTGGGGATATTTGGAAAATAACATTTAAGACCAGGAATGGATTGTATGATTGGTTAGTTATTCATTTTAGTATGAAAAATACACCATCACCATTCATACACTTGATGGATCATATAATTAGGCCCTTCCTTAACTCCTTCATCTTCATCTAATTGGATGACATTTCATCTTTAGCAATACTTGGAAGCATCATATGGATCACATCTCATGTATCTTAGACAATTTGTGCAAACACAAGTTGCAAACCAAATTAAAAAATAATAGTTTTAGTGTCATTAAGATAAAATACTCAGGATACATCATCACAACAACATACATTTATATCCATAGAAGATTAAGGTAATCCAATATAGTCCAACTTCACTCAATTTCATTGATTTAAGGATTTTTTTGGACTTGTTAACTCCTACCATAGGTTTTTTCTTGGTTTCTCACACATCATATTTCCTCTCAGTTAGGTTATATGATCCAAAAAAACATTCCAATGGATAAATTCACACCAATGATATTTTGAGGATCTCAAAAAACATTTCTATGTAACACATATCTGGGAATGCTTGGCATTGTTCACTCTTTCGTGATTCACACTGATGCATCTAATTATGCACTCAACATAATAATCATGCATAATGGAAATTTGATTTCATATCACTCAAAAATATTCAATGAAATGGTTTATTAGTACTCCACCTATGAGAGATTTTTTCATTATTTTGAAACCAGTGGAGCAGTGGAGGCACTAGATCTTGAGGAAGGATATGCCATTCATTATTATCACAAGCCACTTTAGTTCCTGAAAATGGATATAAAGTTGTAGAATGCATGCCAAAATAATTGGATGAATTACTAGTAATAGTTACATCTCATTATAAGTAATAATAATGGGAAAATACAATAAGGCCATATATTTCCTTAGCCAAACCCTAGTTCACGTGATCATCACAATGCTAGACATGCACAACCATAACTTCTCTAGTTAGGTAACTCTCTACTTAGCATAAAAGGACTTCATAAAGTCCTACACCACTCTTTCATAGGGTGAATAATTTCAATATTTATACATTTATAATTAGATTCTATACAATCCTATTCATCTTTGTGTTCCAATGTACACCTCCCTAGATACTCATCTAGGAAGTACATTACTCCAATATAGGAAGACACTTTAGCATCACCAAGACATTGAATGCATCATAAATACTTATATTAGTTTCACATCTACACATATGTTGAGCATCATATAAAGTCTTGCATTCCTTGTTGCATTTCCAAGCCTATGAATATGAAGCTACAAATTTACACACCCTTGTCAATTCCTTCCATGCCATGGGAATCCATCAACATGGATTTCATGACTATGTTTCCTATGAAAAAAGACCAAAATAACTCTATGTTTTTTTTAGTGGGTGGGTTCTCTAAGATGACCATTATGGTTTCATAAAAGAAGAATATCAATGCATTATAAACTATGTACTCTTTCTTCTGCCAGCTTTGGGTTCATTTTAGATTGTCAATATATATTGTGTCCAACTATTACCCATTATTTTTTAGCCACTTTTGACAAGATTTGATGGATATGATGGTTACACAATTGAACCTGTAGACCACATTTCATCCCCAAATTGATGGATAGATGGAAGTTTACAACTGCACACTTGTTCATATTTTGTGCATGTAAAATAATGTGTATCCATGTACTTAGGATGATAACCTGTTATACATTGTACATAACTATAACATATATTTACACAACTCTATGGGGAATAATCCTTTCCATACATGTCTTGGGTTCCATCCAATGCCACCCTTGGACATATCCTACCTTTCACCATATGGCATGGAGTCACGTGCATAGGAACAAGAAATGGACAAGGCATAAATGTTTCTTCAACACATGTTAAACATTCATGAACAAGTTTAAAAAATACTCTCACACCAAAAAATGAAGTATACATAATGCCACAATGAACATATATTGGTTTTTTATTCTACTAATCATGTTTATTTAAGTGCTAAAGTGTATCCCAAACAAGCTTGCGCATTAGCCCTTCACGCAAGACTATGGTCTTTCACACTCACCCAAAACACGTAGCAAGAGACTAGTTTCCATGGGTTATGTTGCTCAGTAACAAACTTAGTCATATACTTGAGTTTATTCATATATCTAATTAGTAATTACACAAAAAAATAAATACACTATTTTAGGCCTTGATTTATTAATCATAACCACCAAGAACACAAACACAAATGCCATGAAGTTCAAGGGATTGTCAATTCATAATGCATGTTCTATAAATCCCATTATGAAAGATAAACACCATAATTAGTCAATCCAATCCATTGTTCATACTCAAATATCAATTAAACATAAACACACAATGCCTGAACTTATTATAATATTCGTAAGTCTATATTATATTGTCTCAATATTCTATCCATGATCAATCACCTTACATGATTCCACACAAGGGTATTTATACTTATTTTTCCCTGACCAAGTAGTTACATAATAAATGATAACATGGGTGATTGGACAACAAAATCTTAGTAGATTGAGAGTCATGGTAGTCTTTCAATTGTTCTCTCCTAAGGACCTGGGCCTTTGTGCCCCCTATATTCTTGTTTGATGCTATATCCTTACTACCAAATGTCCTCCTCTTCGTGGGCTAGTGCAAAACTTGTGATGGTTAAATTCTGAATGGTCCTTGAGAATTACTCCTCAACTGTATCTCATTTCCCATACACTCCCCAAGTCCTTTTTTGTTGTTTCAAGTAATATGCTCTTAGGTTTATTGTATTTATGTTCCATATTTGATTGGGTCTTATTGTGTTAATAAATTCAGTGCCCTTATCCAATCGTGCCTTGCTAGTTTCATGCCATGGTCTTTCTGCACCATGCTAGTTCTATGCCATGGTCTTCCTATGACATGCTCCTCTCACGTTGTGCCATTTCTATGCCAAAAATATAAAACACTTAGTCAAAATTTGGGGTCCAACATCACCCCACACTATGCTCTTAGTCAATCCCAGACTAAGTCTCAGTTTTGACCTTAGCCAAAAACTTAGGCCTAGTTTATTCTATCTTATTCCTGACACTGTCCCAATGTGACAAAGTGTTGAGTAGCTTAGACATTATCTATTTGATGGCCACTTTTGATTTCTTCATCTCCATAGTTTGGTCAATACATTCATTAGCCTTTTTAACTAATTATTCAAGGGATGCGCTAGCATAATTTTGAACCTCTTCAAGTGTAGTGAACTCAACAATAATGTATCCTCAAAGAGATACAAAATTGGCATTAAGTTATTGTCAATACATGTTTATTATCTCCTTCATAAATTTGACATATTTAAATGCCTTTGCATGCTCGATGTGGTCTTTTATTATAAGGGTAGCATCCACTAATTACTACTTTTGAGACTCCTCTGTGTTGAGTCAAACCTCCAAAATTTTATTAAGATGCACCAATTTTTCAAAAATCCCATCTAAGATGGGGATCACTTCCCCAACTCTTTCAAGGGTGTGTTTATAGACTTCCATGGCCTTGGTAAACTATTTATCCTCCCATAGTGCATCATTTATTGGCATGGGATGTTCCTTGTAGTGTTTTAATAGGAAATTTACTAAGGTCTCTAATTTATCCACAACTTCTCCATCTAGATGCACTCCATCTGCCAATGTTGGTTCTTAGTCCAAAATATATTTACATAAATTCAAAGTTTTTACTTTGGCCTTTGTGGCTTCCTTCATTTTTTGTTTTAATGTGAACACTTATTCTTCGAGTTCCTTTTAAGTGGCAACCTCTTTCTCATACATTGCCACTACCTAGCCATGTTTCTTTTCTGCATCGCACATGTCATAATCTAAAAGTATATTTTGGTGCGTGACTTCAAAAGTCATTTTAAAAATGCGGTACTAGCTTGTAAAGGAAATATCTTCTAGGGATCAACCCATAGTGTATTTGGTAGTGATGGTGCTTGAGAATCTAATAAGAGGCTATATGGAGGGATCTGAAAATGGTGTTCTTCATTATACATGTCCAAAAAAGACATTTGTTGCCTTGTATCAATAATTGCATCCTAGGGAAGGAAATGTGGCCATAAATAAAGCATCTTATATTGGATGCCTTTGTGATATTAATCATGAAAATTGGTGGATGTGTCAATAAATGTGGTTGTTCTTTAGAAATGCCAGGATCCTTTCCTTTGTTGGGGTCACACTCTAGGGTTTTGACCTCTATATTTATAGCTAAAGAAGTGTTATCAATGGCCATTCCACTCATATTTTGAGTATCAAAACCATACCCTTCTTCGCCAGTGGACCCCTAATGTCTAATTACACATAATCAAAGGTGGTCTCCTCCTCTCGTGTCGGGGAGGGTGTCTTTTTGGAGTCATATTCCTCTGTTTGTTCCTTTTGACCTTCAAGTTCTTCCTACACTAGTTTTATAGGGGGTAATGGTGCTAACCCCTTAGGTTATTTATCTTGTGTATCCTGTATAATAACCCTTGATGGTGAAACCCTTGGTGGTGATGCCTTTGGTGGAGAAGTTTTTAGAGGTGAAACTATGGGTGGAAAATCCCATGGAGGTGAAGGTCTAGGTAGAGAAGTCTGTGGTGGTTAAGGTCTAGGTGGAGAAGTTCATAGTGGTGAAAGTCTAGGTGGAGAAACCCGTGGTGGTGAAGGTCTTGATGGTGGTGCCTAGGTATTCCTCTACCATTTTTGAGGATCTTGCCATGAAATTATGCTAGCATCATGCCCAACTCGTTTCTTCTTCACAAGTTATGGTATAGGTGGATTTTGTTTCCTTACATACTTTGCACCTTTTGAAGATTTCTTCTTAGACCGTGGCATGTAAAATATATTTTATACCTATTCCCCAACCATGGTCTGCTTGACCTTGATGTTGGTTTGATTATTCTCTCACTTTTTTTTACATCCCTTCTTGTCAGTATAGATGTACATCTTTCGAAGAGTGTGAATGTCCAAGTCAATTCAACTTGCTTCCAAGTTGAGAGGTTGTGCATAAAAAATGTGATTAATTGAATTGATGAAGTACCGCATTGTAAAGGCATAAAATATCTTCAACCAAGATGAAATATATCCAAAATGGACCATATTTATGCATGTCAGAGATAAATTTTGCTTTATAAAAAACTAATCTTGCTCACCAACTTGGATGGGCAAATCTTTAGGAATACACCATTCATTCTCAAAGGCCTCCTTCATACCATCATAACATGACTTCATCTTATTATTATATGTATGAATGATATGCCCAAGGCATGTGAACACCTTGTATCACTTAGCAGGGGACTTGTGTTTGGGTGGGTATGCCCACTTCAGTTTCCCTGAGGTGTAGTCTAATACACTAATCTCATAAAATACCATTAATAACAAAAATACCCCACATAGAAACCTATGGCCTAGTATTTGATGGGTCTTCTCAACATCTTTTTATGATTTTATGGGAAAAATATAGTGCCCAACTGTATTTCAAGCCCAATTGTATTTCAAGCCCTCTTTTTAATGATTGGTGTAATCAATCTTGGTCATGACGATGGACACGGTTACTCGAAGGGTAGGATCTTACAAGTTTTTGATGTGTATGGCATGGCCCTACTTTTGGTACATGAGCATTGTTGTTGTTTTCCCTATTTCATCTAAGTCTTCTAATTCAAACCCCACATCCATGTCGGGGCATTGCAGTCCTGACACTTTGCTTATTTCTTGGGTGTAATCTTCATGATGCACCCAACAAAGTAGAAGTAGTCCTCATGGATGCACGAGATTAGAAACTTAATTGATTTCACAAGATTTCTAAAGAATGGAATGTTAAACAATTGAAATAGCCTTACATCATCTACGGCATTGAAAATTTTAAGGCTATACACCAATTGATTTTTGGTGTTTTAGCATTTAACTCGGTAGTCATTTTGCAACTCAACCTCATTCCTTGATTGACTATGGTTTTAATATAAAATGGTACAAGAGGGTACTTTAAAGACCCAATTTTTTATGTGAAACACCATCTCTGGTAACTATATTTATTCTATAATCAATAGTGGGGGTAGAGGTACTTGTGCCTTCTTTACTTTTCATGCCATCCCATATTCTTCTCTTTCTGTATGTTATGCTTGTTATTTAGGTGTCTCTTCTCTAGTTAGTATTGCTTCCCCCCCAAGTGATGCTTACTATTTTGGTATGGTTGGCAACAGATCATTTCGTAAGGCCTTCTTCTTAGGTTGCATCACCCTCCATGGAGCTTGAAGGTTGAGGAATGATTGGCTAACATTCCCAAAATAATACATGATTATGGTGTAGATGACTCATCTTTTCTTGCTTTGTCATCCTTTAATAATATACATCTACCTCTATAACCTATAACTACCAGTTCTCTCTATCATAATTCATGTTTTAGGGTTAGATTTGTGCTTGATTACTTAGTTAATGTTCCTCTCAATATCTATTTATGGGATTTTGATGCTCTGAACTTGCACTTGCTCTAGAATCACGTAGACTTAGTTTTCTCTTCAACTATATAGAACTCAAATGAAAGCAAAGGTAAAAGGTAAAATGATCTCTCAAGTCCTTTTATGGGTTAGAGGGGGTAACTTGCATTAACTACCCCCTTCTTTTTTACCATCACTTCTTATCATTAATGCATTAGTAATGACCATCATTCTTTGACCATTGATTCTCACCATAAATGCATTTAATGGTATTGCCTTGTCATGATGTTGGAACACTTATTGCAAATACTACTTCTTTCATATTAATGACACATCTTGTCATGTTCTTTTCTTTGGAGTGGAGGAAAATGATCAACTTTTTGAATTTTAAAACTATTTAGCGGGAATTTCTTACCCTAGCGCTATTTAACTTGCATACTTTAAGTTGTGTGCACATCCTTAACATGAATATATGTACTACCTCTTACCCCACACTAAAATAATGGCATGGTCCTCCACAAAATTACAAGTATAAAAAAATAAATAGACCATTATAAAAGAAACATTGTGTGCAACTAAGGTAGCACTTTGATTGAAAATAGGAAATCCTAAACTAATGGCATATGCCTTATTGTTACAAAAACTAGACTTTTAAGTAGAGGAGTATGATCATAGTCGGTTACCATTGTAATATCTAAGAATAAATTGACTATCCAATCTTTGTAAATGATAAGTGTTGATAGGCCAAATTTTGTGAACAATAAAATGACCATCCTAGTGAATACAAAGTTTCCCAGAATGGTGAACAAATTGGGAGTCATAAAGCAAGACATTCATTCCAGGTGTAAATGTCTTATGATTGATGTGTTGATCATACCATGCCTTTTGTTTGCATTTCTCCACATCTTGACTCTACTGAAGAAGGAAATGTATTTATCCAACTATAATAAAGCATCCAAACATGATTTTAATGATGACTCTTCATCTAATTATCCAATGTGCATAATATGAAGAGATGGTACCAAGAATTCAACTCATAAAACTGCTTCCATGCCATATACTAGATTAAATGATGTGTTTTTATTCAGTCACTTATAATTTATTTGATAAGACCAAAGCACTATAGACACTATATCATCCTAGTCTATACAACCAATATTACAAATATTTTTAAGTGTTGTGCCTAAGATCTTATTGAATTCCTCAGTAGTGCCATTGGCTTGGAGATGATACGGTGTTGTTTTGTGATGGGCAATCATGAACTCAACATATAAGATACAGATAGTTTTATTGAGGAAACATGTACTTTTATCACTTATAAAACTTAATGGGCAGCCAAAATGGGTTATGATATGTTCCCATATGAAGAATGCAATAGTAATAGTAGAACAATCCCTTGTTGGCATGACCTCAACCCAATACATGAGATATTCAATCATTGTATTGATATAATGAGAACTTATACATCATCCAACTAGATTTATGGGGCCAAAAAAATCAATGGCCCACCTTTCAAATGGTTTTTGAGATAGAATAGGATGTAATGACATGGCATCCCAATGATTTGGTTTTTTGATGCACTAAAAAATATCATTTTTCCTAACATGCATTTTGACATCTTCAAAAAGGGTAGGCCAACATAGTCTGACTAGTAGTACCTTATGCACAATAGCTTCCCTAGCATAGTGTCCACCTATAATTCATTCGTGAACTTCTTGGAGTGCTTCAGAGCATTCATGTTTCATGACATAATGTTGAATAACTTCATCATGGCCAAGGTTGTAAAGGCCCCCTCTAATGAGCTGAAAAGGTGTGGCATAGATTTTGAGTTGTATCTTAGCCTATGGAGTCAGACCGCTAATCTAGTAGTTAAAAATGCTATAATATCTTCCAAATCCTTAGGAACATGAGAAACATGAAATAATTGAACATAAGTTAGGTCATCCTTAGTGGTGCATGGTGGTTCTCTAGAATCAATTCGAGAAAGATGGTTAGGACCACAATTAGTTTTTCCTAGTTTGACCATGATAGAGAATTGAAATTATTGAAACAATACAATCCAATGACAAATATGACCATGCAACATAGGTTTATTTACTATATATTTTAAAGCTTTGTGGTCTGTATAAAATACAAAAGGAGTTGCCAAAATATATTGTCAAATTTTTTATAGAGCATATACCATTGAAAGTGCTTCACGCTTTGTGGTGGTGTAATTCCTCTCAGCTGGAGTAAGTTTCCTACTAGAAAAATAGATAGGGTGATCAAGGTGACCTTCACCTAGTTGTGCAAGGAATACACCAACAACCATACCAGAGGCATCAACATGGACATGGAATGGTTTTGTCCAATCAGGTAATTGTAGAATCAGAGTAGTGACCAATTTTTATTTTAAAGCCTCAAAGGCTTCTTAGCAAGATCAGGTCTAGATGAAGTGCTCATTATGTTTTAAGAGTTATTTCAAAGGTGCAATAATCTTTGCATATCTTTGGATGAATTTCCTATAATACCCAATATGTCCTATAAAGGCATAAACTTTGCATTGAGACTTTGGTGCTAGGAGGTGAAGAATGAAAAATATTTTTTCTAGGTCTACCAAAAGTCCATCCTTGCAGATAATATGTCCTATAATAACACCAAAAGGTGTAGCAAAAAGACACTTATTTAGATTCAATGATATTTTTAGTACTCGATAGTGCTCAAGCATGAGCTGTAGATTAAAACAATGGTCCTTTACTAGCCATAGATTATCCAGTCATCCAAGTAAACTTGAAAGAATTTATGGATGAAGTCTTTAAAGGTCTCAATGGTTATACTGTAAAATACAATAGGTGCGTTATTCAACCCAAAAATCATGATGGTATATGTGAAGGATCCCTATTTGGTGGTAACTGTAGTCTTAGGTTAATCCTCCTTGGTGATTTGGACTTGATGGTACCTAAATAATCCATCTATGAAAGTATAAATTTCACACCCAATGATGCCTTCAAGGATTTATTCCATGAATGGCATTGGGAAGGGATCAATAACACAAGATACATTATGCATATGGTAATCAATGTTGGGATATGAATAACCAAAAGCACACAATTGATTACCAAATACAAGCAACTTAATATGCAGAAATAACCATAATCAACAAGTAACTAGAATCCAGAAATAACACATGATATGAGAGACAATACACAACTTGTATTAAAACTCTTACATAAAAGAATACAATAAAGAAGATGCCACTTCTTCTCCACCACCTCTTCAGAGGCTTCCCACACCTCAAGTGAACAGTAATTCTCTCCTCAAAGCTCTCTCTCTTAGGTCCCAACACCCAACTCAAACACTGAGTTGGTGTTCACCTTATACCTGTGCTCCACGCACACCACAAGTGCTCCACGCACTCCACAAGTACACAAACATACTTCAAGTAGATCTTCCCTGAACCTGAAACAACCTGCACCTCAATAGACCTTACTTATGGAAGGATCTTCCTTGCCTTCCTCTTTACTCTGAGTACACACCTGTACTCCAAGTAGATCTCTCTTGATACTGCTCCTTGTTGTGTTGCTGTCCTCTCTAACTTTGCACACCTACAAATCAATCTGGTTTTACACACCTGTGAACCTTGACCTTGCACACACATACACCTGCATATCAATGATCTTACTTACCATGTAGATCTCCTATCGTAGCCATGCTCACCTGATGACCAAGATCATACATACATGAAGAACCCTACTGATTCTCCAATCCAGCACCCACCTTGGTACTATGGCACTAGGAGGAACACACCATTGCTCACCTCTCTCTGAAGGAGCTTATTTCCTCTCTTACTCTCTAGCACTAGTTTACAATACAACCATGAGTCTATTAAATAGATCTCATCCAAACAATAATTAGACATCTGATTACAATAATTAGATCCGCAGCTCTCAGTCTAAAATTGGTTCTAAACATGCAAACACATGGTTCGTTAGCTAACTGCTCGTAAAACACTCCAGCTCGAACCACACAGGTGACCGACATTGGTCCCTGTCTGCCTGGGGGTCACCGACGCCGGCCGACTACTAACCGACGTCGGTTGCCTTCTGGTCTAATCCTGCTGACGTCAGTTGGCCTGACCGACGCCGGTGTCTGTGACACTCCAGCAACTCCTCCAATGGCCTTCTCCATGTCTACATCAGTGAAGCTTTTAGCTCCACAACCTAACAATCAACATAAGTCCTAATGCATCCATATTTTTTTATACTTATGACCATGGGATTGACCCACTCAAATTCATCAATTGGGGTGATTACTTTGATGCGTAACATATTTTCAATTTCTTCCTTCATGCATGCACATAAATTTGGATTCATCCTATATGGCCTTTTCCTGACTGGTCTAACACCGTCAACCAATTTGATATGCATTTTGCCTAGAGATGGATGAACACCTTTCATCTCATTATAACTTCTTGGAAGGACATCTTGGTATTCTTTGAATATTTTTGAGACCTCTATGTCAGTCCAATAAGTAATTATATTAGTTATTTTTGGCTCTTCCTTTATACTGATGTTGTACTAGATAAATTGAAGAGGTTCTGAGTAAGGGTGGCTGCATTAGTACCAATATCATGAATAGTTCATGCACCATAGTCTGTAGGGATATCCAAATGGTTTGATAATGAGTTAGGTGGGTCGGGCCCTTCACCTTCATCCAACTAAAATATGATTTTTTGCTTCCCTAAGCATATCTCTTATGACATTCTTGATAAAAATAAGGTCTGGTCAAGAATGGGTTGCTCAGATGGATCATGAAAGAGAACTAAACCTTATTTTGGGACACCATGTATATATCTTAGGTGATCTTTAATGGGACTAGGGTCACCAATAACTGCTTCATGCATGGTCTCGAGAGTGAAGTGCAAATCCATCCTCAGAGATGAATAAGATAATACCAAGTTCATGATCTCTTTCAACAGATGCCAAAAATGAGTACCCATATGTCATTCTTCATGAACGTACAATGCTCTAGCCTAAGTTTGTAAAGTTTCATAAAAAAACA
The DNA here is from genome assembly GCA_037957365.1 of Torreya grandis. Taxonomy (NCBI): domain Eukaryota; kingdom Viridiplantae; phylum Streptophyta; class Pinopsida; order Cupressales; family Taxaceae; genus Torreya; species Torreya grandis. The sequence goes on from JARHVA010003929.1 coordinate 1,425,741, forward strand.
TGTACCTATAGGTACTCTAGAAAGAAAGACTCTTTAGTCCTTTGCATGGATTCAGAAGCTTCTATGTGTGGTTCTGGTACTCATACTTTGCTATAGCTGATTGTAACCTATATTTGGTTGTCATGATGAAACCAGTGATGCAAAGCAGAGTGTACTACTTGATGTTAATGGATAAGTCATTCATTATGAGTTTGACACCACCTTGTGGTTGTACCATTAAAAAGGTGAACCAATGATCACATAAGATCATTATCAAAGTTATAAAAATATTCAAGGCACTGAATAAAGTCACAAAATTCCATCTATCCATGAAATCGAGGAGCTTCATCAAGTCTTTCTAATGGTACATCCATAACTAGTCCTCTCATAGCTTACATAGTAACAAGGTGAATAAACATGTGGTGCTTATAATACTAGCACAAACATTCTCACAACTCTCGATGGCACCACACACTCTTCCAATGAGGTCATAGTCACCATGAGCCCAATAATTACAAGCATTACTTGTAGTATCATAAAGGGATTGAGTGTACATCCATTAGAGGATGTCATTAGGAGTAGGATCATGATGCTCACCTTATCTTGTTGTGACATTATAGATGTGGTTAATATCTTCTTCCACATTAAGAGGTTCTATGTATGGGTGCCCATGTGTTTGATCCAACAAAATAACAACATGTTGATCAATATTATCAAAATTGATGTAGTGATTTTTGAAGCTTAAGTCTATGTTGTTTGCATAGCACCAATGTCACCCCAATAAATCTAAAAAATCATCTACCTCAATTAACTCAAGAACTTCAAAATCAGATTTGAAGGGTACTCCAAGGATATTGACCATTGTATTCTTATGGATGCCAATTGGTAGAACACAAGTTTTATTAGCCATAAATGATACATGTGGTGGTGGTTGCAATGTTGGACTAGCCATTTTTTTCCATGCATTTTATGTCAGGGCATTAACTTTAGAATCAGTGTCAACCAAGATATCTTGAATCACCTAACCGTCAATGGTAGTATTCACTAGTATTTTTGTCTTCTTGAGGGTTAGGAGGAATAGGGGTATCTTGTCACTGAGCATGATTCGATTGATGATTCTCAGCTAGATGATTCAATTGAGGTTGAATGTCAATAGGTGTTTTTACTTGATTTTTAAGCCATTTACTCAGTTGTTGGGCAATGCCTTCATCCAACATATGCTTTCAAAGCTATAGAAAATTGTTTCACACCATGTTTTGAGGTTCTGTGGACTTTTTCATATCAACACATTGTATTGCTTCTTGGTCCATAAGAAACTAAATTTCTCCTTATAGTTCCCTAACCAATGCCATAGTATCTTGGAGTACATCCTTCTATTGTTGGGAATCAGGATACTTCCTTGCATGAGGCTTTTCATGTTGTATTTTCTTAGTAGGAGTAGATGTAGACTGAGATTTTCTAATGCTACACATAGTGATATTCACATGTTGGGCTATTAGGGTCATAGAGCATGAACATTGGTGAGGTTTCTCAATGTGAATAATACCTGTACCTTTTTCATTTCTTTCCTTAGTGATGGTTATGTATAGGTCAGGATATTAGCCCAACCGATGCTTTTTTTTACACAAGGCACATGTTGGGTAGATGAGACAATATCACTGATAGTGATCTAGAGATCCACACTTATAACAAGTTCTTGGTGGGAAATGACTACCTCCTCATCCTCATCCTCATTCATGATAGCCACCATTATATTGATTGTTGGAAATAAAGGTTTAGTGGGTATTGCACGTGCGTGCCTCATGTATATCACTATTTAGTTAGTAATCATTTATATCATGGGTGTAAGAATCACATATTTTTTAGTATTCAGACACCTTAGAATGTGTAGCCTATTGTAGAAGAGGACATGACTATACATCATGCTCTTTGTGGTAAATTTCACACAACTACTTTAGTACAACGTGGATGTTTTTGTGTGGGTAGTTAATTTGGTTATGACCTTTAAACTTTTAATGGGTACACCAAGACCATTACAATTATCTTATGCATTATTTGCAGTCAATTTTTCTAGTTGTAATGCCATTGAAGCTATTTGGGCTTCCATGAAAGGATTGATTCCAGTGTCAATACTACCAATAGCTTAAGCGTGGAAGGTGGCTTCCAGGGCTTCACACGGGCTAGTAAAGGTCTTTTGAGATAGTGCTCATCTAAAAATAAGTAAAAAACCTCCCATGAACCATTGGGCATGCTGAGAAGCATTAATTTCAAATGAAATTTTTGACAATAGTGTTTTGAATCGTATATCATACACCTGTACACTTTTAGTGAGCTCCTATTTTATATCTTTTAGCATAACGATACTTTGTTGCTCAATTTTAAAAATATCAAATTCTTGAAGGAATGTTGTTTTGAGCTGATCATAATCAATTACCACTTGTTGAGGGTCAAAATTCCTATAACACTTATGCACTCTTTCTAGAAGCATGGTCATGAATTGTGTGGCTTTTTACTCAAAAGAAGTTATACCTAACACCCTCCAAATGTGTTTGAACTTATGAACATGCTTTGTAGCATTCTCCATGTCCTGATATTTAGGTAGATGAAGCATCATTTCATAATATACAGTTGGTAATTTAGGTGCTTGTGTCATTGGTTGTTTATGACCCCCAAATCATGTTTCTTGAGGGGAAAGTCCACCACTTCCTCTCGTGCCACCTCTACGTCCATCTCTAGTGCCTCCAATAGTAATAACCATGATGTGGGGCATGGTAGCTAATTGATTACTGATATTTGGGCATGTACTTTATCCATTATGAATGCTAGGTCAGCCAGGCATCCCAAGTTAGGCCATGAAATTCCCTTGAAGATAAAAATAAAGTGTTAATTCCTAATGAGTTAAAATCAGCTTAGCTACAATTTCCCTTATAATATCACTTTTTGATTCTACACTATTTGTATCCCAATTATGTATACATAATTTATCTAATTCAAAAGCATGAGTGTGCACTATGGTTGGGGAACTTGGTTGGTTCAAACTTGGTTCTTCAGTCTCTTCTATCTGACTAGTTCCTCCTTCATATGATAAAATTATCATGTGGCACAGTTTGAAAGTGATGGAGTGCTTGTGCGTTCCCACTTCCCTACGGATCCTAACAATACTTCCTAAGTTCTCTCATTCCCTTCCTACACTACTTCCTCCTAGGATCCTTTGTTAAGCTTCATCATATTCTCCCTTTGATAATGCCCGCTGATTGGATACCATTCTAAACCTAAAATTATTTACTAACACTTATATCTTCCCCTTCCAACTATTTGACTCATGCAAGGATGGATTTATCCCTCCATTGGTAGAGTTTCAAGTCCATAATCAATGAAGGACTTCTTGAATTTTAGTGGGAAATGTCTAATATATTGATCACATGGTTCTCATAGAAATTGGAACTTGGCTTCTTTAGAACAAGAGTAGGTGGTTATAACATACTCCAGAATGTAGCTATCAACACTCCTCTCGACCTGATATTAACAAGTCATGTACATGGTTTTCCTAGTTGTGCCAAATCCCTTTGATGTTTTAACATCCAAGCTTGTATTCTCCCATAATTTTGTGATCGACCTTGAGCATAAGAAGATAGCCAAACATGTAAATGAATAGGGAATTTAACAAAGAAGGTTTCATATAATGCACTATAGAGTTATTATTCCACCCATTAACATGTAGAAACTTCAGGTTCAAGATAAAGAATCACAATATTATCCTTGACCTCGGTAATCCATTGTTTAATACTTTTAAGGTTTATATGTTCAATCATCTTCCATTATTGTGAAACAAGCACTACAGGTCCTAAAAATAGAACTAAAATGTTGGGTTTTTATTCTATTAATCATGTTTTTATAGGCACTAGAGTTTAGCCCCAATAAGCTTGTGTGTTGGTCCTTCACGTAAGACTATGGTCTTGCACATTCACCCAAAGCATAAAATAAGAGACCAATTCCCATGGGTTATATTATTCAGTAACAAACTTAGTCATATACTTGAGTTTATTCATATATCTGATTAGTAATTACACATAAAAACAAACACACTATTGTAGACCTTAACTCATTAATCATAACCACCAAAACACAAACACAAATGCCATGAAGTTCAAGGGATTGTCAATTCATAATGCATGTTCTATAAATTCCATTATGAAAGATAAGCAATATAATTATTCAATCCAATCTATTGTTCATACTCAAATATCAATTAAACATAAACATACAATGCCTGAACTTATTGTAATATTTTCAAGTCTATATCATATAGTCCCAATATTTTATCCATGATCAGTCACCTTACATTATTCCTCACATGGGTATTTGTACTTGTTTTTACTTGACCAAGTAGTTACATAATAAATTACAACATGGGTGATTGGCCAACAAACTCTTAGTAGACTAAGAGTTGTGGCAGTGTTTCAATTGTTCTCTCCTAAGGACTTGGGTCATTGTACCCCCTATACTCTTGTTTAATGCTAGATCCTTGCTACCAAATGTCCTCGTCTTTATGATCCAGTGTCAAACTCATGATGGTTAAATTTTGGATGGTCCTTGAGAATCACTCCTCAACTGTCTCTTGTTTCCCATGTGCTTTCCAATTCTTTTGTTGTTGTTGTGTCCTATGCTCTCAGGTTCCTCATAGTTATGTTCCATCTTTGACTGGGTCTTCTCATGATGATAAATTATACCCTTGTCCACTTGCACCTTGATGGTTACACACCACAGTCTTCCTTCACCATGCTAGTTTTGTGTCATGGTCTTCCTGCACCATGCTCCTCTCACACTATGCCAATTCCATGCTAAAAAGCCAAAGAAATAGTCAAAAATTGGGGTCCAACAACATCACACACCTCATGAGTTCAAGGTGGGCAATAGATTTTGGTTTCACCTTCAAAATGAAAGCTTTAAAGGTCCAACTATAAGTTCAAACCTCTATATTAAGGTCCATACACCATCCTATATGAAACTAGAGAGAATGGTTTTGTTCTTGACCTACCACAGTACTTGGGTTTACATCCAAAATTCAATGTGGAACTGTAGACACCTAAATCGTGTCTAACTTTGGTCTTTCCCCCCCTTGGTCCACTCCTAACCCATATTTTATTAATTTGAAATAAATATCCTATTTTAAATTAATAAAATCCTTTTTCCCTCTCTCCCTTGCCACCTCACCACCCTAGGATACCCTCCTTGGATTCCCTTCATTCCCCACATGGCCATATTTAACACCTAGACTCCCATTCCAACTTCTCCCCTCGTCTATTTAATCCCCTTCGACCGTTTCTCCCTCGGACTAGCTGACCCGGCGGTTGGAAAATGAATAAAAGGCTATTTTTAGCCTTTCTCCGGCCTTTTAGCCGTCGACGTCGGTCAACTGTCGACCGACGTCGGCGATATTGCCGGCATCGGCACCTTTCATAACAGTTTTTCGCATCTATTATCTCTCCTCTCTTGGCTCTCTTCATCTCTCCTCTCGCATAACCCAACTCTGGTATCTTGCATTCTGATGATCAATCCATTCCTGGACCCTACCACTCTGCCAATCTTCAAACCAAGCCTCTCATTCTCTCCCTCAGGTGTAACAACAGGTATTCTGGCTTCAGCAACTCCACCAGCGACAGGATTTTCATCACCAGCAACACCAATAACAGGTACACCAGTCTGCAACGCTTTTTTCAGCACACCACAGGTAAGTTTTCTTCTGTGTTTTCATTTGTGTTTTCTAGTCATTTATTTTTAAACTAGATTCAGCACTCCTATCCCCCAGACTAAACTCTGACCAAACTAGACCAGTCCCGAACCCTGTCTCTTTGCTATCCCTGTCTTTTGTTTGATCCCTCTGTCGGACCATATACTCTGCCCATTCAACCAGGCTCTCAGACCCAGACCCTAGACCATTCACCCGAGCCCAAAACTTTGTCTCAGACCAATCAAACAAACCACAGACTCATCCATAGACCCGACCACAGACCAAGAAACTTGACCAGACCCATCTACAGACTATTGCCCTGACCGACGCCGGTCATTACCCCAACCGACGTCGGCAGACTAACCGACGTCGGCAGACATAAACAACCGACGCCGGTAGGACCACCGACGCCGGTGACTGTGACCAAGCCGACAGCATCATTCAGGTAAGCTTTTGCTTCCGTTTATTTTAGTTTGTTATCATTTCAGTATTTTTAACATTCTGTCTTTTATCAGACTTTTCTTTTATCAATTAGTGGGTTGACCTCCCTTAAGGAAGTTTTCATACTTTTGGGAACAGGGTTTCGCTTGGCAACCCACCATATATCCATCTAACGCCTTCTTTTGTCCAAGTCTCTTTTCTTTGCAGGTGTCATTCCTCCACAGCCAAAGAGGAGTACTCACAGCGTCTGGATTATGGTGCGCAGACTATATCCAGGTACATCAAGCCTTGACCATCTCTTAGTTTCTTAATTCTTCTCTTGAATATAGAAAGCGAAATTTGAATAGAAACATTCTAGCACGCCCGGTGGGACCCCTTTAGGGCCTTCCTTGGGTTCCCTTTCTTCCTTGTTCATTTAGGTGCATTAGGCTTCTTCCTCTTCACCTCTCTTTCTTCTTTTCTAAAAAAAATAAAAAAAAAATGACATCATAAGCAGGAATAAAAGGAACTTTTTCTTTCTTTTCTTGCATTTCTAGACTAGTCAAAAAATCATTTTCTTCACCCTTTCTCCAACTTGTTTTCATTCCAATTTAACATTTCGATTTGGGGCTTTAAAATATATTGCATTCCATTTCCTGCTTTCTTGCATTTTCTAGTCCACACTTAGTAATCAGTAAACTGCATATTGAATAAATCGTAGATCACTTGATGTTACACTACCAGACCACATGCACTAAAACAAACATCAAACTCACTTGAGACAAGGCCCGACTGGGATTTCATCACCCAGCGGATACCTTACACAACCCGGCAATACTACTTGGATTTCACCACCAAGGGGAAAGCCAACTCTATTCTCTAGCAGAGTCTAAACTATAGTGAAAGTATATTTTGGCTAAGCGAAACCAGCTAACCACTAGAATCATGAAGTGAGGGGAGCTTGCTCCTTAGCACCAGGCCTGTACGGAAGCTAATACAGATTTTTGAGCGCCTTAACATACCTGAAACCATCTTTAGATTACCTATTCTAGGACCCTTCTTACAGCCAACTTCCTCAAACATCACATTAAGGCATAAGCCACACGATCTTAATAAAATTGTTTCTAGGGATTTAACGCTAGGCTCTGTCTGTCATCATCTTATTTTCTGTTTTTATCTATCTTTTTTGAGTTGGTAAGGACGTCTTCTTCATTTCCAAAAACTTTTTTTCTGAGTTTTTGGAAAACACAGTAATCGACATCGGTTCTGTAACCGACGTCGGCAACTTTTATATACCGGCATCGATTATCTGACCGACATCGGCAGTCTCCTTCACCGACATCAGTTTTTATACCGACGTCGGTCTCTGTCCATTTTCCTTTTCTTCAAAATAACAAGCTTAAAATCCAACTTGCTGGCTGTCTAAACATCCATTATGGTTTTCTGAGACTGACAAACACACAGTTTCTGGAACCTGACCCTCTTCTTGACCACGCTCTCTCGTCCCTAACCAATCCTATCATGGAGTTCCACTCGGAGACTGAAAGAACTCCTACAGGACTGACCCCGACTTAGAGTCCCATCATCCCTGAAGGGGACTAAGATTTTGAAAGATTCTTGGACCTCAACGTCATAGCCCTTCAAAACTATCTCGCAAGAGACGTAACGCGAGACCTTTCAGGTGAAGCGGTGATGACATTAACACCATCCGCTACCCAGCCTTTTGCCTCAACCGTTTACCCGACCATGACCAATACGCAAAGTTTGGCCTCCCCATCCATTTTTAGACCAACCTCCATCGGGGTTCCATTACCCCCTCAACCACACGCAATTCAACCAAGTTCTACATCATACCAGAACTTGGTTGTCTCGACCCCTCACACTCTTGCACCCATGAATGCAGGAGTGCCAACCTATCCTTCTACCAGTGCCGTCATGTAACTGCCCTTGGCGGTATCTAGTCAACTTATACCCTCGACCTTTATAACTCAACCACTTTTGGCCTCCACTTATGTCCCTGCGACTAGTCATCCGTACGTTGCCCCCTTACTGGTACAACCGACTACGTCGTATACCTCCTCTAGCCTCTTTCAAGTTCCCTACAACCTAGGGGGCACTCCATCCACCAATCCGTCAACAAACGTCATTAAAATGCTGATGGATAAAATGTCCAGTCTCGAGACCTCTATCTCTGGCTCACGCAATGCTCTCTCATATGAGCAAATTTGCAACGAGCCCATCCATCCTTCCGTCCCTATCCGACCATACCCCAACCAATGGGAGCTTCCTAAATTCACTCGCTTTCAGAGTAAGGAGGACTCGCAACAACATCTACGAGCATTCAGACATGCCTGTTATCTTATTTCCCATGATGATGCGTTACTTTTATGCACGTTCCTTATGTCCCTTTCTGGCTCCGCCCTTGACTGGTATAGCTCTCTTGCCAGACATTCTATCTTTTCATTCATTCAACTTGCCCAATTATTTCTCGACCATTTTTCTATCAACATCACCAAACAAGTCTCAATCACAGATCTTTACTCCATCAGGGAATTCGACGACGAATCAATAGTTGATTTTGTCGCCCGTTGGAGAGGCTTGATTAACCAGCTCTCCTTCTCCTTGCCTCAACCTGAGCTCGTCGAGATCTTTTCTCGAGCATGTGCCAGGCACATCTCTTCTACCTTGCGGATTCAGACATTCCGCACTTTCGACGAAGCTTTCACCATGGCTCGAAAGCTTGAACTCCGCGCCATTGAGGAGGATAAGGTCAAATTGCGTAATATCAATGCAAAAATCAATGACCATTCTTCTTCCAGACCTTCTTCTGCCAACTCCAAACCCAAAAGAGTGGCCAACATTGTGGTCATTAGATCACCATCTTTGACGACAACTAATTACCCTCAACCTTCTACATCTCTAAGCATCACCAAACAATTCCAACAACGGTACATCCAATGTTCATACACTCCACTTGGAGAATCATACGCTTCCGTTTTGGAAAAACTACTCAAGCAGGGGGTCCTCAATCTCCCTCCAATCCGACCACCTCAATTCGACCCTTCAAAAGCCCTCCCTACATGGTATAGGGAGGCTGACTTCTGTCACTTTCATCGCGTCCATGGCCATGACATCGACAATTGCCGAACCTTCAAGAACATCATCCAAGACATGATCGACAAGGGGGATCTTATTTTAGATAACCTGAATGCCCCGCCAAACCAAAACCTTGACATCTTCAAGCAACCCTTTCCTAATCACCCGCCTACTCAAAACAACATCCAAACCACGATTAATGACCCCCAAGACCATGATATTCACACAATCAACACTATTTTACCTCTTGTCTTTGACCCACCTCCTCCATCACAGGATGAAGAATTTTCTTCTCCTATTAGTCCTCCATCGACCTCTCTCATATTGGAGGATTCTTTTATGGCACCCACACCGACTGCCTCATCCTTGTCCTTTTTGTCATCAATGGGGGATCATACATTCCCCACGCCTAGACCACACATCGAGACCATGACCATTCCTACGCTCTATCCGATTACAGAGCTGCACTCTCCTATTTCTTCTCCACCAAGAGAAGACCCAGTCTCTCCACCCATTTCGATCGAGGAAGACCCAATTACGGTTTCCCCTTGCCCTTTGTCTGAGATTGCTCAATCTCACTCGCCTCCATCCACATCTAAGCCCAAACCCGCACAAGTGCTCACCTTACCAAAAGAGATTGAACCTCTTGGTGTTCGCCCCACATCTAACCTTACCTCTCGCAATAATGGCCCTCAAACCATATCAAAGAAGGCCACTAGACCACACCGGAGGACTCCTCCCCCACCTTCTTCATTACCTTCAATTTTGGGCCCGCATCCATCCACTCTAATAGGGGTGTTGCCCACTCCCATACCTCACAGAGGCAAGTCGCCTCCATTAATCTATCAACCCATCAGACTTATATCTCCTCCAAACCATCGACCTATGCCTCTTATGCCTCTCAAACTAAAGTCATCAAACCTCACTGCAACAAAACATCCAGACCCGTTAGCAGGTTCTTATGCCTTGCTGTTACGACAATTGTTTCAGTCCTCTCGTATCAATCTCCCGCCGCTTAGACCATATCAATCTCTTAGACCAAAACCGCTCTGGTTCGACGACACTTGCATTTGTGCGTACCATCGCACGCCTGGGCATGACACTGAACATTGTTGTGCCCTCAAGGTTGTCATTCTCCAATGTCTGGGAAATGACACCCTTCTTCTCGACCACATCATCAACAAATCGTCAACACAACCCCACTCATCAACTTTTGGATCAAGACCATCTTGGTTCGACAACTCTAAATTCTGTCATTATCACCACACTCTGGGACATGACACCGAGCGTTGTTGCGCTCTTAAAGCTGTCATTCGTCAACACCAAAAAAAGGATTCCCTTCTCATCAAGGACCCTCTTGACCACCTCTTCGACAAATTATCAACACTGACCCATGCCTCTCAAACCTCATCGCCTAAATCGGGATCTCTACGCCAGACTATGATCCCTTTGCCACCTTTGACCCCATTATTCGACATCAACACAGTCCATTTAGCCACTAAGCCTCAACCGACCTTGACCAATTTATCCAACATTCTCCCTAAGCGACTGGGGGAATCCAACCTTATCATGACCTCGACTAAACCTCAACCACACATAGTCCAACCATCAATCAACCTTTTTATCATGACCCTGACCAACATCAACCAAACCTCGACCAAACTTCAATTATCAACCACCACCCAACCAAACACCTATCACTTCTTCAAACCGTCATTAATCATTGTGACCAATTTGGAATGAAGCAAATGGGGCAAGTTTGCTCCCAATTGACTCGGACCTTAACACCATCATGGGTCAGGATTTGGTCAAAACCTGAGCCCCTTTTATGTCTTGCCGCTTTGACCAGTCCACTGTTAGTCAAGTAATTATTCATTTGACATTTAACTTGAGCTCGTCCCTTGAGCATTCCCTTTCATTATCAATCTTATCACCCCTGCACACTCAAGGGATTTCAAGCTCACTTAACGTCAAGTGATTCGATTGCTTCTCTAACACAACCACTGGTCAACGACGCCATGCATGAATGGGTCTTTTATTTCTAAACAACCCCCTATCTATGCTGTCATTCTAGTCCTTGTCAATGAAAGAGCAATTTGCCTTTCACTTTTGACACATCTTGGTCACACATTCAACCAAAATCATTATCTATCCAACCAAGACTATGACATGACCTAGACCATTCACATAGTTTCTATGGACACCAATACACATGGAAACTATCGACCTGACACAATTTATGTTAAGCATAAACCAATACTTGCTGAAGCATAAATAGACCTCAATTCATTTTTAGTATACATCCATCACGAATATGGAAAATTGCTAGGGATGAAAGACCCCTCAACCAATGTTACAGAATACACCATTGGAAAAGGCTGTAGCATCATTTTTTCTTCTCATCATTTTGACCTTGACCTTGACCATTTTAACCAACCTGTCTACCACTTGGCCCTTTTTTGTCCGAACTACATTGGTCTGAGGCCCTTCACACAAGGGCTATGTAGGCAACACTCAGTCTTTTGAGGTTAGCTCGGCCATTCCTTTGTCCACCCATCTGCTCTTTCATCTCTCTCAAGACGTCGACCTTTCATCTTCCATCATGACCAATCAACCAACCCTGCCAATGTTGAAGTTATTTCTGACTTCTCATGGGGCACATTTGAGATCACTTATATCTCAACCCGACCAGCGACCATGGAGATCACGCCTATCTCTTTAGACACTGACCACTTCCGAGACAACTCTGTCTTGGTTTTGTTTGCACGCATGCTACCTCACGAATAGATAGCAAAATTGTTCGCAGACTATTTTTGGACCCTCACAAGTATAGGATCACAAGCCGGTTGATCCGCACTACTTGTGACTTTTTCGTGTTTCTAGGAGCACTTCCTGAGCTCAGGATACCTCGAACGCGATGACCCATTGGAGCTTCAGCTTAGATTGAATAACCCAATCAGCAGACGACTAAATGCTGGGGCCCAGTTATTTCAATTTTTGGCACTCCTTGACCCTTGACCTACGACACTTTGACCTAACCATCTCGTTCAGTGGTATGCACGCAATCACGCCTTTTGCAGCGTTCACCCTCACTCTCCTTCTCATCCACCTTTTGTCAAATCGGCACTCGACATCAGGTTCCCTTCCCTTGACTCCTGCTTTGAGGGGGAATACCTTATCCATACTTCGGGGCAATCCACATCATCCCACACTTGGGGCAATCACTCCTATTTTTGTCTTGCAGTTCGTCCAGAACAACCAACAAGACAAAAAGGGGCAAATGTAAACACCTAAATCGTGTCTAACTTTGGTCTTTCCACCCCTTGGTCCACTCCTAACTCATATTTTATTAATTTGAAATAAATATCCTATTTTAAATTAATAAAATCCTTTTTCCCTCTCTCCCTTGCCACCTCACCACCCTAGGATACCCTCCTTGGATTCCCTTCATTCCCCACATGGCCATATTTAACACCTAGACTCCCATTCCAACTTCTCCCCTCGTCTATTTAATCCCCTTTGACCATTTCTCCCTTGGACTAGCTGACCCGACAGTTGGAAAATGGATAAAAGGCTATTTTTAGCCTTTCTCCAGCCTTTTAGCCACTGACGTCGGTCAACTGTCGACCGACGTCGGCGATATTGCCAGCATCGGCACCTTTCATAATGGTTTTTCGCATCCGTTATCTCTCCTCTCTTGGCTCTCTTCGTCTCTCCTCTCGCATAACTCGACTCTGGTATCTTGCATTCTGATGATCAATCCATTCCTGGACCCTACCACTCTACCAATCTTCAAACCAAGCCTCTCATTCTCTCCCTCAGGTGTAACAACAGGTATTCTGGCTTCAGCAACTCCACCAGCGACGGGATTTTCATCACCAGCAACACCAATAATAGGTACACCAGTCTGCAATGCTTTTTTCAGCACACCATAGGTAAGTTTTCTTCTGTGTTTTCATTTGTGTTTTCTAGTCATTTATTTCTAAACTAGATTCAGCACTCCTATCCCCCAGACTAAACTCTGACCAAACTAGACCAGTCCCGAACCTTGTCTCTCTGCTATCCCTGTCTTTTGTTTGATCCCTCTGTCAGACCATATACTCTGCCCATTCAACCAGGCTCTCAGACCCAGACCCTAGACCATTCACCCGAGCCTAAAACTTTGTCTCAGACCAATCAAACAGACCACAGACTCGTCCATAGACCTGACCACAGACCAAGAAACTTGACCAGACCCGTCTACAGACTACTGCCCCGACCGACGTTGGTCATTACCCCAACCGATGTCGGCAGACTAACCGATGTCGGCAGACATAAACAACCGACGCCGGTAGGACCACCGACGCCGGTGACTGTGACCAAGCCGACAGCATCATTCAGGTAAGCTTTTGCTTCCGTTTCTTTCAGTTTGTTATCATTTCAGTATTTTTAACATTCTATCTTTTATCAGACTTTTCTTTTATCAATTAGTGGGTTGACCTCCCTTAAGGAAGTTTTCATACTTCTGGGAACAGGCTTTCGCTTGGCAACCCACCATATATCCATCTAACGCCTTCTTTTGTCCAAGTCTCTTTTCTTTGCAGGTGTCATTCCTCCACAGCCAAAGAGGAGTACTCACAGCGTCTGCATTACGGTGCGCAGACTATATCCTGATACATCAAGCCTTGACCATCTCTTAGTTTCTTAATTCTTCTCTTGAATATAGAAAGCAAAATTTGAATAGAAACAGGAACTTCTAATGCGACACTACCCTCCTTTTCTTGAGCCTGAAGTAGCATAACATTATTTAGGTTTAGATCCTAAACACATAAATCTGGTGCCTAATGATAAAATCATCAAAGTTAAAATAATTTGCATCCTTTGAGACACACATCAATTGTTCTGAATGAATGAGGTACAAAAATACGTAGATCAAGATAAATGGTACAACTTTCAATAATTTCAAGTTTAATTTCTTCAGTTCACCAAAGACACAATGGGGTTCATTTATTTTTAGGAAAGAGATAATGATTTGTGCATAACTTCCATGTAGGTATGTGTACTTGTCAAAGTGTATTTGACTCTCCACATGTGAATAATCCCATGAATTGTGCACAATGTAGTGTGGTATTCCTCTAAGTTTTCAAAACACCTTTTTGCTTGCCATGTAAAAGTCTTCCACCATGTACACACTCCTAAAATCTATGTGCAACCTTTTCATTAGTGGCACATGTACCTCATATGGGTTGAATTTTGATATCTCCATGAGTTTTCACAACATTATCTCACATGTCACACAAGTATCTAGGTTAAGGCAAAATTTTATGCATCTCTATACAACCTTAACATCCACACATTAGAGTTACTATTCCACATAGCATGCCAAATGGGATTTTATATACTCTATATCCTTATGTAATCTTCCAGCACCATTGCACACTTGGTAGTCCAACCGCTCATCTATCAAAAGAAGTTCAACTATCACATACTCGAAAGATAAATTGCCACATTTTTGAACCATCAGTAGTTGTAATTGCTTCTTGTAATGATTTTACATAAAATTTTGTGCGTTAATCATTCATATTTGAGTTTGATATAGAGAAGAGAGGAACACACAAACCATAAAGGATATTGTTAGAATATTTTATATCTAACATTCAAACAATTTTGTTTCCCTACATTCTTTCACATTCAACTTAGACAAATCAACAAGGACTTATATCCCTTATGATAATAGGAATCATATTTCCTAGTCTTAATAATTTTTTGTACACATTTATATTTAACATATTCAACATTTGAATAGAAGATGCATTTTATACACATAAAACTTTTGCATTCAATTGTGTTATTGATATTATATTATTTAGATGACTTTTCCCACACTCTTAGAAATCTACAATTTTTGGCCAAGTGCAACATTGTCCACCACACCAGGACATGGACCCCATGGTGCAGATCACTTCACCTGCTCCTTCTCAATAAGGTGTTCTCAAAATAATCTTGGTATAATCTCATAATACTAGTGCAGGAGTTCAATATGAGGGCATCTTGATTGCAAAGTGAATTTTTTTTCAATACATATTCTATTTAGGTTAGTTGATTTATATGTTTATGTACCTTTCCTTTATAAATCACACTTATTTCAAAATTTATTTTCAATCACTATTGTTAGAGTACTAGACTTATATTGTTATAGTTTGTTTTGTAAAATGTTCAATATATTAGTATATTTTTAGTTTTTTAACACAAATTTTGGCTTTCAGTCTTTGGCTCATGCAAGTCAACAAATTAGATAGTGGCTTTAGGCTTGTCAGTGAAGTCCATAGGTATTGAGGTATTTATTAACAATCACTTTTCGAAGCCCTTATTCTATATTTTTATTATTCCATCTACTATTTCTAAGGTGCCTTATCAATTCAAATATTTTTATATTTTTTAATCCATCCTTGTTATAGCCACATTTTGTATATCCTCCAATCATGCAATTTTTTAAATAATTATGACATGGTTGGGGGTTTTTCCAAAGTATTTTATTAGTACATTGAGTTTTGTAAAAAAAATTGCATGCATCTCAAATATGGGAGTATGTTGGCACAAATTTTATACAACATAAAACCTTACCCACAAAAAACCAAAATCTAAATATAACACAAAGATTTCTCTAGGGAAATCAATATACAAATCAAAAACATGCAAATGAAAAAATATTTCTAATCATCTTTAAGAATAAAATGTGAAATTGATTAAATATGGAATGATCCATGCAATCAATACCATCTCTCCATCAAAATTAATAATGATCCCATTGTCTTCTTCATGTATTCTTTATCTTCACCTTCTAAATAAGTGTTGAGATGAATCTTTTTATGGGTTTGAAATGATATATCCCCATATTTTCCTTAACTTCTTCTAGGATAACCGGATTTTATTGAAAAGTGATAAAAATAATCTCTAACAAGATGGGGTCATAACCAATATCTCTCTTCTTTAAAGTGTCAATTGATGCAACCTTTCTTGGAACACCCTCATCATCCTCCAAAATAATCTCACAACTCTCAACTAAATATACTAGGACTTTGAAACTTGATGGTATTCTCTTATCTGCATCAATACACAAGTAGAAATATTATTTCACTTTCATGCATTCTCGATTGGAGTAGTGGATTAACTCCCAAGATGCACTGAATCATCTACAAAGTTGGTAGTTTTATAAGCTTTTGCCTCCTTATCAAGTAATCAATACATGAATACCTAAAATAAAGTATTGGTATATTTCACATAAAAATCAAATACGTTACATGGTACACCTCTCTAATCATGCCATCATCTAACAAAACATTACAACTATTGAAAATAATAAAAGTAGAGACATTTGCTATGGACTTTATCATTTGCTTTTCCAAAATATTGTAACAATCTACCATTCTTGTCCATGTGACGAGTACACCATGGATCCATGATAAACTCAATTGGAAGGGTGTGTATGAAATGAAACAGTGTGTGAACAAATTACATTAATCTCACTGTTACCACTTGGCCTACTTTGGTGCTCCTTGATATCCTTGATCTTATTCTTAAGTTCATGCATCTTTTTCCATTGATAACTCTACACATGTCCTAGTTTACCATAATAAGTGCAATATTTAATCATCTTCTTCTCTCCTTTGAAACTATGCTTTTGATACCCTTATGAAAACCATTCTTGTATTTATCTTCATCATTAATTTGGTCTACCTTAGAATTCAATTTGTCCTTTCCCCTAGTTCAATGACCTTGTTGCCTTGAATTAATAGTACCCATCTTGATGATTTTTTCCTATTTAACAATCAACTGGGAGCATATATTTACAATATACATTTTGTTACATTCCTCGCTCGTCACAACTCTCTAAGAATATTGTGTGGAAAGAAAAAATAATAAAGAGGCTTCAATTTATCCAATATAATCTCACCATCCTTATTTTTGTTATTCTCATCGCACTCCTCTAATTGAAACATAAGATCCTTCACATGAACTCGGTAATTATCGATTCTCTCAAATGATAGCGGGTCAAGATTGTTGACCTCTCAATTCAAATTGTGAACCCTTGATGACTAAAATCAACCTAACAATTTTTTTAATTCATCATGTATATCCTTTGGGTTATTTGGGCCCTTGAAGTCAAAATGGAGCTTATAGACACAATGAGTCATCATCAACAAAATAGCATAATATTCTCAATTAAAGTATGCATCATTATTCTTCTTTTACTGTAACCATAAAAATTTGCCACAAACCCTTGGTCCTCACTACAATATCAATGGATGACTTCCACATATGGTAGTTATGCCATGTTAACACAAAGCCTAGAATTTCCTCCATCTTCTAAGATCTTAAGACCACTAAAGAATTGGGCAAAAATTGAAAATAATAGTACCACTATAAAGAGATATATAAGTTCTTTTAAATGGTTCAAAAATAGGCTCAAATAGACTATGTGAAAAAAAGTTATAGCCTTTAGGTTTAGTTTTCAAATTTCAAATTCCCTCTCAAACATATAATATTCAAAATTTTAAAGTGCAAAAATTTAGATTTAAATTTTGCTAGGAAAATCACCCAATTTCTCCACTTGTCATTCTCAGATCCACTGACTATGCAAATTTTCCTTGATGACTATTATGCTCTACTAACATTTGTCCTCCTATAGTTCATTTAAAATATGATTGGGAAAAAATGCATGAATAAAAAAAAATTGACCTCTGATGCCACTCACATGTCAACCAACTCAACCCAAAATCCGAGAATTTTTTAATTTTCCAAATTTTTGAAAATTCCAAGCTATTTGTACAATTGTATTAATATGTGTGGACTCAATCACAAGGTGACACATGGCATCCTATGTCAAGCCCAAATTAGAATGGTAAGTCAAAATAATTACCACATAGACCACTAACAATCACAATTTAATAACAACCATATATACATGTATGTGACTAAGCCTCTACCATGACAATGAACAGAAAGAAAGGGAGGATGTTGGTAGGGGTTGAAACCTAGGAATATTTTCATCATGCAAGCGACCAAGCAAGTTATGCCTCAGGTCATCAATATGACCAATTGTTAAGCCCCTTCTAATAAAGACCTACAATCTTTGAGGTTTTATTTAAAGGTCAAAATAGAGGAATCAAACAATAGGGAAAAGATGGAATCCTGCTAATTTTTTTCCAAAAATAAAAAAATGCAATTGGACTAAAAAAAATGCTGCACTAGAAAGGGAATTCCTTTAAAGCCCACTTTCTTCTATATAGATAACATATTGCATTTGGAGAGATCTACAAACCCAATTCATTCTGAATGCGTTCCTCTTGTCTCCAAATTTTGTAGAAAAAATATATAATTAGAATATATTTTTTGCTCATAATTTTTGTTGGATCTTCATTTTTCTTCAAACAATTGACCCTTATTATATAAATAAATTGTGACAAAATTCTCACCTAGTAGCAAAGAGAAGAAACTTTACAATTTTAATAATTTTGGTCCGAAAGTCTAATACCATATTGGATTATACTAATAGGTCCATAATCAATAAATAGTGATATAGCCTTAAAAAATATAAAATAATACAATGCATATGTGTGGTGGCATCGAAAGACACCTTTAGAGGATAATAACCAAATACAATAGAGTATAATGAATGAATAAAATAGTTTAATAAGTTAAAAGCATTGAATTCATATACACTTATCAATGTTGGAGGTACAAAATTACTCAGAGGGGGGTGAATCAATCAACGAATCTTTCACTTTCAGATCACTTATCATTCATTCATTGACACTCATGAATCAACACAACAAGCATATTCAACTAGATTACCATAAAAGCATGAATAAGAGAAGGACATCATAACCCAACATCTAATGTGGGAAACCCTCATGGGGAATAAAATCCACTCTCAAGCCTAAAAACACATGGACTACTTGTCCTATAAGGTATTACAAACATGAGACTTTAGTGGAACACCCATTCCACAAGGAACACCTGCCCTTAGGATGGTCAAGTCGTTCTAACCTAAATTTAGTGAAACACCTGGTTCAAAAGTGTTAGAGATTTGTCAATGATGTCATGGTGATGCTATGGGGGTATCTTGGTGAGTGGATGAAGTGATTTGATAGCCTAAGTGACAATGACAAAGTGTGGAATATGCTTGTCTTAGTGTGCTTGAAGTTGGCTTGGTTAATCTTCAGTTTTGGCTTGGTTAGATGTGTTTAGGGATGAGTCTCAAGTATTGAGCATGTACAAGAGGTCCTATCAGTGGTCAAGGATGATTGGAGAGCTTGTGTCCATGAGTGGAATTCACTCGGTTCATCATTGTTCTCATCTAGACACTTTGGGCCGAATGGCAAAAAATTTAAGTAGGAAGTTTGATGATGTCACCATTACCATGTGTGGATGAGTCAGGGGGAGTTGGTCATATAGTTATGATCAAATTAGTCCCTAGTTTTGATGTGCTAAGTTTTAGGTCATGAAATTAAGTGCAGTCAAAGATATGTGGGTGCAAATTTGGGCTCTCGGGCATTTTGACAGTGTTTTCCCATACTTAGCCAAATTTGCACGAGGCAAGAAGAGCCGAGTAAGAATTTTGATGATGGAATATATCATACATGTGGATGTTTCAGGAGAAGGTGATCATATGGGTTTGTTCATTTTTATTCCTATTTGATTTACACTAACTTTTAGTTCAAGCACCAAAGTGTGGCAAAAGATATGTAGGTTCAAAGTTGGCTTCTCAAGTAGTTTGTAATGTTTTCAAGACCGTCACAAACCATCATGCAGACATGGATGAACCATTAAGTTTGTGCATTTATTTTAGGTATGTAGAAGGTTAATATTGGTCAAAGTATATCATGAATATATTTTTATAATGTCAATAATTAACCCTTTAAATTTGGGGTCTTGAAGTGTTGTCCAGCTTGAGATATAAATATTCAAAGTTGTACTTACAAACAGTGATGGGTTAGATAGCATCAAGTTTATTCACATTTAAACATGATGTCAAAGGTTTCACATGTAGGTGAAAAGTGTCACAATCTCACTAGTTTAACAAAAGACCAATGGTGAGTGGTGGTTTGTATTGACAAAGATCAACAATGCGAGACAAGTCAAGAGTCAACATAGCACAAGAGGCTGCCAAGTGGCACAAGAAAATGGAATGACAATAAAATGCTTAGAAGGTATGTGAAGGTGCCAAGTGTCTTGATCTCAGGAGTTTTGAGTTAGATCTAATAATGAACATTAGTAGTTAAAGATGTGGTTGATCCATAGAGATTGATGGTGTGCATTTAGTCAATATTACAAGGGTACATGAGATGAGCTTCAAGTGACTGAGATTTAACAGGATTTGGTGGACTATGTTTTAATGGTCGAGATTCATAGAATAAAATTGATAGTGTGTATTTAATCTGAGCAGTGAGGACACGAGATGTGAGTATGATGACCCAGGCTTAAATGTGACCATTTGAATTTGAATATTTAAATGTTGTAAAGGAAAAAAACCAGTCTATGGTTTTTGGACCATATCTTTTGATCAAGGATGGATTTGCTCATGGTGTAAAAATAAAAGTGGTAGAGGACTCCAAGGTGCATATGTAAATATGGATTTTAAGATATGAAAGTGTGTATATACAAATATATTGAGCTCCAAAGTTGATTTGTGTGTTTGTTCATGTTCTGTAAGTAATCTGAGAAGGGTAATTGAACTTGTTTTAATGTTATTTTGATATATTTTGGTGAATTGTCTATTTGCGAGTGTTGTAAACTCCATAAAGATGATCTATGTGCATTATGAAGGATTGAACAATCTTATGTAGTATGAAAAAAATATTAGAAGGTGACTATGTGTTTGCTCATTATGACTGTGTGTACAAAGAGTGGTTTGAGCAAATAATGCTTAAGCAAGAGGGTATTGTGATGGTTGTTGGAACTTAAGGACTTGTAGATAATTTTGAATGGTTCTATGCATTTGGAAAGTGTTCTTGTGTTTTAATTTGCTCGAAGAAGTGTCAAAGAGTTGAATGGGTCTCCATAGGACCTAAAAGTGACTTACGCCTATTTGAAAGTGGATTGTGCTTAAGTATGACCTATGTAAGATTCCTTAAGGGTGAAGGCATGTTTAGTGTCTAAAAAAGTTGTTGATAATTTGATGTAAGAGCATCTACATATATCTTGGCAAGATGTGGTTACGTTGGGATGATTGAATTCAAATTCTTATTTCCCTCCAAATTGTGTTTAGATTTCAAACTTTTACCTTGAGAGTAAATGTAATTGTCAAAAGTGAAAAGTGAAAAGGTAAAATTAGGTAAGAGAGAATCTCCATGTTGGAAGCCAATCTTGGCTTAAAGAGAAAATGAGGGGAGTGGTTGAAATCTTTCAACCGTAAGATATTAGTCTTCTCCAAATTAGTATATTGTTGGAAATTAAAAAATATTTTTATTTTTATCTTGAGCCAAGTTGGGCATAGAAGAGGAGAGACTCTTTCAAAAAGAGTAAGATATGCATGGATGGGATAAGAGGGATGAAGAGGAAAAAAAGGGAGGATCTCCTCTAGGGAGAGGAGGAGTCAAGAAGGCCATTTGGCCTGTATTCTTTAAAAAAAAAAAAGATAGAAATATTATGGTTTAAAATATTAACTGCCTGGGACCATGCAGATGTAGAAAGCCAGCAACGAATGCAAAAAAAAGCTGCATAGCGTGGAAGTTGACGTGGAGATAAAATACGTAGCAAAAGTAAATCAAAGTTCATCAGCTTGTGAAAGACACGTAGTAGAAGCAAGGAGATAGCGGCGAAGGAAAGGGTCCAAGATTGGAGGCCAACGATGTAGCAAATGGTCAGCGTGCATCCAAAGGAAGCAAAGTAAGAGAATGGATTTCATGAGAAAATTGATAAGGGTGAGATTTGCCCCTTATGAGAAGTGGATCACTGAGCTGTTAAAAGTGGGGAAGGACAAGCGTGTGCTGGGAACCCACAAGAGGGCCAAGAAGAAGCGTGAGGAGATGTCTAAATGTTCCGAGAAGAAATAAATCAATGTTGTATTCTTTATCAGTCTAGTTCATTTTGTTCGGTCAAAGGTTAAGACAGGGATTGTCTTCATACAAGTTTTGTTGTTTTCATAGTCCCGATAGGGATTCATTAGACTGGCACGGGATTTTATTCAGAATGCAGTATAACCAAGGATATAGACCTGAATGGGCGAAGCCAAGTGTGAGGGGGTCTTAGTCTTTCCGTCTGATATGACTTGATAGCTGTTGAAGGAGGTTTTTGGGCAATTTTTTTTTTTTGGAAACCTATCTATTTGTAGGTTCACAAAGCCATGATAAATTGAGATGACAGTGATGGGAGGCTGAGTCCCGAATGGAGATCTATCTATTGAAAGCCAAGCCTGAAGGAGAGAGGACTGTGTTCAGTTAGCTAAGCCGATTCATAATAATAATCATTTCTTTATTTTATTAATATGGTTTGTCATTCTTATTTTATGGCTTGATGCTTATTTAATTTGGATCGATGTTCTTATTTTATGACTTGATGCTTATTTCTTTATGGCTCGACTCTGCATGACCCGAGACAGATCGAAGGGAGAGAACCTGAATGGACGTGGAGGCCTATGAGGGTTAATTTTGTTTCCATTAGTAAAGTTTAGAATGAATGAAATGGTCATGCATCGATATGTGAGAATCTACTATGTTTTGAAAGCGAGTCATAAAATCGCATTGGCATTTCGATTTGGATAGTGTCACTGCGCTTGTTTGTCTTTATTTATTTTATAGAGAATGATCAAGGAGCATTTGCGTTGCTGAGTTTTGCAAATTAGAGGAGGACTTTATGTATGTTGTGTATTTATGCTCTCAAAGGGATGTGTCCCTAAAATAGATTATGGATTGTGATCAAAGATCTGAGTATAAAATATAATTGTTGGGTCTGTGTTTCATGACCAATCGTGTGAATTGATAAACCTGAGAAGATATTAATTCTGTGTGATTTTGAAGTAGTTGTTGCATAAAGAAGTCAAAGGTCGGGTCATAGTGGAGTCATATAAGAATAGCGCATCATTTTGGTATCAGAGCTTGAAGCTCTTGGGAAATTGATAATTTGTTGATGGTTATGTTGAATCAAGATTCCTAATGAGTTGTTATAAGATTTGTGAAGGAAGTTTCAGTAAATCCGAGCACTAGAAGACCCTACTGAAGAAAAGGTATGAGTAAGATTTAATATTTGGTTTAAAGTCTATGTTTTGAAGATTTTTCTTTGAGAATAGAACAGGAAGTCTTGAAGCTAATTAAAGCTTGGAAAAGAGAGAGAAGAGCTCATGGAAGCTCAATAAATGGTGACCCAAGGTAAAGTAAACTTGGATTTGTGATTTGTGTTTGTTGAAGTGTTGTATAAAGAATTATTGCAGGATTGAGAAAAGGATCAAAAGACTAGGATGCAAAAGGCCTAGGTGAGATCAAGGAGATTGTCAAAAGACCGGTCAAGGAGAAAAGGCTTGGGTGAGACAAGGGATCAAGAGACCAAGGTGGAAAAGACTTGGGTGAAGATCTCAGAAATAGAAATATTGCTGAGAAAAGAGCAGAGCAACAAGGTACATGAGGGCACCAAGAAGAAAACAAGCATCCAAAAGAAGAAAGGTATGAACAGTATTGAAATTGATAAAGAGATTGATAGTTTGAAAAGAGATTTAGCTAATTTTGTAGATAGATATGAGTCTTGGATGCAGATGGACAAGCAAGCATGGATATGGCCTATGAGGAAGAGGTTGAAGTGGCCAATTGATCTCCTAATGAAGAGGAGAAACATGCAAAATGAGATTGCCAAGAAGAGAGAATCCCATAGAGGCAAGAGTATGAATAGGTTTCCAAGTGAACAACAAGAGAAAGAGGTGGAGAAGAAGGTTCTCATTGAGGAGAACAAGAGAAAAGAAGAAAGAAAAGATGAACTGTCAGGAAGAACACTTGAAAAGATGAGAGTGTTGGTGGAGAGAACACTCATGGAGACATTATGGTCTCTTATTTTTATTTCTAATGTTGTCTTTACATGGGTAATTGCAGGTATGATCAGCCTTGTGAAGGTCAAAGAAAAGGCCTTGAAGAGTGAAGATATTGGTGTAAGAGAAGACACCAAGTACACAAGTGAATGTGCAGGAGAAAAGAAAAAGTTTGCTGTTGTTGATAAGGAAGAAGAGATGCATTGGTTAATGCATAAGGGAGGTGTTGAGGAACCCCTAAAACCAAGAGAAGAGATGGAAGATGAAGATGACTTCCATGATACCATTGAATGCCAAGAAGAGGAAAGAGAACAGCCAAGCACAAAGGGAGAGAAAGATTGCTCCATGGAACAAGCTATCAAAGAGGTAAATGAAGTGTTAAGACCTGATTTTGATTGTTATTGTGAGCATGAAGATGTTAATACACAGGTTAGAAGAGGCAAGAGGAAGATGAAGTCCTCACACAAAGCAGTCAAGCATGGATACATAATGCCTAAGTGGATGGTGAAGCACACAAGTAAGCAACAAGTAAGCAAGCAGGCAAGTTTACCTTATAAGATTGGATTTTCTCATATTCCTAATATGAATGTAGGTGTGCAAGAAAATAAAAGGACAAACAAGGTTGGTTTTTTAGTATTGTCAAAAGAGCATGGTTACATGATGCCTAAATGGCTTGTGAAGTCAATTGATAAGAGAAAGAATCAAATGTGGGTGCCTAAGAAGGCAAAGAGAGAAGATGTGAGTGTTGAGGCAACAACACCAAGAAGTCAATGGAAGAGGATTGAAGGTGAGATGGTGAGTATGGAAGAAGCATTCCATGAAGACAGGACACTTGAGAGGTATACCAAAGAGGTAAAAGGTAAACAAATGGTTTATAATGATGTTTTTGAATCCTTCAATGATATTTTCATGAGAAATGAAAAATGGAAAGTGGCTCTGTGGACTAATATGTAGCAAGAAGAGAGCTCCAAATGGATGGATGATGAGGAAAGGGGAGAGTATGCAGCAAAGTAATGCCTCATTGAAACCAAAGAACAAACAAGATGGCTTCAAAGAGAAGTTGAAAAGAGCAAGGAGACACAAGGTAAGGATACTACAATTGTATTTGATGAGTATATTGAAGAAATTGGTTTGCATGAAGACAGCTCAAGAAAGGATGAGATGAAGAGTATAGCTAGTGAAGGACAAGTAATCCTTGTGAGTGATAAGCCCAAGTTTGATGAAGAGAATGGTGAGATAGATGAGATCTTACTAAAACAAGAGTTGAAGATGTTGGAGGAGCTATTTGGTCATTCAAGAGAGTTGTGTAAAGATACAAACCATGATGAAAACACCATTGGTGAGAGTGAAACAAGAAAAGAGCACACTAAAGAGGCAAAGGCAGTTTTGGCCAAAGAGCAGAAGAGTGGAGGCAGCCAAGAGACTTTATGGTCTCAAGTTTTTACTTCTAACATTGCCTTTGATGTTTTGAATGTAGGTGTTACAGTTGTGGAGATGAATGAAGTTCATAGTTCAATGGACAAATTTTTGAACCAAGAAGAACAACAAGAAGATCTAGAAGACATGTATGAAGAGGAAGAAGCATGGAAGCGGGAGATGGCAGCTGAGAAGGAGATGAGGAGAAGAACATACCAGAAAAAGAAGAAAAGCAAAATGAAAGACAAAGACTATCAAAGACAAGCATTGGTATTGGCAACAAGACCTTGGGATCTAGGCATATAATGAAGACTAATGCATGGAGGAAGCATCTCATTTGAACTAAGGTTCAAATCTTTTCTATAGGGAGAGTATGATGCAGGAGCATCTACATATATCTTGGCAAGACGTGGTTACGTTGGGATGATTGAATTCAAATTCTTGTTTCCCTCCAAATTGTGTTTAGATTTCAAACTTTTACCTTGAGAGTAAATGTAATTGTCAAAAGTGAAAAGTGAAAAGGTAAAATTAGGTAAGAGAGAATCTCCATGTTGGAAGCCAATCTTGGCTTAAAGAGCAAATGAGGGGAGTGGTTGAAATCTTTCAACCGTAAGATATTAGTCTTCTCCAAATTAGTATATTGTTGGAAATTAAAAACTATTTTTGTTTTTATCTTGAGCCAAGTTGGGCGTAGGAGAGGAGAGACTCTTTCAAAAAGAGTAAGATATACATGGATGGGATAAGAGGGACGAAGAGGAAAAAAAGGGAGGATCTCCTCTAGGGACAGGAGGAGTCAAGAAGGCCATTCGACCTGTATTCTTAAAACAAAAAGAGAGAAATATTATGGTTTAAAATATTAACTGCCTAGGACCGTGCAGCTGTAGAAAGCCAAAAACGAATGCAAAAAAAGCTGCATAGCGTGGAAGTTGACGTGGAGATAAAATACGTAGCAGAAGTAATTCAAATTTCATCGGCTTGTGAAAGACACGTAGCAGAAGCAAGGAGATAGCAGCGAAGGAAAGGGTCCAAGATTGGAGGCCAACGATGTAGCAAATGGTTAGCGTGCATCCAAAGGAAGCGAAGTAAGAGAACAGATTTCATGAGAAAATTGATAAGGGTGAGATTTGCCCCTTATGAGAAGTGGATCACTGAGCTGTTGAAAGTGGGGAAGGATAAGCGTGCGCTGGGAACCCACAAGAGGGCCAAGAAGAAGCGTGAGGAGATGTCTAAATGTTTCGAGAAGAAGAAATAAATCAATGTTGTATTCTTTATCAGTCTAGTTCATTTTGTTCAGTCAAAGGTTAAGACAGGTATTGTCTTCATACAAGTTTTGTTATTTGCATAGTCCCGATAGGGATTCATTAGACTAGCACAGGATTTTATTCAGAATGCAGTATAACCAAGGATATAGACCCGAATGGGCAAAGCCAAGTGTGAGGGGGTCTTAGTCTTTTTGTCTGATATGACTTGATAGCTGTTGAAGGAGGTTTTTGGGCAAAAAAAAAAAGTCTTGGAAACCTATCTATTTGCAGGTTCATGAAGCCATGATAAATTGAGATGACAGTGATGGGAGGCTGAGTCCTGAATGGAGATCTATCTGTTGAAAGCCAACCCTGAAGGAGAGAGGATTGCATTCGGTTAGCTAAGCTGATTCATAATAATAATCATTTATTTCTTCTATTAATATGGTTTGTCATTCTTATTTTATGGCTTGATGCTTATTTAATTTGGATCGATGTTCTTATTTTATGACTCGATGCTTATTTCTTTATGGCTCGACGCCTTTTCTATTGGCATGGCTCGACTCTACATGACCCAAGACAGATCAAAGGGAGAGAACCTGAATGGACGTGGAGGCCTATGAGGGTTAATTTTGTTTCCATTAGTAAAGTTTAGAATGAATGAAATGGTCATGCATCGATATGTGAGAATCTACTGTGTTTTGAAAGTGAGTCATAAAATTGCATTGGCATTTCGATTTGGATAGTGTCACTTTCGTTATTTGTCTTTATTTATTTTATAGAGAATGATCAAGGAGCATTTGCATTGCTGAGTTTTGCAAATTAGAGGACTTTATGTATGCTGTGTATTTATGCTCTCGAAGGGATGTGTCCCTAAAATAGATTATGGATTGTGATCAAAGATCTGAGTATAAAATATAATTGTTGGGTCTGTGTTTCATGACCAATCGTGTGAATTGATAAACCTAAGAAGATATTAATTCTGTGTGATTTCGAAGTAGCTGTTGTATAAAGAAGTCAAAGGTCAGGTCATAGTGGAGTCATATAAGAACAACGCATCATAATTCATGATATATCTATTTATACTAAAATAAAATATAATAATTTCTAGACTTTGTGAGAGAGTGCAAGGTGTATGTGATATTTATGGAGTGAATGAGAGGAAGAGTGCCTAGTTGATGAGTTAATGAGTGGAACACATTGAGGACTATGTGTATGAACTGTAGTTCATATTTATGATGTCCAAATATTTCTCTTATAGTTTGAGGATATGCGAAGAGGTTCAAATGTCCATGTTAGGACAGTTTGAGTGAAGGGGAGAGATTGTGGCAGGCCTACGTGAGAGGCATGTATGAGATAGAGAGAGAGTTTGTGCAGGTGTTAGAAAACAAAGATCCATCATCAAGTGTTGAAGGCATCAGTTCTAAGGTGGAAGTGTTTAAAGGAGGGTCTAAAGGACTTGATCTTCCTTAGGGGTAGTTGTTCCTTGTGAAATAGGTGTTTCACTAAAGTCTTTTGGTTAGAAGGACATGATCAAGGTTTGTTGGTCTAAAGGAGTTGACCAGTATCTTGTTTGTAATTTTTTATAGGGCAGTATTCCATATGTTACAAACTTGAGAGTGGGTTTTATTCCCTATGAGGGTTTCACACAAGAACAATGTGTTATGTGTTTGATCTTGTGTATGCATTGAATGAATGAGCTCTCTTGTTAATGTTGCTTGATCAAGTTGATATATACTGATAGATTAAATAGTTTAAAGGATTGTAATTGAAATTAAAATATTTGGGCTCACTGATTCACCCATCTTTTCAGTGATTATACCTCTAAAAATTGGTATCAGATCCAAGTCCTTTGGTAAAGGCTTGACAACTTGAAGGCGATCTAAGGTACAATATGGGTAGTCATCAAAGAGGTTTCTATACTAAGCAAACATCAATGTTCAATGGATCCAATTATGCAATTTGAAGTGCCAAATGAGGACTTACATTATGTCCCTAGGGTTTGATGTATGGAAATATGTTGTGGATGGTTATGTTGCTCCTACTATTCCTCCATCTAATGATGCAAACAAGAAACTATTTAAAAATAATTTCAAGGCATTGAATGATATCACCTGTGGTCTTTCAGATACTGAATACACCAAGGTCATCGATTGTAAATATACTAAGGAGACATGGAATAAAATATAGATCATTTATGGAGGAGAATCAAAGGTCAATCTTGCTAAGTTGTAGACTCATAAAAGGTGATTTAAAAGTTTCAAGATGAATGAAAAATATACTATGGCATCCTTTCTACAAAGAGTTGATGAGATTGTGAGCATCATCAAAGGTCTTGGAGATAACCTTGAAGAAGCTATTGTAGTTAAAAAGGTATTAAGGTCCTTATCCATCAAGTTTGATCCTAAAGTATCTACTGTAGAAGAAATTCATGATCTTACTCAGCTGAAGTTGGATGAACAGCATGGCATTCTTATTGCCTATGAGGAAGAATGATGATATAACACCAAAGAAGGAAGCAACTTTCATGACTAAAATGAATCAAAAGAATAAATTCCAAGGGAAGAAACTCAAAGAGGATGACATTTATGATATAGATGAGTATGAATTAATTGCTTTGATTTCAAGGAAATTGAGAACAACTTCAAGAAAGTATAAAGGTAAATTACCTTTCAAATGCTTCAATTATGGTGAGATAGGACGTTTTGATAATAAGTGCCCTCATAAGTATAATAAGGATGATGATGAAGAGCATGATCAAGGTCATGATGATGGAAAAAGATCATTTAGGTCTGATAAAAGGAAAAAAGGATTTAGAAGGTTTGACAACAAGAAGTACTTCAAGGACAAGAAGAGTCTATACACTGAAGAAGATTGCAGCTCATCAGATGAGAGTGAAGTCAGTGACTCAGAGTATGATCATAAAGATGATGGTCCTATTGAATATAAAGATATGTTCATAGTTGTGAAAGGTAGTTGCTCACATCAAAATGAGTCTACTTGCTGTGATTTAGATGATGATGAAGATGAGGTAGACTATGAGACTACATCGACAAATGCTCATGAAGAAATGCTCTTGAGAAAAAGATCAATAAAAAGATGAAATATAAACTCAAGGACTTTGAGGAACAATTCAATGTGTTTGAGGCAAAAATGAATGAAAATGCCAAGGAGCATGAAGATATGGTCGAGCATCTCAGTTGTCAATTAGAAATCCTGTCTTAAAAGCTAAAGAAGATGAATGTGCAAGGTATGTAATTTAAAATGAGTTATTGATATCTAAGTTAGAGAAATATACAAGCAAGTTGAAATAATTTGTCAAGTTTGATAAAAGTTCTAATGATCTAGATGATCTCCTAAAGATTCAAAAGTCAGCTAGTGATATATTTGGATTGGGGTTTAATGAATATCCTAAAGTTACTTCTCAAGTTGACATGAATGTCAATGAGAGCAAGGTGAATCAACCTTTAAAGATAACTCATCAGACCAAGAATGAAGGTGCTGGAAAAATGAATATAAAATAGATTAGATAGCTAAATGTCATGAGGTATGAAAATTTCAATGGTTACAACTATGCTTTTAATCAGTTTGGGCATAGAGCTAGAGAATGCAAGAGACTTATTAGAAATAAATTTGCTTAGAACTATGATGGGGGTAATCAGTAAAAGGGTGTGACCAAGGTTGAGTGCTTCAATTATCATGATGTGGGACACTTTTCAAAACATTGTCCATTTAAGGTAAGGCAAGTTGAGTTTCCTTCAAGAGATATTGAGTGCTACAGTTGTTATGAACTAGGACACATTGCAAGATTTTTTCCAAATCTAGTAAGACAGAATGAGCTTCTTGCAAAAGGTATGATGTGATTCAACTGTCAAAAGAGAGGTCACATTGATATATTCTGCAAGCAGAGGCCTACAAGTTAGAATAGGTTTAATCAAGCTCCTAAAATGCAAGGAAGAAGGCAAGTCAACTCATAGAAGACAAAGTTGGTAAGTATGAGTCATGATGAGATTGCAGGTCTAAGTAATCTGTTTGCTATGGTGGAGAATACCACAAAAGGTAAAGAGTGCCAAGAGATCTCATTGACAGCTCATGTTGTGACTGAAGAGACCAAGCTCAAAGAGAAGACCAAGGTACTGGTTGAGGCTAGTATTGAGATGTGTAAGGATCCAAGTGAACATCTTGTTTTTGTTGTGCAAGCTTCAAGCACAGAACATCAAGTGACAGTACCTAGTGATGAGGTTCGAAACTTCAAGGTTGATTCTTCAAATGAAAATATATGTCAAGATTTGATTATTGATCCATATGTTATCAATTGTATCTTCGAAGAGAAGGAAAGTGATATAGAAAAGGAATCAGTTGTCATAGTTCAGACTAAAGAGAAGAAGAACACGAGCAAGAAGTCTTATAGCTATAAGAGGATTCCAATGGTTACTAAGGAGATTTGGGCCACTCCTAGCTTCACTTTGTTTTAGAGCATTGTGGTGCAAAGGATGTCTTTGTCTATGCTTCTTAAGATACTCTTTTCAGTGGAGAAGCAAGTGTTATTGTGGTGTTCTTGAAATGGTCTTAGAAGACTAGAGTTGAGTGTTCTCAGTTGGAGCAGGTTTATCTAGGTGGAAATTATACTGAGGTGATGCCATGATATTGATAACTACAAATGGAGCAGTCTGTAGGGTTAGATTAAATGTTCCTAGATGGAAAAGGATGATTTGTGAGTTGTCAAGATGATATTTTTGCATAAAAAGGTCTGTTAAATTTATTCTAACATGTTTTAGGTGGTATTGTGTTATGAAGGTATGTTAAAGTCAACTTGGATATTTTTGTTTACTCTTGGGTTTCCCAGTTTGTGCTTAAGAGAATGCAAGTCTAAAAATGGGTTATAGGATGTATGGGTTCACAAAGGTGTAAAAGATCAAATCTTGGTCTAGAAGTGTGTGATGGCTTTCTCCAGGTGTGCAAGAAGTTTCAGCAATGTACATTGACCAAAAAGGGATTTGTTGACTCTATTTATTTTTGAGATTCTAGGGTTTTTAGCTATGATAAAAAAATGGTTTACCTTATGATTTGAGGTTTAAGGCTTCTTAATAAGTTGAATGGGCCTAATGGGTTGTCAAATCAAGCTTCACAGAGAATTGAAGGCTTGTGGTTCTCAAGTTTTTGTCAAGTTGGAGGCCTAATTGGGTAGTTGGTTTTTGAAATAAGTATATTGCAAAGGATGAGATAGGTGATACAAATTGGTGTGCTTGAGGGGGCATATGAGAGTGATCCAAATATGAAGTTTTAGGTCTTGAAGATGTGTTTATTGAATGTTGTGGGCTCTGCAAGTTTCAAGTAGGGCTACAAGGAGTTTAGACATGCCTAGTCTTGAACATATGTTTTTTTGTTTAGTTTATCCAAAAGAGCAAAGCATGTGTGTTTCAAGGTGAGTTATCAAGTTCTTTTAGAGCATGTTTCCTATTTGGTGTATGGCATGAATTTTTGTTGGTGGTCCTTGAGGTGGTTTGAGAGAGGAGGCTTGTAAGCATGTATGTTGGTTCTTCATGGTGTGTGGAGATCTAAAGATGCTTAAAAGGAGAAATTGCTCAGATATATTAGGGGGAGTCCCTCTCAAATGATTCTTGGTGATTTCCATCAGAGTTCAATATTTTTATGTGTTCCTTCTTCATCGATTATTGTGTTTGGTTGAAGAAAAGTGTTGGCATGGAGCAAGAGGATGTTGTCTAGGAAAGAAGAGGTAGGCTCAAGGTAAGGGGGAGTTTGTATCATCTTTATAAGATGGTCCTTTCCTATTGTTGGTATTTTTAGGTCCTTAGGATTAGTTGGTGCCAATTTTGTAATTGTGTCAAAGGGGGAGAAAGTTCTTATCGTGAGAGTGTTTGAAGAGAGAGAAAGTGACATAAATGATGTTTGTTGACATCAATGACAAAGGGGGAGATTGTTGGAGAGTTCTTAATTATGTCATGATGATGTCATATAGGTGTCCTGGTGAGTGGATGAAGTGATTTTATCTCTTAAGTGACAATGATAAAGTGTGCAATATGCTTGTCTTGGTATGCTTGAAGTTGGCTTGGTTGATCTTCAGGTTTGGCTTGGTTAGAGGTGTTTAGGGATGAGTCTGAACTAGTGAGCATGTGAAAAGGGTCTTATCAGTAGTTAATGATGATTAGATAGCTTGTGTGCATGAGTGAAATTCACCCAGTTCGTCATTGTTTTCATCTAGACACTTTAGGTCCAATGGCAAAAAATCTAAGTAGGTAGTTTGTTGATGTCACCATTACCACATGTGGATGAGTAATGGGGAGCTGGTCATATGGTTGTGATCACATTAGTCCCTATTTTCTATGTGCTAATTCTCATATCATGTGCCTAAGCTCATTCAAAGATATGTGGGTGCAAAGTTGGGCTCTTAAGCATTTTGTCAGTGTTTTCCCATACTTCGCCAAATTTGCGTGAGGCAAGAAGAGCCAAGTAAGCATTTTGATGATGGAATATCTTGCATGTGTGGAATTTTTATGAGAAGGTGATCATATGGGATTGTTTAGTTTTGTGCCTAGTTGATTTACACTAACTTTAAGGTCAAGCACCAAAGTGAAGTAAAATATATGCAGGTTCAAAGTTGGCTTCTTAGACAGTTTGCAATGTTTTCCAGACCGTCACAAACCATCATGTAGACATGGATGAACCAATAAGTTTGTGCATTTATTTCAAGTACATGGAAGGTCAATATTGGTCAAAGAATATCATGAAGATTTTTTCTATACTATCAAGAATCTACCCTAAAAATTTGGGGTCTTGAAGCATTGTGTAGCTCAAGATATAAATCTTCAACGTTGCACTTACAGATAGTGATGGGTTGGAGACCATCAAGTTTATTCACATTGAAGCATGATGTCAAAGTTTGCATGTGCAGGTGACAAGTGTCACAAGCTCACTAGTCTGACAAAAGATCAATGCTGAGTGGTGGTTCGTACTGATAAAGATAAACAGTGCGAGACAAGTCAAGAGTCAACATTGTATGAGAGGCTACCAAGTGGCACAAGTAGATGGAATGATAGTAAAATGATTAAAAGGCATGCAAAGGTGTCAAGTGTTATGATCTTAGGATTTATGAGCTAGATCTAATGGTGATCATTGCTAGTTAAAGACCTGGTTGATTCACAGATATTGATGGTGCGTATTTAGTCAATATTATAAGGGTGCATGAGATGAGGTCAAAACGATTGAGGTTTAATGTTTGGCTTTGGCGGACTATGTGTTAAAGGTTGAGATTTATATAATAAGATCAATGGTTTGTATTTAAAATAAGCAATGAGGACACGAGATGCGAGTATGATGACTAACGTTTAACTATGACCGTTTGAATTTGAATATTTTTTTGATTGAAAAGTGCACTTTATATATAAAAAATTTACAAAATAAATTTGAATATTTGAATTTTGCAAAGGAAAAAACCAATCTGTGGTTTTTGGACCATATCTTTTGATCAAGGACAAATTTACTCATGGTGTAAAAAGCAAAGCGGTAAATGAATCCAAGGCACAGTTGGCAATATGGATTTAAAGATCTGAAATTATGTACAAACAAAGATATTGAGCTCTAAAGTTTATTGTGTGTTCATACATGTTCTACAAGTAACGCGAGAATGGAAATTGAGATCGTTTTAATGTTGTTTCGATATATTTTGGTTAATTAACTATTTGGGAGTGTTGTAGACTCCATAAGGATGCTATCTTTGCATTATGAAGGATTTACCAATCATATAGAGCATGAACAAAGGCTTAAAAGGTGACTGTGTTTCGCTCATTATGACTATGTGTACATAGAGTGGTTTGAGCAAATTATGCTTAAGCAAGAGAATACTATGATGGTTGTTGGCACTTAAATAAGACTTATAGATCATTTTGAATGGGTCCATGCATTTGGAAAGTGTTTCTGTATTTTAGTTTGCTTAGAGAAGTGTCAAAATGTTGAATGGGTCTCCATAGGACCTAAAAGTGACTTAGACCTATTTGAAAGTGGATTGTGCTTAAGTTTGACCTATGTAAGATGCCTTAAGAGTGAAGGCATGTTTTGTCATTGACCAAGTTATTGATAACTACTGATAGCTCTATATATAGTGAAATCAAAGATAATCATTACTAGACTTTGTGAGAAGATTTTGTGAGAGAGTGCAAGGTGTATGTGATATTTGTGGAGCGAAGGAGAGGTAGAGTGCCCAATTCATGAGTTAATGAGTGGATCAGATTGAGGACTATGTGTATGACCTTTAGGTCATATTTCTAATGTCCAAATAGTGATCTTGTAGTTTGAGGATATGTGAATAGGTCCAAGTGTGCATATGAGGACAGTTTGAGTGAAGGAGAGAGATCATGGCATGCCTATGTGAGAGGCTTGTATGAGATAGAGAGAGAGTCTGTGCAGGGGTTAGAAAATAAAGATCCATCATCAAGTGTTGAAGGCATCAGTTCTAAGGTGGAGGTGTTCAAAGGATGGTCTAAAGGATTTGATCTTCCTTAGGGGCTGTTACTCCTTCTGAAATATGTGTTTCACTAAAGACCTTTGGTCAGGAGGACATGATCAAGGTTTGTTGGTCTAAAGGAGTTGACCAGTCTCTTGTTTGTAATTTATTATAGTACAATAGTCCATGTGTTGCAGACTTGAGAGTGGATTTTATTCCCCATGAGGGTTTCTCATAGGAATTATGTGTTATGTGTTTGATCTTGTATATGCATTGAATGAATGATCTCTCTTGTTAATGTTGCTTGATCAAGTTGATATATATTGATTGGTTAAATAGTTTAGAGGATTGAAATTGAAATCAAAATATATGGGATCACTGATTCACCCCTCCTCTCAGTGATTGTACCTCTAACAACAAGGATCACCTGCCCCTCAGATGGTCAAGTCCTTCTAACTTAAATTTAGTGAAACACCTGTTTCACAAAAAACACATGTCCTTAGGATGGTTAAGTCCTTCTGACCTGAATTTAGTGAAACACCTATTTCATAAGGAACACCTACCCCTAAGATGGTCAAGTCCTTATGACCTAGATGTTGAGCACCCTCCCAACACCTAGGATATGAACATCTCATTATCACTAATTTCTTGCCAATCTAATGGAGACACCCTGCAAACACAACCCTCTTCACTTCTTCACATACTCACAAACATCTAAAACCATATTTTGGATCACTCTACACTTCTCAGTAACAACTCTACAACATCCTCAACAATATGACCAAATGGTCATATACACAGACCACACTCTGATCTACCTCTCAAAACAACCACCAAGCTCACACAAACATCATCTATCCTTCGCTCACACTCAAGGCATCCAAAACATCCTTTTGGATCACTCTAGACCTCTTCACTCATCCTCAATATTCAAACCTACAAGAGCACTATTTTGACATCAAAAATATGACCTATAGGTCATACACATAGTCATCAACCTATTCTTCTCTATAACCCATCCATTGGGCACACTCACTTTCTTCTTTCCATCTCTCCATGACTCTCACATGTGCCCTCTCTTCTCTCAATCTCACAGGTCTAGAAACCATCACCTTTGGTTTCACCTTTTATAGTGTCTTCATGAATATCATGATCTGGGTCAGCCATAATGTTTATATTAACCTTTAAGACATCTGTAAATCTCAATTATATATTCACAGGTCAACCATAGCATCCATGGGTCATAATTAAGCAGTTATGACTTTTAATTAAGCCTCATTAGCGCTTATAGGTCTCATGGAGACCCATCCATCTCTTTGACACTTCTATGATCAAATTAAGAATAAAAAAACACTTTCACATACATAGACCCATGCCACATAACCTATAATTCCTCCTTAAGTGACAACATCCATCACACCACCCTTCTGCTACAACATAATTAGCCTAACACATAGTCAAATTATAAGACTTTGATCATATAGAATATGGATTGGTCAAACATCCATAATCCACATAGATGGTTCTCATGAAGTCTGCAACATGCTCCAATGCTTAGTTCATCTTGACACATTAAAATACCATCAAGAACAACTCAATTACCCGTCTCGGGTTACTTGTAAAGCATGAACACACACATAGTCAACTTTGGAGATCAATAAATTTGATTGTAAAAACATTCAGACCTTCAAATAAATATTTTTGGATGTGCCTTGAAGTCCTATACAACTTTTATTTTTACACCATGGTCAAATTCTGCATATATCAAAAGTTATAGCATAAAAACTACAAATTGCTCTTCCCTTGCAAATTTAATTATTTGAAGGCCAAAGGTCACTGAGCAATTGTTAAAATTTGAACATGTTGACATCATCTCGTGCACCCTTAAAATATTGACCAAATATGCATCATCGATCTCCTCAGATCAACCAAGTATTTATCTTGCAATGTTCACCGTTAGATCTTGATCAGAACTCTCATGATTATGACACTTGGCACCCTCGTGTGCCTTCTGAACACTTTGTTTTTAGTCTATGTGCTTGTGCCACTTGGCAGTCTCTTGTGATTTTTTGACTCTTTGACTTGTTCCACATTGTTGGTTTTCATAAGTACAGACCATCACTCACCATTGATCTTCTGTCAAATTAGCAAGTTTGTGACACTTGTCACCAGCGCATGCAACCTTTGACATGTTGACTTCATGCCTACCATTGATCTCAATATGTATGATTAAGCATTCACCATTGGATATTCTAGACCAATAACCTCAGACTTCAATGTGATTAAACTTAATGGTCTCTAACCCATCATAGTCTGCTAGAGCAACTTTGAAGCTTTATAACTTGAGCTAGAAATCACTTCAAGACTCTAAATTTTTAGGGTAGATTCTTGGCACTATAGACAACATCTCCATGTGAACCTTTGACCATTATTGACTTTTTTTGTACCTAAAATAAATGCACAAACTTACTGGTTCATACATATATGCATGATGTGCAATGACGGTCTAACTTCTCTTAAGCTAGAATATGCATTTTGCTCTTTCCAAATGCTCACAAAACATACAAGAGCTTTGTCAAGACATCTATGGATGCCTCACAACCTCTTCTTTGTCCTTAAATACCTACATAAGTGCCATATCTCTCCAAGATATTAAATAGATCACTTTGTCATTAATGCATTAGTACCACATGTTTTCTTTGACATCAATGATAATCTAAGACATCAATGACCATGCTCAACAATATCCTCCTTTGTCATTGATGACAAAACATCCTCAAAATATTTTCTTAATATTTGAACATCCTTATCAAAATTCATTCTCATCTTTCTCCCCCTTTGACATTAATGACAAAGGGCCTATCTTTTGATTCTAAGGATCTGAAAAAGATTTCAAGAACCACCTTTGAGAGATGATATAAACTCCCCCTAACATTGTGCATACCACTTCTTACCTTGAACTTCTCAAACATGCTCCATGTCTACACTCTTATTTGATCATACTCTGCTCTTATGAATAAAGAACACACAAAAGCACTGAAATATGATGGAACTCACCAAGAAACATCTGAGAGGGAATCCCCCTAAGATCTCTGAGCCATTGCACCTCTTAAGCATCTTTATATCTCCACACACCATGAAGAACCACCACACAAGCTTACTAGCCTTCTCTTTCAAGACACCTCAAGGACCACCAATATAGCTTCATGTCATTGAACCTAAATTAAGATCCTCTACTCTAAGTCTTCTTGATCCTTGGACCTGACAAATTGAACAATCTAGCTCCCCCTTTGATCATGCAAACTTCTCAAGCCATCTGAGTTAGCTCCCCCTAACTCCATGCTCCTCCTTATGCCAGCATAAAAGACTCCCCCTTGATATTTATAACCAAAGCTGACCTATAGAGCTTTTGAGAACACCTTCATGGCCTCAACAACATGAAAGTATCAAACTCATAACACTAAATTGCTTTGGGTCTTCAAACAACATCATTATGCTTTCATACTCTCACTTGCAAGCCACCTCCGAGAATACCAACAGATCTTCAAGCTAGACACTAAATAGGAATGATGTTATAAATCAACCTTAGAAATCACATTGAAACACTTATACCATGCTCTTTTGGAAAAATTGATCAAAAAACACTCTTCTTCATACTAGGCCTGTCTAGACTCCTTGTAGCCCTAACTGGAACTTGTAGAGCCCACAACTTTCAGTAGATATACCTTCAAGACCTAAAAATTCATATATGGATCACTCTCATATGACCCCTCAATCACACCAATTTGCATCACCTGGCTCATCCTCTGCAACATACTTCCTTCAAAAACCTACTAACCAATTAGGGCCCCATCTTGACAAAAACTTGAATAATTTAAAAACCACAAACCTTAAAATCTATATAAAACTTGATTTGACAATCCATTTGGCCCATTCAACCTATTAAGAAGCCTCAGACCTCAAATCATAAGGCAAACCAATTTTTTAGCATAACCCAAAACTCCAAAATCTCAAAACAAACATGGTCAATAAACCTCCTTCTGGTCAACGCCCACCTCTGAAACTTCTTGCACCCCTAGAAAAAACCATCACACATTTCTGGACCAAGATTTGAGCCTCCACATATTTGGAAACCTTGATTTCCTATACCATGGCTTTGACCTTTCTGAGCACCAAACTCTTCTTGACATTCCATCAATCTCATTATGCCACCTGGAAACACCCACTTTGACTTTGCAGACACTGCATACACAAGCACCAAAAAACATCTTATGACATCACTCTAACCTCATCAAAGCACATCTTCCACTTGGACATATCTACTCCAACTAAAAACACCCTTGCAAGACCACATGCTTCTTCAAACTAAGAAATATCTTCATGAAGCACAACAAAGACATCTCTACTTCACAAGGACCTAAAATAGAGGAGCATACCAGTCCCCATCCCAATACTAAAGAACCTTCTTCTTCTTCTTCCTTTTCTTGATTGAAACAACTTGATTGGCATCCATGTCTTCTTTGGCTTTCTTGATAATGCATGATGAAAACACAGGTTCTTGGAATATCTCTTCAACTAACACCTTCTCTTCTTTGAAATCAAACAACAAGAACTCTTGGCCATCATGAAACTCCTTTTTCCCTAAAAATTATTCAACTACAACAAATAAACCATCAAATTGAGATCCTTCTTTCAGATTCTCCTTGGCCTTGAATGGTATAATTGGATTGATTTTTGGATAATCCATCTTCTTCTCCATTTGGACTGATAGCAAGCTTCCTTGGCACTCTTGAGACACCTCCTAAACTAATTCTTTTTCTACAGTATCAGAAGTTTGATCCTTGAACTCAACATGACTAGCCTTCACTGCCTTAGGTCTCCACATCATGTTTTAACTTGTGATATGCTTCCTAGGAGTCTCTCCTTTCTTTACACGACTTGAGGGCTTATCAAATTTACTAGGACAAAGTCTAGCAATATGACCTTTATTATCACAAATGAAAAAAATAACATCATTTGTACCTTTTGACAGATTTCAACTGAGATCAATCTTTAGCCAAAAACTCCTATCATAGCTCCATGAATGTCCATACTTGATTGACTTCTTTCTATAGTGCTTAGCTCTATGACCATACTTATTACATGTATAACAATGGCCATGGAATAAACTAGCATACCTTGAAGCACTTGATTGTCTAACAGACCTTCTTGCATTGCTTTCAAAGCTTGCTCAGGCTTTACATGTTCTTTTTCTAGCTTGTCCAACTTGTCTATGAGTTGTTCATGCTCTACTCTCAAGGAATCACGATTAGTCTTTAACTCATCATGCTCACTTTGATTTGAACTCACCTTGGTATTGGCTTATTCTAAGTCTTGAGATGTTTGCACTCTTCTTCTCTTGATTTTAGGCTACCATTTGAAACCTCTAATTGACCTTTGAGATCTTTGATGACCTCCTTATCCTCCTTGGCTTCTTTAGCCAGTCATCCTTCAATCTACATGTTTTCTCTTCAAGAGACTTGATTAACTCTTGATTCTTCTCATCTCTCTTGGTCTTTGCTAACAAACTTTCCTCAAGAGAATTGACTTGTGCTTCAAGATCTTTGATCACATACCTCATCTTGTGATTCCTCTTTATGAGCTCAACTTCTAGATCCGTTTCTTTTTCTTCGCTGTCATAGAGCACTTCTTCTTCTCCATTGTTATGGCAAACTTCTTCATCATACATGATGTCCTTTTCTTTTAAACAACTTTCCTCTTTTCAACTCAAACTTGCCTTGGCATCTTCTAGTTGAACCTTGAGATCATTGATAACTTTCTCATCCTCTTTGGCATCTTTCTTCAAAGTACATATTTGATATTCAAATACCTTGATCACAATCTTCCATTGTTGATTCTCTTTCTTCAATTGCTTAGCCATCTTGTGCTACTTAGGATCTCCTTCAAGCTATTCAACTTCCTCCAAAGGCGCTGCTTTGATACCAATTGTTGGAGGTACAAGATGACTGAGAGGGGGGGGGATGAATCAATGAACCAATATTTCACTTTCAGATCACTTATCATTCATTCATTGACATTTATGAATCAACACAACAAACATATTCAACTATATTACCATCAAAGTATGAATAAGAGAAGCACATCATAACACAACATCTAATGTGGGAAACCCTCATGGGGAATAAAACCCACTCTTAAGCCTGCAAACACATGGACTACTTGTCCTATAAGGTATTACAAACATGAGACTTTAGTGGAACACCTATTCCACAAGGATCACCTGCCTCTAAGATGGTCAAGTCCTTATGATTTGAATTT
Source organism: Torreya grandis (assembly GCA_037957365.1). Taxonomy (NCBI): domain Eukaryota; kingdom Viridiplantae; phylum Streptophyta; class Pinopsida; order Cupressales; family Taxaceae; genus Torreya; species Torreya grandis. The sequence goes on from JARHVA010003929.1 coordinate 1,467,398, forward strand.
AGTGAAACACCTACTTCAGAAGGAACACCTGCCCCTAGGATGGTCAAGTCCTTTTGACCTGAATTTAGCGAAACACTTATTTCACAAGGAACACTTGCCCCTTGGATGGTCAAGTCCTTCTGACCTGAATTTAGTGAAACACTTGTTTCACAAGGAGCACCTGCCCTTGGGAAGGTCAAGTCTTTCTGAGCTAGATGTTGAGCATCCTCCCAACATCTATGATATGAACATCTCCTTATCACTGATTGCCTGCCAATATGATTGAGACACCCTGCAAACACACCCCCTTCACTTCTTCACACACTCATAAACATCCAAAACCACCTTTTGGATCACTCTACACTTCTCAACAACAACTCTGTCACATCCTCAACAATATGACCAAATGGTCATACACATAGACCACACTCTAATTTCCCTCTCAAATCAGCCACCAAGCTCACACATACATCATCTATCCTTCGCTCACACTTAAGGCATCCAAATTATCTTTTTGGATCACTCTAGACCTCTTCGTTCATCCTCAATTTTGAAACTTGCAAGAGCACTGTTTTGTCATAAAAAATATGACCTATAGGTCATACACACAGTCATCAGCCTGGTCTTCTCTATAACCCATCCACTGGGCACACTCCCTTTCTTCTTTCCATCTCTCCATAACTCTCACACGCGCCCTCTCTTCTCTCAGTCTCACAAGTCTAGAAACCATCACCTTTGGTTTCACATTGGAGTTGAGAGTGGGATTTATTCCCCATGACGGTTTCCCACATTAGATGTTGTGTTATGATGTGCTTCTCTTATTCATGCTTTGATGGTAATCTAGTTGAATATGCTTGTTGTGTTGATTCATGAATGTCAATGAATGAATGATAAGTGATCTGAAAGTGAAAGATTGGTTGATTGATTCACCCCTCCTTCCCCTCTCAATCATCTTGTACCTCCAACAATCAATATGTGACATAAGGGTAGGTTGACTTAATATAAAGTACTAATCCCTTTATAAAGTATAACTACACTTGCATGGTACATATTACAATATGCAAAATTCATATTACACGATATATATAATCCAATGGACCCAATGGAATCACACAAAATTCAGTGACTCAAAAGGACTCTTAAAGTTGGATTTTACATTCTAATATACTCCCCAAAATAAAACTTGGAAGCTCCAAAAATAAATGGCCTTAGCAAGCTAAATTTACTATTAAAAAAGTTAAGTTTCTGACAAGTGCATTGTCTAATCCATACCAGTCCATCTAAAAAACAACTTTGCATTCAAAAAGTTTGGAGCACTCCAAAATGAAATTATTTACTATTATAAATTCACTAAAGAATTTATGATTTCCTACTACCATCTTCTAATATTAGAATAAAAATAAACAAAATAAAATACAATATTCCCTCAAAAATGACAAATTCTAGTGGTTGTTTTCTAACCTCAAGGATACCACCTATGAAGAACATTAGCAAGACAAATTAACGTTGGTCCTCTTACATGACATCCTTATACAATGGAAAATTTATACTATCAATGGCCCTTATTTATGATGCAATATGAATGCTACATGACTTAATTTATGATTTTTTTCTTGATTCTCTAAAATTAAATTAATAGTCACAAATAATATGCTTATAAATAACAGTTTGAAAAGGGAATGATGGAACAAACTAATTCTACAATACATACATTTGGTGATGATATGGGTGCATTTATTGAGGGATGGGCGAGCTATGATTATCACAATATCTTACAAAGATATTTTCATTGCATACAAAGTGGGAATGAATTCTATGAACCATGTGTCTATTCCACAATTAAAAAATATTTTGAACTACAACGATCTTTTTCACCAAATAGTTCTCAAACCCTAATCCTTCACAGAAGTTACCTACAGATGGCCTTCCTAGAGGAAACTAGAGATGCCACTTGCCCTGCCCAAAATGTCCTTAACATGGTGGCAAAGATTCTACCCTAGCACAACATAGTGTTTCCAGCATTCCATCCTAGTAACCCCAAAGGATGGCCACTTGCCCTGCCCAAAATGTCCTTAACATGCTGGCAAAGATTCTACCCTAGCACAACATAGTGTTTCCAGCATTCCATCTTAGTAACCCCCCAAGGATGGATTGTCCACAAATCCTCGTCAAACTACCTTGGTGTTTGCTCCACGTCATCCTCTTCGTTTGCAACCCAATACAACAACGTTGAACAAAAAGAACTGCACATCTGCAAAATAGCAAAGAAATAAAAGGCAAAAATACATTTACCATAAGCTTGTTCATATAAGCTAAGCAACCTCAGCAGCATAGTGTCTCTAAGAAGCATATGCTAAGTAACAAAAATTGTTCACACAATTTGCCCCATTGGTCATATTGTTTGGTGGAATGTACATATTGCATTGATAGATGTGACAAAACTGTAGGTATTGTTTTTATCCTTATTTCAAACAAGTAGAGATGGTACCCTAGCATATGATAATGGCAGAAGTGATTTGAAAGGTTATTTATGTTAAGTTACCTCTTTGATTTCCTGCATTTTGAGATATGTTTTGGAAGACAAAGTTGAATACCACAAATTCCCTTTAACTAATTTTCTTCAACAAACAACTAATATGTTTTCTTCAATTTTGAGTTTTGTTCTGTCTCAGCTTAGTTATTGTCTTCTCCGTTTCATAATTATAAATGGGCGCAAGGACATTTTTGCATATATACCCCGTGAATAGGGAATATAAAATTTTCATTCAAAATTTTTTAAGCACAATTAAAATCTTATTTTTAGTCAATAAATAAACTATAAATGTTATTTATCATGTATCTTAACAGTTAAATACAGGTAGAATCATGGCTTTTTGCTGTGATTCAACACTTGTGGTTGCATAGCTCTTTAAGGTCCAAAACAAACAGCAGTGTGTGGCTTTTTGTGACTATTTCAGTTCCCCAACGAAGCACCATAAGAGACACCACTTGCTTCATGTTTGCACTTAACACCTTGCTGTTGAAAGTGTGTTTCCAGCTCAGAATTCTCTTCTTGTTTTGTTTCCATAATATCAACATGCATCTTGCAAATGCATTGGCATGAACTTGCAACTCTTGTTAGATATTTCTTTTATCACACAGGTGAGCATATGAACCTGAGATTTGAATAAAAAGCTTCACAAAGACAATAATCAGATAATCGAACGGCCAACATGCTCTCGTCTTTACAAAACTGCCATTCAACTTAAACCACTCTTATCTTTGCAACACCAACATTGAAGATGCCCTCTCAATTTCAACACCGACATTTTGACACTTTAGTTTTTGAAACACTTCACTTTGCAGCACTAAAACGGTAAAGAGATTAATAGTTAAATAGACAATTCATAAATTCAATTAAAATCTCCAAACGGTTAATTATATACCATACACCGAAAGCTAAAATCAGACCCAAAAAACATGTGGTATAAGTGTTGAAACTGCAAGCTATATGTCGTAGCAAGTTCCACTTTCATTATTCCCCTCAATTAGTGACTGCTCCTAATAAAAACCAAGGCAAAGATATTCTTTTAGGTCACCATGACATGAGACAGCACTTTTTGATGTATGAGATCTCCCTTATGTATATTTATTTTTCCATTTACTTTATATATAAACATTCACATAAAGTAACTCCAAGAAAGTGATTTTTATTATTTTTTTGGCTTTATATGATGCTTTTAAATCACTTTCTTTTGCTACTTGAAACATTTTTTGTCTTTACCGTGTGATGAGTTGCAAATAATTAGCAAAGACAGCACTCCTTGTTATTTGGGACTTTTTGGTCTTTGATGCAAAACATTGGTTTTTTTGTTACAGAAAATTGTTTTGTTTAGTTTTGTTACTACAAAAGTGGCTGTGCTTTAACTGTGAAAGAAAGTATTTTATATGGGTGTTTTATATGAGAGTTTGAATCATTTTCCTTTAAGAAACTGAATGTCTTTTACCTTTAAAAGATGTTTTAGATTTTAAATCTTCTTTCTTAAACTTTTAAGAAGTTTTGGTTTTTTTATAATTGTTGCCCTTGAAGAAACACTAATGATATTAGTCTTGTTAATTTGACAGTATTGACAGTCTAACTCTTGTTGTAAGAATTATTTTTTATTAATGAAAAGGACAAAGGAGCTCACAATAAATGAATAAACAAAATAACCAAATCATAAAACATTGAACATAAACAAACCCAATCTTCTAATCAATTATCCCGACCTTAGCTTATGATGGCACATATCCAGCCATTACAAAACCTCTACCAAAGTTTATAAACAAAATCTTAAAAATCACAAGAAAACTCACACTTTACCAAAGTTTATAAACAAAAAATTAAAAATCACAAGGAATCTCACTTTACCAAAGCTTATAAACAAAATCTAAAGGCATCTCTAAGCATTTCAAATGTTTTGTAACAATTCATGAGAACAAAGATTCTCTGCAAATAAGTTGCAGTAACAATAAATATTTCCAAATAAAGATAATTAAACATTCCTTGATAGACCAAAATTTGAAACATACATTAGCCCTAAAAACACAACCGAAAAAAAACCTGGAACGATATGGATTGCAATATTTATTCTTAAAAGAAATCCATATCTCAATCTGATATCTAACCCGTAGTGTATTCCACTGTCATTGAGTGTCCATACAATAGATGCAGCAAGAAATCACAGAGAAAATAATAGCACAATATTGAGAATATAATTCATAAGTTCAACCTATATTTATTCTTAAAAGAAATCCATATCTCAATCTGATATCTAACCCGTAGTGTATTCCACTGTCATTGAGTGTCCATACAATAGATGCAGCAAGAAATCACAGAGAAAATAATAGCACAATATTGAGAATATAATTCATAAGTTCAACCTAATGACCAAATTTAAGAAAAAGGATATATATCACTCCATACGTGTGTCAAATGCAAAGAACCTATTAACACGTAATAAGATTGATATCAGACCATAATGCAGCTGAAATTCCGACTTGGCTCACAAACACAGTAGCACTCTTTTGAGATCAGACTATGAATCGGGGAAAAAACCTCAGCTAATTGAGAACCGCAATCTTATGCTGATGTCACGGAGCCTATTCCAGAAACTCATCAGACAGACCGAGAACTCACCGATTTTGCCATTCACTCAGCTAGACTCACAAGTCAAGCTGGTTTTGATTCAATTTATGGGATTCAACTCAGAACTGTGAAAGTTTTGAAATAACTAGCAGTGTCTCAATAGTATGCGTCAGAGTATCAGACCACAAAGATGTCAATGAGACCTTCAAAACATCTGACACACAAACTGCACATATCAAAGGCACCGAACCATTCCCATATGTGTTGTGTCTGCCTTAATCATTGATGTGGAATAGTTTCTGGATTCACATATCCAGAAACCAAGTCGAGGATAAACAATAAAATAGCTTCTCAAAGTTACATAGCAGGAATTTGGAAAATCAATCAAGATGAAGAATGCCCGGTTTTAAAATACATATCAGAGAAAACAAAATGCACCGGCCAATCCAGCAATATATTAAATATAATTGTGCTAGCTGTCAGAGGACCATTTCAAGCATGTTGAAAAACAATACCAATCCTAACTGTTTCCAAAAAGGGAATGGAGAACTCTGACAAATCATGTATAAATACACTCTCATTAAAAGCTCAATGCCGGCTTGCCACACTAAATCTGGAAGAACATCCAACAAGTTTTTAGAAGGTCTAATGAGGAGATTTAATTAAAGACTTGCAACCATTTTCAACTCCATGCAGGAAACCAAATCCAAAATCTTAAAATCCAACTCCTATATCACAGCATTCACTGCCTCTAAATAGTATTTGCAGTCTCAAGCATCTCAAACAAGTGCATGTTACCACAGTAATGTAGAGAATCCAAACTACAACACTAGGGGAGCAAGACGAATCTGTTTCATCTGAAATTTGAGTCTCAAATTCACAACATGCAGGTTGCATCCATAAAATATTATTCTAATGGCATCAGGAAAAAATGCTTTCATAACATATTTTTGCTTGGTTAATTGAATAGGCTTACTTATATCCATAGAAGCAAAACCAATATTCTTACCCTAAATTAACAAACTAGGGAAAGCCTTATGAATTAAATACCAAATTCCACTTTAAAATGTACAGATGCAACATCACATGCATTTATACCATATTGAGGCTTTGGCTGGTCGCCATAAGTCTCAATCTTATACCATGAGAATAGTAATTCTCCTCTCTCCCAGACATAGAAGATAACACTTGATGTAAACGAAACCAAGTCTTTCATGAACTGCAAATTCTTCCGACCTTTATATATAAAGGTAAAAAGTTCACCATTCCTGAAATCAGCTCAATTCATGGCATACTTTTGAGTCCATGCTCTTGCTGTCTCCTCATAACGGGTCCTTTGATTCTTATATATATGAGCTATTTCAGGAACGAGAGGATCATCGGGATTAGGGTCTGTCAAGAGAGAGCAGATTGACAATAAAACCTTTGAGATTGTCAGTGCAGGACTCCACTGTTCCTTGAGGATGTCCAAGCAGATGCTACCGCTTGAGTTTATGTTTGGATGATAAACCTGATTCAGGACAAAATGGTACCATATTAGTCATGAAAAACAATATCATCTATTACACAACTACACTCGGCTCTTGGTGGCAGAAAGCCAACATAGAACCATTTGATTTGACATAAATCGACCATAAAAGCACTCTAGCACAACAGCACAATATCCACGGACACCTCTAAAGGTTCTTCTAAACAAGCATAATTTTGTTATGCCACGCTTGCAAAAAGTCCTAAACACTCTATAGTTAAGAAACCAGAAGAAGAAAATACTAGTCTAGATAAAATAATGCAGTTCGTAGGGAAAATCAGTCAGGATATTAGAAGTCCATAGACAGTTAAGTGCTAACAATAAGTAAGAATTAGCAGTTGTTCTGAAATCACATTCAAAAAACCAAATTATCCAAGGAGAAGTGGCATAAACACAAATCTGAAAATATAAACATATAGATTGTTTAGCTATGCAACTAGGAAATAATAAACATAGACAATAAGAGCAATAGATTTCCACAGTCCATGTAGAATGAAGAGAGAGTTTATGGATACAACTGTGTGAATGTTTTTGTATCGACGTTTCGGATACACTCAGTGATCCATCATCAAGAAAAGAATAGAATGATTGTTGATAGCAGACTTAGGTCGTATTTATATAGAAGATGTCAGGGTGAAAAGAAAGTTCATATTTAGGTATAAAATATTAGAAAACTCACAAAATTTTTAAATAAAATTGAAATAAGATGCGAATTTTCTTAATTTTAACTTTTTATTTATTTTTATTTTCACTCTGATTATTTACTTTTATTTGTCTCAATTCTCATTTCTTGTACTGGTTCAAAATTAATACTATTTTTAAGTACAAAAACTTATTTTTATTTAATTTTATTTTTATTGTATCTTATTTTATTGTATTTAATCCTTTTATAAGTTTTCTAATATTTTATACCTAACTATGAACTTTCTTCTCATCCTGAGATCTTCTATATAAATACAACCTAAGTCTGCAATCAACAATCATTCTATTCTCTTCTTGATGATGGATCACTGAGTGTGATCTGAAACATTGATCCAAAAACATTCACACAGTCGTATCCAGAAGCACTCTCTTCATTCAACATAGAAAATGTTTAGCTAAGCAATCAGAAAAAAATCATAAGTAATAGCAAATATCAAAATCCTCTACAACATGAACCATGGATAGGGTGATGTTAAGAAATGAACAGAGACATTTTTTATTACAAAGAAAACTTATTGTTTCAACTGATGCAGGATACTATTTGAGCTCAACCTCTACCATATAAACCTCAGCCATGCCGCTTCTACTGTTTTTGCAACTGCATCATTCATTATTTAAGCACACCGCATGAGCATGAAAACAATGGGAGTGGCACCAAAAGCCGCATGTCATACCTCGCTAACCCAGGACTATAAGATTCAAGTTAATAGTAACAAAGCATTTATGTACAAAATCTTTCTCAATTAATTGTATTGATATTTTATTTATCTGTCTGCCTGTCTTCTTGTTTGCCCGTCTTGGCTGTCTGCATTCCACGTTCAGCACTACAACCCCCCTCACCAAAAGGCTCTAAATTATTCTTTTACATGTGATAAAGTATAAACAATTTAATCAAACTTGTAATGAGCTTTATCACTTTGTAATCAGATTTTTCGCTTTGATGTGATGGCCTTTGTTAGGCCCTTCAGGATCTTCTGCTCTTGCCCCTAGAGAAATCAACTTTTGGTTTTTTCTGCTCTGAGTTTCTAACTAATTAGAGTCACTTGGATACCATCTTCCCTAAATTCTCCAGTCATAAACAGTAAGGTGACCCTTCAAGGACTATCCTTGGAATCTCACCATGACAGTATGGAGTTTAATTTTTCCTTTTAGTTATCATTTTTTTTGAGAAAGTAAATGACATAACCTACCAATCCTCATGCAAGGATTCTTCCTGATGATGGATCCCGTGGTGTGATCCAAAACATTGGTTCAAGAAACACAGAGCCTTTCCCAAACATCTTGTATTCAAATATTATGAACAGTATAGAAACCAACTCTTGGTTTGTTCTGCTCCATCCTCTAACCAACTACAGTGCCTTGGGTACCCTCCATCCTCAGTTCTCCAGTCAAAAACAGGAAGGCAACCCTTCAAGGATATCAACCGAATATCACCATGCCAGTATGGAGCTTATTTTTTTGTTCTGGCTATCAATTTTTTGGAGAAAGTAAAAGGCATAACCTACCAATCCTCATGCAAAGATTCTTCCTGATAATGGATCCCATGGTGTGATCATTGATTCAAACTCACAGTTCTTTTCAAAAAACTTGTGTTCAAATATTATAGACTGGATAAATCAACTCTTAGTTTCTTCTACTCTAACTAACTACAGTCCCTTGGAAACCCTCTAACCTCAATTCTCTAGTCATAAACAGTAACGTGACCCTTCAAGAACTATCCTCAGAATATCACCATGCCAGTATGGAACTTAATTTTTCCTTCTAGTTATCGTTTTTTTGGAGAAAGTAAAAGGTATGACCTACTAATCCGCATGCAAAAATTTTTCCTGATGACGGATCCCATGGTGTGATTTGAAACATTAGATCAAAAAACACATTTTTTTTCAAAAACCTTGGAAGCCTCAGACCTCTGATAAAAGAAAAATTTCAACTGCCAAATAAGGAAATGCATCCCATAGATGATTGTAAACATGCAGAAAAAGTCCTACTTTAGCTTTTTAATAAAGCTCTGCCTCCTGGGAAGATATTAAAATTGGACTTTGGTAAAAAATAGCACTCCAGTCATCCCTGCTGCTGTAGAGGTTCGGTCAGAGTTGCTCTTTCTCCTTGCTTGGGAGGGAGGGCAGTTGTGTTCTTTATTGTGTTTAAAATTGTACTTCTTTATGTTGTACAATAAGACAGTTCTCTCATTAAAACTAAAAAATGACCACTCGCAATAAGAGGGTGTGGTTCGAACTTTAAATTTTCCAAGGGTTTGATAGTAACAGAGAACACTCGTTAAGAGAATTGAACCAACTTCAAATCCTCCTCTGCAATAAGGCATCCCGTATCCCAGCTGACACAACAATGATAAAGGCAACCCATAACCTCACTCTAGATTTACCAAGCAAAAGAAAAAAGATTCAGTTTTCATCAACCAAAACCAAAATAGGAAATTGATCGAGTATAAATATTAAAAATAGCTCAACTAAGTGACAAATTTTGTTGAATTGTTTAAAGGGGAACAATACCACTATATATTGGATATTTTTTAGCTAAAAGTTTTTTCACGAAAATAGAACAAAAAAAAGCTTTCAAGTTAACAACTTTAGACCAGAAAATTGGTAAGAGAAGAGCACTGTAAGAGGCAATATGAGTATCCCTGATACTACGAATATAAGTATCCCCGATGCTATGCCTTCGTCTATTTCAGATCCAACTTTCCAAACAGTACAAGAGCAAGAAAGAAGATTTTTTTTCTTGGAGAACTAACCAGCCAACCTGCTGGTATAGGGTGGCAAGTCAATAATCAACCCCCTTCTGCTTAGTGCCAATTTACTAAGGGAGTATCCATTCAAGTGAATTCGCCTGGGACTCAAACCCAGCGTCGTCCCTTTATTCGAAGTATCTCCAAGAATTTGTACAGTGTTAAATGCTTAGCAATTGTAACAATTGTGACATACATCATCCACACCAATTCGATTGCAACCCTTTCCGATAAGTATCTAACCATTCTGAGAAATAATAGAAAAAGAAATCATCCTTTCTACAAGAGGTACAATCAAAATGAAAGAGTGAATTCATATTTGCACATAGCTATCAGGTAGTAGGAAGTGACCCAGGAGAGTGGGAGTAAAGAAATAGAGGTCTCTAGATTTACTTAGTTGTAAAGAAAATTCATCATCCATTTTGATGATAGATTACAGAGTGTGGGACACAAACTGATAATGTTTTTTCCATAAGAAATATAATAAAAACCTTTTCACTTTGAATATGGCAAAAAAAAAATTACTCCGACTTTTGGAGACTGCCGGGAAAGGCTATTAAAAAATTTTTTTTTTTTTTGGGAGGTTGGGGGCGGCGCTAAATTTTTGCCTCTTCAACAATTATGGACTGTCCAAGTTCCAAAACTGGGGACATTTGGGCGTCACCAAAATCTAGGCGACGCTTCTCAGTGTAGCACTGGTTTTAATATACCTAAAATTTTGCCTCTTCAACAATTATGAACGGTGGGAGCTTGAAATCTTTAATATAATCATCTTGTTCAAGCAGTTTATAACTCGTACAAACAGATCTCGGGCAATAACTTTGTTGAGGAAACAGATTTTGCCTGCCTAGTCAAGGTCAACTCGTATTTTAGGTAAAACTACCGCACTGAACTTGTACAAATTCAACCAAGTGTAACACATCCCACTAGAATTCTACTTGAGAGAAACTCACCATCTTTCCAATTTCATGTCTAAGCTATGTCTAAATTTGCTTACCTTGGTCTGGAAGTTAACCTTTGGAGGCTTGAAGGGGTAATCAGGAGGGAAATGGATCATGACAAAGAAGACTCCTCCAGCATAAGGGCTCTCAGTTGGGCCCATGATAGTTGCCTGCCAATGGAAGAGGTCCTCACCCACTGGCCCTGCACTGCATGATGTGGGGGGATCCCTCTGCAAGTCTTGAAGCTCCTTCTGAATACGCTTGCTGGCCATGTTTCACTGAACCAAAAAACCCAGGTCATTTCAGATCTAACAACCAAAAAAAATCACTGTGCATATATCTCAAAATAAAACTTCTTGACTGAACGAACAAAAACCCAGTTCAGTTCAGATCCAACCACCAAAAAAAACACTGCAAATATCTGAAAATAAAGCTTCTCAATCAAAAATATATACCGTGAAAAAACACCTAATACAATATCTAAAACAAGCTTGAGGGCTCCTGAATAGGGGATTCTGAGTCAAAAGTTCAAAAACTTTAATTTAGAACATATATAAGATGGCCCTGCAGACAGTACAGGCCATCTTACACTCATAAGGCGTTGAGCAAACACATAAAATAGACGAATCAACTGGTAAAACAGAGCAAGGCAGAAATTATTATTGATTTTAACCTCAGAATAAGAGGATTTTCAGACCAAATATTAAAACCCACATGGAACACCCTCTGTAGTGGATTGCAAGGCTACTAAACATGGAGATTTTCAATCAGCAAATGAATACCCACTTACATGAATTAAAAGAAAAAACGCAGAAAACTCAAATCTCAGTCTACCCACTTACATGAATTAGAGAAAAAAACGCAGAAAACTCAAATCTCAGAGGAACACAGTTGCTAAATCAGAGAAACCTAAGCATCAACACACGGATGATACAAATTTCTCAAAAAAAAAAATTGAACAGCAAAACAATCGTAGCAAACCCAATACCTAATTAGTCAGAAGACGCTCACCCAAATAATTACCTAGGCCACCAGTTGCAAACAAATCCAAGGATGCCCAATGGTTATATAGTGCAAAACCAACGTACGGGTTGATCCAAACCTTCAAAATTATTGAAAAGAAAAACAGTTTTTTAAAATTAATTCTTATAACTAAATATCATTGATGATTGAAAATGGAATCAATGCTTGCCTCAGAATACACACTGCTCAGCACCCACTTGCTTAAAAGGGATTCAAGGACAGGTCAAGAACTGATCTGAAGCTTATATAAGGTCTTAGGACCTGACAAAAACATTAGTCCACAAAGGCAACAATAGCCGAAGGTGCAATTTCTCTAGACTATGAAGTCATCAATTTTTCATGAATGGGAGAAAGGAACCTGCCTAAAAGGATAAGGTCAACCCTCATATATTTTAAGTCCTAGGGCTGTATAAATAAAAGCAGGTGTTTTTGCTTGGTCAATCAAGTGGTTGAGGTTAGTGTTTAAAGTTAAGGTTTGTTTTTAAAGTAATATTTTTGGATTTTGGGGTCCCTCATCGTATCTATCTTGAGGGCAATTTGGTTACTTAGAAGGAGGTTAAATTTATCTACTAATTTTTTAATGTTTTTAAAGGTTATATTTTATTATTAGTAGTTCATATCTCTTAAATATATATTTTTAAAAATAATGATAGATGTTTTTTATAAAAGGTTTTTTTTGGTGATAAATTTTTCCATCTTTTTTATGGTTTTTTTTTGGAATTGGGATGGATCAAGTTAAATTGTGATGGCATTGTAAAAAGAAATCAAAACTGTGTTGGAAGATGCAAAATATTCATATATGATAAGGGCTAACCTTTCTTTATCTTCTCTTTACATTTAGGTAGTGACACAAATATTATGGCAAAACCAAAAGCTCTTTCAAAGGCGCTGCAAATTGTAGTCACTCAAAGTTGGTCTCCCTTGATGGTTGAAGATGACTCTCAAGTGATTCTCAAGGCAGTGGTAGGCATGGGAATGAAAGCTTGGTGTGTTGGCATGGTGATCGAGGAAATCAAATCGTTAAGCTCCAAACTACCGAAAGTAACATGGAATGATATCAAACGTGATAGAAATTGAGTTATAGATTGGGAAGCCAATGGCGGTGTGGGGCTTCGTAGTTCAACAACCTTGTTTGAAAAACTATGGTCTCTTCCCTTCATTAATGAACTCCACAAGGTTATAATGCAAGATATGGCTAACAAGGCTTATTCTCAATGTTTAAGGACCAGAATGGACTCTTGAGGGGACTCAAGGATCATTCACTTAAAAGACTTGGAGACTAGGCTCAGACCATTGTTTGTTACATAAAATTTTATTTGTCACCCCTAAATCTTTTGATTTGGTGGCTTGTTTGCTTCACTCATATTCAGGTATAATAATCTCAATCATGACTGATGACACAAGGGAAGTACTTATAAGGTATTTATGACTTTGTTATTTGGTTCCTGCTCCGCATGTTTCAAAGGTCACCAATTTGATTTCTTCCCCCTCTATATCTCCCCAAAGCAATCCATTTGTCTTGGTGGAGAAGTCAGTGATGCTCACTTAAATTTGTAAACGGTGTTGTGTGGAGCTTAGGTGGTCTACATTCTACATATGATATTTGGCTTCTCTCAGGTAAGTTCATTATCTCCTTTTGGCTTGAAACTACTTGTTGTGGATGGTCTCTCCCCTCTAGTTTGGTAAGATTGGGTGTCTTTGTAACACCTTAGAAGAAAGCTTTGAAAAGTGTGGACTCTTTTTGGGACCATTTGGACCCCTAAGTAGGCTTCCCTCTCTCGGTTATTCTTCCTATTTTCTATCCTTTGGAGATTGTTGTTGTGTGATTAAGGGATGGTTTCTCCCAATCTATTGAAGGGTTGTATTTTATGTTCTAATTACTTACACTGACTCTATTTATGTCCCTTATTCTTATTGTTGTGTAGGTTGTATGGATGATGCGGTTGCATCTTCCAATTAAGTAGATACACATCAGGGTCCTAGAGGAAATGTTGAGGTCCTAGATGAAAGATTTGTGGAGTTAATGGCCATGGAGATCAAAATTCCATAACTAAGGATGTGGGTGAAGAGGATGTTGAGGATGGTAGCAAATGATGAGAATGTGGAAGCGATAGACATGGCCTTTATGTTGAAGACCATATTAATAGACCTTGAGCACATGGTGGGCAAGCAAAACATCTTCAAATTGGCACAATTCCTCAGTTATGTAAACATGCCATCAAATGTAGTTGTCTCATTTCCCTCGATGAAGACATCACCAATGTTGACTATGTAGTGGGATGTCTAGCAGTTGTCATGTTGCATCACTGACATTTGATCTTGAAAAGCTTTGAGGCCCTCAATCATGGGAAATAGAAATTATGGGGTACCTAGGAAGCCAATTGTTTGAGGAATCCATCTTCATTGCTCCCCAGTATTTCCCACCTCCTCCTTCCTCACAAGAAACTGATGGCGGTGATCCAAATCAAGTTGAAGATGTTGGGTAGGGTGTTGATCTAGACAATGCAATCTTGGTTGAAGATTAATTTCATGGCCAAGGATTAAACTTTTTGTCAAAATTGTATATGTCAAATGGGTAAAATGACCCTATGTAATTTTCATTGCCACCTTGTATTATATTTTTGTATAATTTTATCAGTAAATTATTTGGATTGTATGTACTTTCATTTTTCGACATAATAGAATAATTTTGGTAACTTATATTATGAGTTGGTTGATTTCTATTAGACCAATGATCGATTCAATTATATGGGATCTATTGTGAGATATGTGCTTCTGTAGTTTGAGATTTGGTGGACCTTGGGGAGAGGGCATCAAACACCTCTTGTTTGGGTCCTCCCGGGTGGATTGAATCTCCACTTTGGTGGTTTTTAGCTATGTGCTTCTTAATTTTGGTTCCCATGACTTTTATGGGATAGTTTTCATTATTCTTTTTACTAGTCTAAGGCCTATCCCTAATTATCTTCAACCCAAAAAATAGCAATATCAAAACATCTATCATATATATTTTATATACCATATTGATTAATGGTTCTTTTATATTTGACTAGTGATAAATGGTCTCCATTTAGATGCACCACTTTGTTGGGTTCAAAAAAATATTTACCAAAAAAATGGGCTCCAAACTCCATCATATGCCCAAGATTTTACAATTTTTTGATCGACTTCTCCAATCAAGAAGAAAAAACTTTCATATATGAGTCAAATGGACATCAAATTTAAGGTTGAAACTATGTTATAACAGTCAAATGGACATCAAAATTAAGGTCAATTATTAATTGTTAACTTCTCATTGACATTAAGATCTCCAACACCACCCCTAACTGCCATTGTAAGATGCCTATCAACATAATTAATGTGTTTAGACCATCTCAAAATGACTTCCATGAATAATCATTATTTTTACGATAATTTTTTTAAAATATTTTAGCATCTCAAATTTGACACGTATAATTTGTATATTTTAGAATTGTTTCTACTATTCTAACAAAATCTTCGTAATCATATTTTACAATATGAGAGGACCCACTTAACACACAAGGCTTTATTTTTTAAGAGGAACAAAAATTTTTAATGAGAAAGATAGAGTATGGTGTATTGCTTTTATTTTTGAATTTATTAAAAAAACCACTATAAGTGGAAACTTTTAAACCGATTGTTATGATACTAATGTTTGCAATAATACTATTGACGTAGTGGATTGCACCCTCTGAAGGGAGGCTCAGCTCTCTTCCTCCACACGGCACAATGGAGACATTCCTCTTACTGTGGGTTGCAAATGTGAGGGATGAATCTCTAGATTAGGGGTTAGCTCCCCTTGATGCACCTTGAGGCCCTGGATTTCCTACTACTGACAATGGGGGGGATGAAAAGGGAGAGAAATACTAAAATCAAAACCTAAACTAATGTGGCGATGCACCAAAATGGTTGGTCTACTCAGCTTTGACATGCACTTTACACTAGAGAGAAGCAAGCATACACTTCATTCAAATAAGAACCTTTCATGCATCAGTGTTTCAATAGGGGATCCTATGGAGATACAGGGAGGAAGAACTACCATAGGTGTTCTAAGACACACTATGGACAACCTGTTCACATGCACCTATACTCTGAGCTAGACACTTCTTGTTGACCTGCAAGAGAAGAACTCACAATACACTAGATATGTTGGCATAAAATTATGAAAGAATAAAAATGAAATGACTTAACATAATATAAAACCATACACATGTGCAAAAGTGCAAGCTCAAATAGAGGTAAAAGTGCTTCTTTTGATTCAAGGTAAATTCCTTTAGGGCTTCGCCATACAAGCTAAGATATCTTTTCTCAAATGAGAAGTTATAAATATATAGAGAACTTAGAAATAAGATAGCTGAAAAATCAAGTAATGGAAACCCATGCTAAGTTAAACACTTCTATAGAGACCACAAGCCCATGCTGTTGTCGTATTCTTCTAATTGCATATGGGAGAGCCATGTTGTAGATGTCCAAGTCACTGCCCTTACTATCATAAGCCTACAAAAGCATGGGATATTCCTTCTAGAAACTAACAAATCCATCCCCAAGTTGTGTTGACTGGACCATGCTCTCTTCAATGTTGGGTGCAACTGGCTGTGCATTAATGGCAAAGAGTGAAAACATGGGTTGCTCTCCTCTATAGTTCAAAAACCAATCTATTTTATTGGTTTTTGGTGGATATATTTCATCAAATGTATTAACTCCTACTGAGTTGTCTATGCCACTTGTCTTGGTTTGAGTGGTCATTGATTCTATCTTTTGTCTTTGTCAGCAGCTGGAACTGTTCCTTATTTTATCTTTTTTACTTTGTCTTTGCCCATGTTTTGTCTCTTTCCTTCAACTTTTCCTTTGCCTTGGCTTCTTCTTGGCTTGTCTTTGACTTATCGGGCGTTAAGGTTCTCGGCGGTCTCTACTCCTTTGTTTTAGACTTTTTACCACACTTTCCTTCAGGCAAAATGTCTGAAGGAATTCCTTCAGACATTTTGTCTGATGGAATTCTTTATTTTGATTGCTTCCTTTCCCGAAGGGCACATGCCCTTAAGGCCTTTGTAATTTATCTCCTTCTTCAGTTGGTTGCCTTCCACAAGGGTCTCTTTCATCTAAAAGTGCCCTTCAGGCTTTCTAAAATGGTCTTCATCTTTCTCAAGGTGCCCTCCGCAAGGGCACATACCCTTCCAACTTTTTGCAAACATCTTTCAAGCTGTCAAAATGCCCTCTAAAGGAAATTTGTTGTCTTTTGTGAACTACTTAGATCATTTCAAGTTCTTCAATCGCTTTTATGTATAAAAATAGACAAGTAATGCATCTGCACAAACTTGATTTGTACTAGACTAAACAAAATGACAAAGCACTTGGCTTTTTCATTAGAAAGGTCTGGCAGAGAACATTTTTTGCACAAGGTAGTAGAGGGATGATCTAGCCAAAACATGGATTGGATGACCTTTGCAAATAAAAAGGAGGGGGTGCCCAATTTTGGTTTGCAGGACCAAAAATTGGTCAACAAATGCCTTAACTTTTTTGAGATCATCTATAAAAATACCTCGAAGAGGCTAGGTGCACATGAAACATTCTTTACAATTAAAACATTATTTTTTGTTTTCTGGAGATGATATTGTCCTCCTTACCAAACATCTTGATAACCTAAGAAATAGTTAACGTATCCTTCAATAATTTTGCAAGAATATGAGTTAAATATTGATAAAACCAAAATCGTGATTATCAAATACAAAAAATCAACCTACACTATAATTTTTTTCAATAATCAACCTCTTGAGATATTCTTCAATGATATATGCTTAATTATTGATCAAACACTTATAAACTAAACTAAAACCTTAACAATGAAAAATGATTTTCAAGGATGAAAATACTATTATGGTTTGGATAACTATTGTAGAAATATTGAACCTTAGTATTGGTATTTAAATAAAATGTTATTTTATAGCCTTATAACCTTTGTGATCCTTTATGGTCGTGAAATTTGAGTGAAAATCATATCTCATGAAACTTGAAACAAAACTAGATAAATCAAAAAATATTTTTTATATAGCCTTAAAAGTAAAAGTAATGCACATCACCCTAATATCTACATGGAATTAGGCATGTTATGAATTGAAATTGAAGCCTTAAAATGATATATTTTATACAAATACAAGCTATAAAAACTTAATAGGCATGTTATCAATCAAAAATGAAGCCTTAAAATGATATATTTTATACAAACAAAAGTTAGAAAAACCTAAATCCAGTTAGAATTCTTATTCATTGCTTAACAATTATGCCTAAGCATCTTCATCTAACAAGTACTCAATTATTTTTTTAGAAATACTTAAAATTTTGATTGATTAATATCATGAAACAATCCTCTCATATGATGCGGACCTAAAATCACTTTGAAATTTGAAAATAAAGTGTTTCAAAAGCTTTAGAAGAATGAAAATATGAAAGACAAAATAAAGCTATCTTATTATAATGATATGAGGAATCCCAAACTTGAACATCTATCATATCAATATAAAGTTAAAAGCTTTAAGAAGTAAATTATGATTGAAAAAAATATATGTGACTCATATTAAATACA
Organism: Torreya grandis; assembly: GCA_037957365.1. Lineage (NCBI taxonomy): Eukaryota > Viridiplantae > Streptophyta > Pinopsida > Cupressales > Taxaceae > Torreya > Torreya grandis. The sequence goes on from JARHVA010003929.1 coordinate 1,486,022, forward strand.
TAGTGGACACTTCTTAAATACCTTTAGAAAAAAAGTTGTAAATTAGACGTAACTCAAATGAAATTGAAGATAAAGCTCACTTTCTCCATTATATAATGACATAATATGACATATTTATGTTGAAACATCATTTCTCTCACACTTTTGTCTCATTTTTAGATTACATTAATTAATTATTATTTTGATTTATTTTCTAAACCATATTTTCTTTCTCTAAGCACTTTGTTTAGGAATAATTCAAGGATTACAAAGGTACTTCAATTGGAAAGAGTCCAAATATTGTGAAGGCCTTTCAATTAGGAATATTTTATTGATTGAAAAGGCACCTCAATTTGGAAGACCCTGAAATGATTGCAATCATTGGAGTCATCCAAAAAAATCAAAAAAAAAAGGTTTTGCAGAAAGGAAACAAAAAAAATTGCATGTTGTCTAGACTGTTCATTGGATCCTACAAACAATATTCATTATCATCATCATCATAACAAAATAATCAAATAAAATTTTATTTTAAATATAAACTCAAGATTTTATTTGAAACTATATGTGAAATACGGTGAAAATGATCACCATAGTTTTTTGAAAACAATCTAATAGTACGAGCTTTGCTAGGGTTTGGAGTTAAAATCTTTTGGTAAATTTGTCTCATCTCCAATTTTTGGATCTATCAAGAAGATGGTTAAATCCATAGTTTCTTCAATGAATCTTCAATGGGGGGATCCATTTTCCCCTTAAAAACTCACCTTCAGACAAATGATAATAGGAGTAAATAATTCAGTCTCAAAAAATGAGATCAATGCTATGATGGTAGCAATAGGAAAAAAATCCTTGATTCTAACTCAAGAGTGAGAAAAATATGCATGTAAGTAGTAGATAAAAATTTGATTGCTATTCTTGATCTAAATAAAATTAAAAAGAATATCGCAGGTTTATATGTAATAAGTTTGATCTATAATTTTTTGGGGCCCCAACTAACTTTGGAGGAATTGCATGCATAGATGAGAAAGATAGTGAAGATGAATGGATAATACGAGATCAAAAATTATGCGAGGGGTAATTTTATTGGGATTTTTTTCAATGAATATGATATAGACAAAGTGTTAGGTGAGGTCCATACCTTTTTATAACTATGGGGTTGTTTATGAAACATTGGCATATGGTGTTCAAGCCCATAGAGGAACTCCCAAAAATTATACTAGTTGGATCCACATGTATGCCCTTTGACAATAATTCTGGTCTAAGTATGTCTTTGAAACCATAACTAAAACAAATATAAAACTTGTAGATATTTCAAAATTGTACCATGGTAAAGGTATCTCTAGCTATGCTATAATATGTGTTAAACTAGATCTAACCTGACCACTTCCAAAGAATATTACTCAGAAAGGTGGTAAGATGGAATGGGTGTAAGATTTATATTATGAAAGTATTCCTTTTCGATTTAGAAGTTGCCATGAATACGATCACCTAATAAGAGATTGTTCGATGCTTCAAAAGAATAATAATCAATAAAAGATCCTTGAAACCAAAAATAAAGAGACAAATTGATCTGTTAATCCAAAAAGAAAACATATTATTATAAGCAAGAGAAAGAGTGTAACCCAATATATCCCAAAGGTAAACCAAAACACAACAATAGGTTATAATAGAAAAAAGATAATTGGTACTGAAAACACAACCCATTAGTGAACAAAACATCACAAGAGTGGAAAATATAACAATAGAATGTGGACTTAAGAAGGATATTGACAATTTCCTCTAAAAATCAAACTTAGGAAAATATGAACAAAGAAAGGTGAACCATCCACAAGATAAATAGAATAAGACCAACGTTAAAACATGAACTATAATGCCCAAGGAAAATTAGACAAGTCAAAATGAAGAAGAAGAATCGAATTTAGAAATGGAAGAAGCAAATTTTGGGATATTACAGGAACACAAATATGAATCCTAAAGGAAATTTTGAAGATAAAAATAAAGGAAGACCTAGCAAAAATAAAAAAAATACAGGAAGGATAGATGAAAGCCATATTAGTCGAGAATTAGTCCCAAGTAGACAACCTCTTGTTAAAACCCAAATGAAATAAACCTTCTTAATGAATATTGTCTCGTGGAACATAAGGGGTCTTAATTCCCTCTAAAAATAAGAACATTGGAAATCTTGATTAATTAAAAAAAAAGAAAATCTAATGATATAGGAAACAAAACTGGAACATTTTATGGATCACATAAAAATTCTTTGTAGAAGTCTAAAAATAAAAATGGTTGGTAGTGATGCTACATGGATGGTAGGAGGATTAACATTTCTATGAAATCCTCACAAAATATGTATTGAATATTTTAGGTACATAATCAATATCTCAATTGTAAAGTGGTATGTCTTAACTCAACTTTATGCTTTTACCTTGTCAATATTTACAAATCCTAGAATAGGGTTGAGAGAGAACAAGCTTGGCAGTAAATTACTACAAACATTCACGCAGACCTAAGGTCTTCTTGGATAATTGGTGGAGACTTGAATACACAAATGGATGTCTCAAAAAATAAATGGGGGAAGGCAGGTGATAATGTGAGTATCCACTTCTAAAACTTTATGGAAAAGATGGAGTTATGGGATCTAAGGACAAAAAAATATGGTTCACCTAGAATAATAGATGAAAAGGAAAGGATATTATCCTAGACTAGATTTATTACATCCAAGAATTAGATGGAAGACAATTTTAACTTGGATACAAATGTCCTTAGTACACCAGGATTAGATCATTTGCCTATTGTTCTTCACATAGAACATGACCCCCAATCAATAATATCCCCTTTTGTATCTAAAAAAAATTAGATAGAACATCTAGATTTTGTAATTCATTAATGGAATTAATCAGTTAAATATACAAAATTGAAATGTATTAGTTTTCTCAAAAGTTAAAGGAACTTAAAGTTGTTCTAAAAAATAGAATCAACATTTTCAAAAATATATTTCATGGAAAGATGGATATGGAAACAATAAGTGAACTTAATCAGAATCAAATAACGGAAGACTCTAACTCAAATGAACTCATGGAAGAAGAGGAAGAAGTTTAGAGGAAACTAGAAGGCACCTATAACAAAGAGTAAATCTATTGGAAACAAAAAAACCAGGATAAAATGGGTTGTGGAAGACAACATAAATACTCAATTTTTCCACCAATATTTAAAAATTAGGTGATAACATAACCATATAAGGAAGCTTAGAAAAATATAAGCATCAGTCTAGAGAAGCCCCAAGAAATCAAAGACTCTATGGTGAACTACTAGGAAAACATTCTTAAAAAAAATGACTCAAACAACTAGGAGGACAAAGAAAGTTTCTCTAATCACATCCCTCAATTAGTTATAACAATGGATAATGAGAGGTTGTAAAGGAAGGTGACATAAATAATAATTTTCTCCACCTATCTTGAAAAATCAGTTGACAATGTAACCATATAAGGAAGCTAAAAACATTGGATGACATCAATTTGGAGAATCCCCAAGAAATCAGAGACTCTATGGTGATCTGTTGGGAAAACATATTAATAAAAAAGACTCAAACCACTAGGAGGACAAAGTAAGTTTTTATAATTATATCCCTCAATCCATTACAACAATAGATAATGAGAAGTTGATAGACTATGTATATCTTGAAGAAGTCAAAGAAGCTCTCTTTGGTATGTCAAGAGATTGGTCACCTAGCTTGGATGGTTTCCTTGCACTATTTTAATAGTACTTTTGGGACATGCTAGGGGTAGAGCTAAGGGAAGTAGTTTGAACATCCAAAGATTCTAAATCCATTCTTAGAGCTTACAACACTAATTTCATTTCACCCATTCCTAAAAAATTTGATTCTAGATCTCCACAGGACTTCTGTCTAATAGCCCTTTGTAACATCGTTTATAAACTAACGTCTAAAATTATTGCTAACAATCTTAAATAGCTCCTTCCTAAAATCATTTTAGAGGAACATGGAGGATTTTTAAAGGGTAGAAAAATTATGAATGGCATTGCCATTGCTTATGAAATCATTCACTTCATTAATGTTGTTGAAATAAAGGGATTGGTCATCAATTTGGATATATCAAAAGCTTATGATAAAGTCACCTAGTCCTTCCTAGATGGGGTTATACAAAGATATGGTTTTGGAAATGATTTGAGAGAGTAGATTAAAATTTATTACTCCTCTCCTAAGTTCTTTGTGATGATTAACGGTGCTCTAGAAGGATTCTTTCCCTACTTTAAAGGCCTTAGAAAATGCGATCCAATTTCTCCCTATCTATTCATCCTCATGGTTGAGGCTCTTGGAAGGAATTTTATGTTCTTAAAAGAAAATGGAAAAATAAAAGGCATTCAAGTATGAAATATGGATGAGCTCACTCTCACTGGTAATTTGTAGATGACACTATACTATTCACCTCACCCACTCTTTAGGAAGTTAGAGAAATTAGGGATGTGTTGATTAGTTATGAAAAAGCCTTAGGATAGTCTGTAATAACCTTTTTTTTCCCATTTATACCAAGATAATATATACATCTATAGTACACAACTTAATGATTACAACTATACTAATGTATGTCAACATGATTGAGTCCATAACTATGTGCAACCAAACATAGGTACTTATCTATGGATGGAATTTATAAAGGATGTTATTCAAAAGTTATTGTTAGTGTATACACATAGCTCTTATACCACTTGTTAGTGTGTACACATAGCTCTGATACCACTTTTTAGGATCTTACAAGTACAATTGATTACCTTTGTATAAGCAACTAAACATGGAATTGAACCAGAAGTAATAAGTAACTAGAAATCAAAAACAACAAAGAATAGGAGATACGAGAAACAACCAATCTATATTAAACTCTTCCAAAAGGAAATACAATGAAGAAATCTCTCTCTCCTCACACCTTGAAGATGTACATTAATTCTCCCTCAAGAGTTCTTTCTCTCTCAATCAATTACAATTAACTCAATTACTGAGTTGTCTTCCCCTTCTCATGCTATGAGGATCTAACCCTATTATATAGTATACTACAACACTAGGGTTCATGAGCCATGCATTCTCCACCCTTAGATCCACCTCTAAATCAAAGGCTCAAATCTGTTCTACTAAAAATAGTTCAGCTAAAAATAGCTTGACTAAAAATAGAAAAACTAGAAACGCACAAAAGTCAGTGTCAGTCTGAAGATGACCAATGTTGGTTGACCCCTAACCGATGTCGATTGGTTCTAACCAATGCCGTCGATGCTGGTCTGATGTCGATTGGTTCTGACCGATGTCAGTTATTGTGTAAACCCAATAACCTCCACATTAGCTCATTAGTGAAGCTTTTAGCTCCACAACTCAATAATCTCTCACTTGGAGATAAATAGCTGCACCTGTACCTGTACAACAACATCCTCTGAACATCTCTGGCTTATTTCTCCCTCTTCAAGTTCAATCTTGAAGACCAACAAAATTTGAATGAAGATTCAACTTCTCCTTTGTTACTGGCTTTGTTAACATATCAGCAGGGTTCTTATCTGTATAGATCTTTTCCAGCTTTAACTGTCCATCCTCCAATACCTATCTAATTAAGTGGTACCTAAGCTGTATATGTTTGGTTCTTGAATGAAAGGCTGAATTCTTTGCCAAATGAATTGCACTTTGACTATCACTATATAATCTGCAACTCTCTTGCTCCTTTTCCAACTCTTCCATGAACCGAGTCATCCAAATCATTTCCTTGCTAGCCTCTGTGACTGCAATGTATTCTGCCTTTGTAGTAGACAAGGCAACAACCTTCTACAACTTTGAAATCCAGCTAACCGTCGTTCCACCAACAGTGAACACATATCCTGTGGTGCTTCTCCTACCATCCAAGTCCCCTACCATATCCAAATCTACATACCCATGTAGAGAAGTGTTTGACCCTCCATAGCATAAATGCCTACTGCTGGTCCCTCTCAGATATCTGAGAATCCACTAAACTGCTTTCCAGTGTTCCTTTCCTAGATTGGCCATAAACTTGCTGACAACTCCCACTGCTTGGGCAATATCTAGTCTGGTACATACCATTGCATACATCAAGCTCCCAACTGCTGAAGCATACGGAACTCTACTCATGTACTCAACCTCATCATGTGATTTAGGACATTGTTCTTTGCTCAACTTGAAGTGTCCAGCCATAGGTGTGCTTATCGGTTTTGCATCCTGCATATTAAACCTCTCCAACACCAACTTGGCCTTATGTCTCATTTGTCCATTCTCTCCTTTCTTTAACTTGTATACCCATTTGTTTTTCAGTGCTTTCTTTCCAGCTGGCAACTCAACCAAATCCCATGTATGGTTTGCTTTCAAGGAATCAATTTCCTCATTCATGCCATGCTCCCACTATTTCCTGGATTTTACCTACATTGCCTCAGCAAAACTTTCTAGTTCTCCACCATCAGTGAGCAACAAGTAGTATAAAGAAGGGGAATAATGAATTGGACGTTTACTTATCCTTTCAAACCTCCTTATGGGCATTTGAGACTCATTTATAGCTTGTTGTCTGCCCAAATTTCCTTTTGACAGTGACCAATCTCAGTCATCTCTGACCGACATCGGTCTGCACCCGACCAATGTCGATTCCACCTGACCGATGTCGATTTCCACTTGAACGACGTCAATTTTTACCTGACCGACGTCGATTTCCACTTGATCGACGTCGGTCTTTGTGTTTTTTTGTGAGTGATGATTTTTACCCACGAGCTCATTTTGGATCATAACCTCTTCCAAATCAAGATTGCCTTGCTCAGAATTATTCAACCTCTTGAGTTGATCACTGTACATCACCTTCTCATTAAAAACCAAGGCTTTTCATTTCTTAAATGTGTCAAAAACATCAAATTTTCTCTTTATTAAATAAATCCATACCTTTCTTGTAGCATCATCAATGAAAGTAACATAATACTGTGATCCTCCAATAGAAGCTACCTAAGCTGGTCCCCACACGTCTGTGTCGACAAGCTCCAACTTGTGCTTCTTTTTTATTGACCCAGTTTTGAGAAACCTCACTTTCTTCTATTCCCAAAAATACAATGCTCACAAAAATCTAGAACTATGCTTTTTAAATTTGAAAGCTTACCTTTTGACTTAAGAACTTTCATTCCCTTCTCACTCATGTGACCAAGCCTAAAGTGCCACAACTTTTCATCTACATCTGAAGTAGATAAAATAGAAGGAGAATAATTAGTAATACAAGTAGATAGATAAAGTATACCTACTCTCTTACCTTTTGCTAATACAAGTGCACCCTTGGAAACTTTCCAAGATTCAACTGTGAGAGTTACTGTGCAACCCTCATCACCCAACTTTCCTATAGAAATCAAATTCCTCTTCAGGATGGGTACATGCATGACATCCTTCAATACCCATGTGTTTCCATTCTGCAATTTCAGTGACACTTTTCCTTTGCCAACAATTTGACAAGGCTCATCATCCCCTAAATAAACTTTTCCAAAGTCTCCATGGACATAATCATTGAAAAATTCTCTATTTGGGGTTGCATGGAAAGAGGCACCAGAATCTAAAACCCATGATTCTACTTTATTATCCAAATAAAATATAAGAGCATCCTGTGCAATAATACCTGTAACTTTTGCTTCTTTATTACCTTCATGCTGATTTTCTTTGTTATCCTTCAACCAACAATCTTTCTTTGCATGCCCTTTCTTTCCACAATTCCAGCAGGTTATTCTTCCATTTTTGGATTTCGATCTACTTCCCATCTTTGACCTTGATTTCCCTTGCTTGCCCTTCTCTCTTTGCCTTCCCCTGCTTTCAACACTTAAAACATTACTTGATGTTTCCCCTGTGCTTTTCCTGTGAATTTCTTCATTCAAGATTATACTAACAACATCATCAACTTTCAAGATATTTGAAGCAGATGCAGTATTACTAACTGCCATTACCAAACTATGCCAACTTTCAGGTAAAGAGCATAAGATTAAGAGAGCCTTAATTTCATCATCAAAAACTATTTTGACTGAATTTAACTGATTTACAATTGTATGGAAATCATTAAGATGACTAGATACCGATCCACCTTCCTGCATTTGCAAATTAAATAATTGCTTCATAAGATATACCTTATTCGAAGCTAAGGGTTTTTCATATAAATTTGCCAAAGTATCCATTAACTCTACCATTGTCTTTGCCTGTGATAAGTTGGAAATCACAGAAAATGCTAGGCTCAACCTTATAGATCCAAGAGCCTTTTTATCAAGAACATTCCATTCTTCATCTTGCATATCTGTGGGCTTCCTTGAAACCCCACCCAACGGTAAATATAAATATTTTTGATACAGATAATCTTCAATCTGCATCCTCTATAATTGATAATTCTTGCCATTGAATTTCTCCATTCTTAGTTTACTTTCTTCTGCCATTGCTTTGCTCCCACTCAATTAGAAACCCCTGTGAGTGAATTCTGTAATCAACAAACACTAACACGCTCTGATACCACTTGTTAGTGTATACACATAGCTCTGATACCACTTGTTTTTGTGTACACATAGCTCTGATACCACTTGTTAGGATCTTACAAGTACAATTGATTACCTTTGTATAAGCAACTAAACACGGAATTAAACCAGAAGTAATAAGTAACTAGAAATTAGAAATAGCAAAGAATAGGAGATACGAGAAACAACCAATATGTATTAAACTCTTCCAGAAGGAAATACAATGAAGAAATCTCTCTCTCCTCACACCTCGAAGATGTATAGTAATTCTCCCTCAAGAGTTCTCTCTCTCTCTCTCACTCAATTACAATCAACTCAATTACTGAGTTGTCTTCCCCTTCTCATGCTATGAGGATCTAACCCTATTATATAGTATACTACAACACTAGGGTTCATGAGCCATGCATTCTCCACCCTTAGATCCACCTCTAAATCAAAGGCTCAAATCTATTATGCTAAAAATAGTTCAGCTAAAAATAGCTCGGCTAAAAATAGAAAAACTAGAAATGCACAGAAGTCGATGTCGGTCTGAAGATGACTGATGCCGGCTGACCCCTAAACGATGTTGGTTGGTTTTGATCGATGCCACCAATGCCGGTCGACCCCTAACCGATGTCGGTTGGTTCTGACTGATGCCGGTTATTGTGTAACCGATGTCGCTTACTATGTAAACCCAGCAACCTCCACATTAGCTCATTGGTGAAGCTTTTAGCTCCACAACTCAATAGTTATTAACTTTAATATTTATCTTGGGGTGTATTAATATACTTAAAATATATTCATACACTCTAAACTAGACACTATATCCATGGTCTTCCAAATAGGACCATTTACAAACTACATTCATACTCCAATGCCTATTCTTGGCATAAAATAATCAACAACTTGTAGGGTAAAATAGAATGAGATCACCAACTCAAAAGGGAGAGGAAACAATATTCAAAATAAAATAATCATCATATTAAGCTTGCTTAGGTTAAAAATATAAAATTTTAAATAAAAAAAAGTGTTTGTTTTTGGGACTATTTCCAAAAGCAATATAATGCAAAGTCCTTCAAAAATTATGCTTCATTGAATGCCATACTTCTGTCTTTATCCTTATGATCATTATGTCATAATCATTGTTTATAAATTACTACCCTATAACCTTGTGCCCTTAAAATGACATCATATACATAGTTAGTTGTATTCACATGCTCTTTCATAGATTTAGGTAAGTCTTATGTAGTTCTCAATGATAAACAATACCACATAGGTGGCCATCTTATCACCCATTATGTTTAACAAATTCATACATATTTCCACTTAACCATCTTGTAAGCCTTTGTATAGAGATTAAATCCCTTTAACTATTCGTACTTGTCACAAGTGGTCAGATGTACTGCAACATTAATGAACCATATATTTATAATATGAAATTTATTTTATCTTAATGTTTCAATAACCATGCTTAAGTTATGTATGAGGACAAATTATAAAATTTACTACAACCTTCATTGCATTTATTGTAGTTATTGATTTGACCTTCAATAAACTGACTAAACACTTAGTCCATACTAAACTTTATTTAACCCAACAAGTGAGGTTGTAACCAATTCCACATGTATTCATGTTTTATAGAGCATATTGAATTAGTTCATTTTACATAACTGATCTCTATGACTTTCAAATTTTTTCATCTAAGGCATGCCATTGCCAACCTTTTATTATTTTAAGTTCTCTAAGCTATCAGGTCAAAAATCATTATTTATAAAACAAATAATATGCTTAAGTAACCTCATTTAAGCAATCATATCATAAATGTTTGCTTATAGGCTATGATCCAAACCAAAAACATTCTAAAGTGATTTATTATTAGAATACTGAGTTTAATTATTGTACCATTCCAAACATTCCATCCATTAAGGATAAGAATAACATCTTATCTCAATAAAAGAACACATTATCAAATTTTTAGTAATCTATTCTCTGCATTAATACTATTGACAAGCATCAACATGTTCTTATCTCATTATACAAAAAGTTCATAGGTAGTTGATAGTTCAATACACACAACTATTTATGACTTCACTCTTTAATAACCCAACTAAGTAAATTGACCAATACATAGATACTTCATCATCTAAAAATCTCTTATTGTGATAAAAGAAAAATAGTTGCAACATGACAACTTACAATCCTTTATAGAGAACAAAAATTATGAATACTATTATACTTTTCCAAAATAACTAGGAAATAATAGTGGAACCATCTAAGTTCACATCCTTTATCATCTCAACTTAATGTAATATACAATTTGTAATTAGTACTCTTAATACTCAAGCATATCCTCGTATATTATTTCTTTACCAAGCAATGAATTATAACCTTCACATTAAATCCCAAATTAGTACATAAATGTTTATATAACAGTTCAACAAGATTAATAAGACATCACATTTATCCAAGCAATTGATCAATGAGTGTTTCCTAAACATGTGTCTCTTTAAATTCTTGGTAAGGGACATCTATTGCACAACAAGTAATCACTAAAAGCTCAATATGCTTATTTATCAACATAAGTTGAGAAAATCAATAGTCAATGGGATAATTTATAACTCTAAGATAAAATCATGCGAATACCACGAAGTTATTACACAAGAAGTAATTAATCTCAATAAATAATAACTTACGGTAATAGTATTACTTTTCAATAAGGTACAAATACCACAATCCAAACAAGATATATTTCTAAAGGATTTACTATCATTAATTAAGTTATAAATTAACTTAACACTAGAAGAAATCATTTATACCTTCACAAGGATAATGCAAATCAAGTACACTATAAATGATAACTCCCAAAATCAATCACATTATCTCTTTTTGAGATGAAACAAATAAATGCATCATACAAATAATTACATAACAATTTCTAATAAATGTTGCTCAAGTGATCACAACAGAATACAAATTTGATAAAAATCCAATATATAGGTCATTCTTCCCCCATGCAAGTTCAAACAAAACACCATATGTCTGGTCCCAATGAGCCCCCATTGGTGGTCCTAGACCACCCCATCCATCAATTGGATGTAGAGCTCAACAACATGGATGTTACAAAGAGTAATAAGAAACACATGATTCTGAACCTAAGATATTTAAAAAGAACAAAATAAAATAAGAAACCAAGGGAGACTATAACAATCATTTTGGAGAAAAACATATTTACAAGTCATTATAATGCCCTTATCCCTTATATGTAAATCATTTGGATTGGTCTTCATGAACCAACCTAACTTTAATTGATTCATGAACATCAATCTAACACTGGTGCATAACCAACACTCATATTTTCAACATAAAAGTAACTCATAATTATATTTTACATCAGATTTACTCTCCATAGCTAAATAAAAGATATGCAGTCAAAAGATACCACACAACCCAACATGCTAAGAGAAATCCATATCATCACAACAACTCAAAAATGTTTACCAAATTTGGAGTTATAAATTCTATTATGTAAACCATTAAGCTTTAAATTAATATTTGAAAATTGACATCCTCAAAATGAATATATTGACAATTTCAACATTGGGCTTTAAATATCCATAATTAACCTATTCAAAAATTGCATAAAGCTATGATTGTAATAACCCAGTCAAATTTTCACCTTCAAAAAAGAATATGATAAAACCTAAAAAACTGTACACACCTAGTCCAAGCCATATCTCAAAAGATAAAAGGAAAATAGAACCCATGACCTAGCACTATGGTATCACCCACAATACAGGGTTTTTACCTTATTTTATAAAAAAATAACTTATAACACAATGAATGCATATATATTCGAAGATGAAATTAAAATAATCCAACCTAAATCATAACAATAACTAAACCCATAGGGTTTCATTTTCCTTGAAAAAAACAACCAAAATCCAAAATTGGAGTTCAAAAACATGACTACAACATTATTAAGAGCTTTCTTGCAGAAAATAATTAGAAACCACTTATAAAATGTAACCAAAATACACAAAGGAAAAATCATGGCCATAAGGAGAGAGATTCCACCCTTTTCTTACACCATTTGAGTCCTGCTTCAAACTTTTTAGGTTGCTCCTAAAACCCAATTTTTCCTCTATATTCCTACTGTAGTCTATTGAAAATATGGGCTAACACATGACCATCATTTATGCCTAGTCATTCAAATGTAAAAATCAAACTACATCCTCATAATGGACTAGTTAAGACTCCATGTCCTTACCCATAATTTTAGAAGAATACCACTAGGGTTTACAAAATAAAAGCTCCCAATGTTAATAAAACTCAAAATGACCAAATCCCCATGGTTTGGAAACTACTTGATAACCTATTGTCAAGATTAGTGTCAACCCTAAATCAAAATCAAATGATAAGCTTAGCAAAGTCCAAACCAATATAATCATCAAAAACTTTGAACGCTCCTTGACCTAGTCAAAGTCTAAGTTACATGGCCCCTTTGGCTTATAAATCAACAAAGACAAAATAATCACAACCACCAAACTCAAAAACTTAACTAGATAATTGACGAGATGAAAATGAAACAACTTGCATCAAAAGAACATCAATAAGTCCAATAGTCAACTAATAAAAATAAGAAAGTGGAACCAACTTTCGTCAAGAGAATCAACAACACCACCAGTCACGCAAAAATGACTAGAATGATATTGAAAATTAAGCAAGATAAACAAACTAAAAAATTGAATAAAATGTCAAGATCAATGTTAAATGCATCAGAGGCTCAGATGGTTCACTCAATTGAATCATCTATTACTCATCATTATTTGTTGTTATAAAGTTTTATGTCCAACCTAGCTCATTAATAACTTATCCTTGCAATCACCAAAAAGGTGCAATAACAATATCTAAACTAAAAACATATAATGAATGAAACAATTAACTAAAAAATTGAAATATATCAAGTGCAATCAGAATAATATGCATGATCATAATAACTAACAATCCATTTATCATCATGAATAGTTTGATAAAACATCATAAATCCCATCAAGTGTATCACAACATATGAGTTACTAAATCAAATCAATAAAAGCAATCAAATAACCATAAAATAGTCATCAATTGAGTCATAAAATAGTAATATGAAAAAGTAATAAGTGTCAAGAATCTAGGGTCATGGCATCCTCCCCCTCCTGGAAAGGAGTTGTCCCGATGACTAAAGCAACTGAGGGAAGTGTTGTCTAAAAAGACTTTCAACTTCCCAAGTAGCATTTCTTTCAGACAAAGGATCCCATTAGACCAAAATTTGAGAAATGTCTTGATTTCATAGTCTAATGCTGTGATGGTCTAGAATATTCAATGGATCCAACCAAATCTTTTCCTCTTCTGAAACTTGAAGGTGTGTCCAATCCAAAACATGAGAGGGATAAGGTATGTAATTTCTCAATAACACAACATGAAAAACATCATGAATCTTAGATAGAGAAGGGGGAAGGGTTAGTTTATAGGAAACAAGGTTGAGTTTTTCCAAAATCTCAAAGGGCTAAAGAACTACGGAGTTAATTTGAAAGATTTTCCAAATTTTATCAAAATTTTATGTAGTCGAACACGCAAAAAAACTTTATCGCCCACTATAAATTCCTGAGGTGATTTTTTAAAATCTACATAACTTTTCTATCTATTAGAGGTAGTTTTTAAATTTTGCCTTATTATCTCCATTTGTCTATCATATTCCTATAAAACATTAGGACCAACAATAACTCTATTCTCTAGGCTAAACTAAGTGTAAATAATCTTCTCATTTACCTTATTGATCCATTACATCCATTCTCAGCATGTCTTCCATAATATGATTGAGTCTCTCAGTTTGACCATCTATTTTTAGGTGGTAGGAGGAACTAATGTTTAACCTTGTCCCAAAAGTAACAATCAATGTATTCTAAAATCTGGAAGTGAAGAGTTTATCTCTATCAAAGATAATTAATTTTGGCATGCCATGCAGCCAAACTATCTCTTTAACAAAATGTTCAACATAAACATAAGCATTATCAATTAGATTTACAGCAATGAAATCTCCAACTTTAGTGAATTTATCTATTACAACCAAAATAGTATCATGTTTTCTTCGTGACTTAGGGAAACTAGCTATAAAGTCAAGAGAAACAACATCCCACTTACCCTATGGAATATCATGAGGATATAATAGTCTTCTTGGGTGGTAATGTTTAGATTTTACATGCTATCATTCCAACCATTTAGCCATAAAGTTAATAACATCATACTTTAGACCAGGCCAATAGTATAATATATTCAGTGCATGTGTCATCTTCGTGACACTTGGATGAGCAAAGTGAGGTGTTGAATGTACCTATTTAAAGAAAATGTTTCTCAAGTCACCTGATTGGGAGCATAAAATCTATTTTTTTGCCTAACAAAGCCATTAAAATCAAAATAAAAATTATAAAATTTCTTTTCTATAGGCTCATCAACCAAACCTGCACTTTTAGTAGAATACATCAAAACATTATTGTTCTAGAATATTAGTTCTAAAATTATTATGCAAAATAGACAAGGCAATGATATATGTGCATCGAATGAGTGCATTATCAACACTATTGATGTAGAGCATTAAGGAGAAGTCATCAACAACCTCATCATCTAGTTCTCCATCAAACTGATCACTTGCATTATATGGTTTGCCCATCACCATTCCATGTCTAATTATCTCTTCATGTTTGTTTCTTGGGATTAAGGGTCTATTTAGAATAATTCAATATTTATCATGATATTCAAACACTTATTGATGGCCATAGTCTCTATATAATGCCTTTCAACTCATACACCATTCCTTATAATGTTTTCCTTTCACAACTTCTTGGGTGTTCACTAGCTTTCCTCTATGTATCCCATTAGGATTCCAAGTGGAAATTATTGTATTATGTTTCAATAGTCCTTTTTTTTTTGTCTTGTATGATTTCACATAATCATATTCCATCTGTGCTAACCCCTATAATTCACCTTATCTATCAACTCTTCTTACAACCCTTACTTCCTACTCACAAAGCTAGTAGCCTTTTCTTAGCATTTTCCTTTAACTTGTGAAAAATATTACCTTTCTTGAGGATTTAGGGACATTTTAGGCATACATTATCATTATTCACCTTTTGATAAAATTACAAGACTTGGATCCTCTTCTGGTTGTCAATTTCTTTGAAAAGACCTCTAAACAAGACCTAAATAAGCCTATTGCACTACCACCACTATCAAATCCATACATGTCCATACTTTACCTATCTTAAAATGATTGAATAAATTTATGAATGAGAAAACCATCCTAATTATAAAGTTTCATCCAAATTTAAGGGTTAAAACTTGTTTTATGGCTTGAACCCTAAATCTAGGGTTTCACTCTTTCTACATAGGCCAAGACTTTGTAAAATCCATAAGTTGAGATATGTATTGTTTAAAGAACCCAAATTTCTTCTGAAAGGTCTATTTTTACCTTTTATAAATTCATACATATGCTATACTCCTTATCTATTTTGTTCCATGTTCAAATCAATGCAAACCCAACCATTCAGTATGCATCTATTGACTGTGTTCAGTAGGGATACCTTCAATTTTCAAGTGTTATCTATAAGGAAACGTTCAAAAGTTTTTAGGAACTTCAATAGGTATTAATAATCCCCCATAAATTACATAACAACTCTACAGTCCACCTCTTTCATACACACTTGATGTCTCCACATGAACCTCAAGATTCTAAGGTTTGGTTTTTGAATATGTCAGCAGGGTTTATGCTCTTGTGAGACTTATTGATCCTTATTAAACACTTTATAACCTTCAATACCCTATTCACATCTATTCCAACTTCTAGACTCATTAGTAACATCCCATTTTCAAGAAATCTTCTTGTTTTACATTTTACTATGCACCTTCCATGAGACCTACAAGTTTATTAGCAACAGATGGTATTTGCTTAATTCAAATTTATTATAATTTTTTTCATGGGTTCATATCCTTATTTAGTAATAGGTTCTTTCACTTAAAACATTTATTCAATACCTCTAGTGATAATAATAATAATTTGACAATCCTCTAATTTCTCTTTCAATGTAATCGTAACCCCTAAATAGGGTATTTACAACTATAGATGTTTATAAATCTTCATGGAATTTTACAACCCCATTCTCATTGTATCAACATATTAAAGGCTGTTGTAGATACCTTATATTCCCTTTTTTAACAGATCATTCATTTAATTCATTCCAAAAAAGGTTATATACTATATGTGTAGGGTTCATATATAATACAAATTGAGTAAGGTCTGCATAACTAAATTAGACCTCTTTACACAATTTTATCACTTACCACTGAGAATTATATGCTTTATATCAAATACATAGACCATATAATAACACTAACATTCCTCATCTCAGATGTCATTATACTTAGCTCACTAAAATAATTGATCTTTGCATATCTTGGATAAACAATATTGGGAAAAGAGAACCTAACCGTGTTCACTTAATTATCTTGATTAGAATATTCACTCTTTCATTTAATAAACTATAAAGTCCTCAAAAACTTCTAATGGTACTCACAAAAAGGGTTATCCTCTTATTCTTTGACAAAGATCCAACTATTCCTTCTTGACTGTGTTCAACAGTCCTCCTTAAACCTGTAGATCCTCTAACATAGAGCTATGTGTGAATGGTTACGAGATTTATATGGAAAAAACTGAGAAATACATAAAATAATCCATACATTCTTAATGGAAAACAATGTATAATCCACTTGTCTTAATAAATCAACTCAACATGTATACCAAAAATCCAACCATGGATTTGATCATCCCTCTGAGAGTTTCTTTTTCTTTGTTTTTGAATTTTCCTCACTTATTGACCCTCCTTCTCCTCTCTGGAGATCTTCACCTTCTCCTATGACATCTCTTAAATACAATCACTTCTTTTTTTCTATATCCAACATAGGATCTCCTAGTTAGTTATAATAACCTCCTTAAATAACTACCTGCTTACACACTAACCCAACGCATGGGTGAAGGTGGATATACAAAACATAATCTCCACTTAGGAATTTGACACATATAACTTATAATGACCCCTAAAACCAACTTTACCCATCCAATCACTTCAAACACACAAATGACTCTTTTAGTCTCTATTGCACTATTTTAAATTTTCAAATTCTTGGTTTTGGAGGGAAAACTCCAAACCCTTTCAAATCTGATTCCTATGATTTATAGAGACTTCAATTAGACTCCAAATACCTAAATGGACCTAATAAGGTACCTTAAACTCATGGACACCATACTTTGACCAACTTTTGACTCTTTAGGTCCAAAATGCAAAATTGACAACTTTTAAGCTTGATGCTCCTACATCATACTCCCTAGGAGGGAGAAAAAACTTAAACCTGCATCTTTATTCCTTACTTTCAAATTGATCTTTTAAGGCTCCTTCATGCTCATCATGATCCTGGTCCATTTTTTTGGTTCTATTCTTCTTGCCAAATGTTTGATCTTCTTCTTCTTGGCCTTGTCTATTCTTTATATCCATTCATCCTCCACTTCCATGAGATACTCCCACTATTGTATTTTTGTATTTGATGCATTTTTCACCTTTTCCCAATCATTTAAAACCTTTTCACACTCAACTGCAACTAACTTGTATACATTTATCTTCCTCATGTTTTCTTCATGGCTTCTTTTATGTTCAATCTCGCTTGTGGCTTGCTTGTCTGGAGTATCTTGCTTCTTGTTCATGATTTCATATTTTCCATGAGAATCTATTGGCCTCTCATACATGTTAAACTTTATCATTTATCCCATTTGACCTTCTCTTTTTGGTGCCTTTGCCCATCATCTTGCTCATTATTCAAGAACAATTTCTTGTTCCACTCATCCTCTTCATAGTGAATCATGACTTGACCAATCATTAGCCTACTATATCCTGTTTATCAAGTACAAACTTAGCATTAGCTTTACCAAATTAATTTATTACCTTGTGTGCTTCTTCACGCTCCATTTGCTTGTCAACGAGCTTGCTTGTTTGCCTCTTGGTTTGCACAACTATTGTTGCTTTTCTTTGTTGCACCTTATCTATATTTTTCTTGACCTCTTCTTTCTATAATTCATCTTATTTAAGCCCATTTAGATGGATTGAACATATTTTCAATCATATTTTACTCTTTTTGTAACTTTTGTGCATCCACCTCTTCCAAATCTTTATCAAACTTTGGCTCACATTATTCTTCCCTTATTTAGGTAGCTTGTTCTTTATTTTCTCCTTAGACTATCTCAGTTTTGAGAGTCATATCTGTTAGGTGAATATTTTGTCAGTCAGCTATCTGATTGAGCAAAATAGGTCTTATCATCCATAGCAAAGGAGATTGGTCGGCCCAGTGTGTAGGTTTACTACATCAGAGGTGGAAAAATCTCTCCTCTCATCAAGGGGAGGTTCCCTATAAATATGCAGGAGCTATATACTATATATATGAGCAGAAAATAACACTTAGGTGTAGGACAACACCATCCATCTCTATTTTTTTAGAGATGATGTTCACAAACAAAGGAGAAAATCTTGGTGAAAACACTGAAGGCACTTCTCCTCTTTTAGAAGTGTTCTTGCAGGGGACAACATGAGTTTTTTCAGGTAGGATAAGTAACCAGTAACAAAGTACAGAGTAACAAACAATCTAAGATGTAGCTCAAAGTCTCCACCTTGACTACCCAAGAGTGAAATACGAAGAAAAATGGGGGCACAAAGTCATCCTAAGGTCCTTTACATAGAAAGAAACTAAAAACATACACTGAAAACAATTATGACAGCACAAAGTCTGAAAGTAACTAGTTTCAGGACACCTTCCTTATCACTTCCACTAGCTCTGCTTGTTAAATTGCATAAAAAAAATACATTTAGGAAATAGACATAAAAACAATCTCCTAGAATGATACAAGATATAACAACACAAACTCTGAGAGTAACTTGCTTTTTGATTCAAACAAATAAATATGATGAACAATCTGAGCTCAAAGTCTCAGTAATGCCTTTTAATTTGGGTAGAGTTTTGCTTTTGGTAACGGGAAGATCTCCCTTAAAAAAAACCAAGAGATTACAATATATAGAGGCTAAGGAAGGCTTGGCACTTTCTCCCATGGAGTGGCCCATGCTATGCATTAATGCCTTGAATGCATTTTTGGTTCTGTCAGGGAGGGCCATGCTGGAACAGGGCAGTTGCCTTAACTGTGGCGTGTTGATTCCTCTTGAATGTCTTCTCCTGAGCCTGAGTCACTTATTCTATCACCTGCTATCTACGCAGCTGTCCATTTTGCCTTTACTCCAAGGGAGACAAATAGGCTACACTTTCAATGTTTGCAGGCCCAAATATCTATCTTTGCGTACTGTTTTAGCTACTAAAATAACTACTGTAGATACTTCCCTCTTTGTCTCTTCTTGCTATGATTTGGGCCCTTGGGCTATCTTTTTCCCCTTTGCTGGCTCTTTCAACTCTATCATCAATGGGTCTTCCCTTTTGGCTTTGGTCTTCAGGCCTTTGAATGCATTCGGGTCTACCTTTAAGTTTGCAAGGATCAACGGCTATTTCATTGCCATGAATTTGACGTCTATGGGCCCATCAATTTCCTCAGCAATTCCTTTGACATTCTCATTTTGTCCTTCCCAAAGGGAAAGAATCCTTTCAAGGTCTGGGGAAAGGCCTATTTTCCTTCGGCGAGAGCCTCCCGCAAGGGTATCTATCCTTTGGGATCCTTCGGTTGGCCTCCAGGCTTTCATTCTTCGGTGGGCTATTGTTCCATTATTTCCTTTCGACAAAATGTTTGAAGGAATTCCTTCAGATAATTTGTTTGAAGGAAATCTTTCCTTGGCTCTGCGTCTTTGTATTGGGAGTGTTCCGTTTTTGACCCGTGGCACATTTTGCTACTTTTAACAAGTGATATGTGGCATCTTTCGATGGAATAGGTGAGGACACTTGGAAGCATCCACCTAACTTATAGGAGCTTTTAGAAACCTTTGAGGGTCCTGCAGGGGATGACACGTGGTGGCTTCCGCTGAGCTCTAGAAACACTACAAAAATATTTTGGACTCATTTGGATTCACATGGATGATGACACTTGGCATGTTCTATTTGTTCATGTGACTTACTCGAGGTCCACCATAGTCCTTACTCAATCACTGTAGATGTCGACACTTGGCGGCCTCCGTCAAGTCTTACCAGGGACACGTGGCAACTTTCACTTAATTTTAGCAATCGCACAAAGGATGACACTTGGAGCGCTCCGCTTATTATTTTAGCAACTTGCTCGGGGCCTACCATAGTCTTTACTTGATAATGAAACCAAAGGAAGATACAATTACCATTGACACTTGGCAACCTCCACTGAGCTTTGCAGATGACACACGACACATTTTGTTGCTTTGAGAAAAATATATTGAAACCTTCCACAACTGCCACTTGTTACTTTCTGTAGAACTCTACAAGGGATATGTGGCATGTTTCGCTACTTTGAGAAGCAAATCATAGTGTGTCTCGGTAGACGACACTTGGCAGCTTCTGCTCATCTTTTTTTTTGTGCTCTCCTTAGTTGAACCATCCATTGAACCAACTATTTGCTGCTTCTTTCCTTAACTGAGGCTGCCTTTGAACCTTTGAACCCATGAACCATTAAACTTTGAACTCTTTCGATTCAAGGTTCAATTGGTTCATTAGTTCATCCTTTGTCCGTCACTTCCTTGTTCTTTCTAAGCTCTTTGATCTTCATCACACTGGTTGAACCTTTAAACCTGTGAACTCGTTGAACCTTTTGGTTCAAGGTTCAATGGTTCAATTGGTTCATTCTTTTTATTTGGCTAAGTCCTTTTGATCTTTTTGAACCAAACGCGTTGAATCATTTGGTCATTGAACCTATTGAACCATTGAACCCATTGAACCTTTGAACCAAAAGAGTTCAAAGGTTCAACGGTTCAATGGTTCAAGCCTTCTTCTCTTTGATAAGTGTTTTGAAGCTATTGAACCTTGAAGTGGTTAAACTTTGAACCTTGACAAATGCACTTAAATCTTGATAATGACGTTGAACCTTTGAACCCATTGAACCCGTTGAACCAAAATGGTTCAAGGGTCAATGGTTCAATGGTTCAATCCTTGATTGGAAGCTTGCCAATGGACACTTTTGATTGAACCAAGTCATTGAACCAACCTTGAAATCGCCTAAGTGTTGAGAGCTTGTTTCTTTCATGTAGAGTCTGTAGTTTTGAGGCCTTGAAGTTCATAGAAACTAAGTCTGTGGAGTCCATAGTTTTAAGCCTGCAGAGTTTGTAGATTTATGAAAGGCTTGAAAAATGAAGGATTTGAAGGCTCAGGACAAATTTCAAAAAGGGAAGAGATAATTTCGGTCTATGCAGGGCCAAAATAGTCTATAGGTCATCCCAAAAATGAATGACATTTTTTGGGGACAACAATATCAACCTCCTATTTCTATAAATAATTCTTATCAAGCACTCTTTGAGGTGTTTCTCCCTCAACTTGCCAAGCTATACATTCATCCATCAATGCCATGGTTTCTATGTACAATAAATCTTCACTATTAGAGTCAAAGTCAAACATACCATCATATATCACACTTGAAAACACATATTAAAAATATTTATCTTCTCTTATGCCTTATTTTACTTGTTCAAATGGTTTTACCTTCATTTCACTTACTTGGTTTTAATGCATTATCTTCTTTGCTTGCTTTGTAGGCTTGTCAACCTTCATACTTTCTTGAAGCACACTTACAACTTGATCTTCTTGTGCTCTTACCTTAATTTTTTCAACCCACTTTATGCCTTGTATCTTCTTGGGCTGCCACTTTCCTTTATTTTCACCACTCTCATGGTTCATGCCTTGATCTACTTTCTTTCCAACTTTATGTTCATTGTCATTTGCCTTTTATTTCCATATTTGTGCCTATCTTCCACCTGTACTCTTGCTTTATTTGACCTCTTATTTGAGGTTCTCTTATTTATTCTCTTCACTTGCTTGTTTGAGCCATTTAGGCCATACATATCCATGCCCTTATCTTTTTTGGGGCTATAATCTATCATGATTTCTTTCAACCTTCATATCATTTTTTTCCTCTTCACTTATACAATCAAAATCAATGTTCAAACACTCATTTTCCTCCAATGGTAACTATTGCAATCTTATCTCTTCTTTGATGTATTTATGGGTGATCTCCATGTCTTTTTGGTGTACCATCTCCTTGTTTTCAGCTGCTATGCATCATAGAACTCCTCTTTCTCTTCATTTTCATCTTATGAAATACTCTCAATCTTCAACACTTTATCTTCTTCATGAATTTCTTTCTCTTTGTCATCTTATTTCCATTTGATGGGTAACACTCTTGGCCCATTATTCATCAACTTTGAGGTCTAATGCTTGGACTTCATCACTTTTATCTTCATACCCTGTAAACACAAACTTGAAAACAATGTTAGCATATAAAACTAGAGACCATATAGTCTCTTTTATTGTTCTTGGCATGGACATTGTCCATTTTCTCTTATTTTATGCTCTCCTTGGCACTTCTTTCTCTTTCTTGTTCTCTTCAATGAGAAATCTCTTCACTACCTTTCTTTCTTGTTGCTCACTTGGCAACCTCTTCTTTCTCATGCCTCTTTGGGTTGTTTTCTCATTCTTCTTCTCATTATTCAAGACACCTTTCTTGTGGCTTCTTCTTCTTAGAAGTGACTCTAGTAGCCACTTTACTCTCTTCTTCATAATCCATCCACTCCATTAGCTTTCTTGTTAGCTCATGAGCTTCACCATGAGCTCAATACTCTCAAATATCTACCCCAACTCTTTTCTTATCTCTTTTACTTCTTTTTCTATATCCATCTTCTCCATTCTTCTTGTTTTCTTGGCCTATGTAGACCTTTATCTTATCAAGTATATCAAGCTTGACTCTTAGACCTCTTGTGGGATTTTCCTCTTCTTGAGTCTTCTCTCTAGGATCTCTTCTTAACCATCTTGAGTTTTCTCTAGGAGCTTCAATGCTCTCTTTTTCCTCTATCTCTTCTAGCCTTCTCTTGACTAGTTCTTGTCCTTATCAAATAAATTTGGGGATATATCTCTTCACTCTATCAATCTTCTTCTCCTATTTACTAACCTAAATATATCAAACTTGCACTTTCTCTTCTCCCTTAACACCTTGCAAGTTACTTCTCATACATAACTCATAACACTATGCATTCTTCTCAAATCAACAAAGTATAAAGCAATCAAAACTCAATTCTTACCCAGGCATACCTTACTAACTCTGATACCAAAATGATGTAGAGCATTAGGGATAAGTCATCAATAACCTCATCATCTGGTTCTTCATTAAATTGATCACTTGTATTAAATGGTTTGCCCATCACCATTACATGTCTAATTCTCTTTCTTCATGTTTATTTATTGGGCTTGAGGGTCTATTTATCATAATTTAATACTTATCATGATATTAAAACACTTTTTGATGGCCACAGTCTCTATATAATTCCTTTTAACTGATACACCATTCCTTATAATGTTTTCCTTTCACAACTTCTTCTTGGGTGTTCACTAGCTTTACTCTATGTATCCCATTAGGCCTCCAAGTGGAAATTCTTGTCATATGTTTCAATAGTCCTTTTTTTTGTCTTGGATGAGCTTACACAATCATGTTCCATCTATTCTGGCCCTTTGAATTCACCTTATCTCTCAACTCTTCATACAACCCTTACTTCCCACTCATAAAGCTAGTAGCCTTTTCTTCACATTTTTCTTTAACTTGCGTAAACTATTAAATTTATTGAGAATTTAGGGACCTTTTAGGCATCCATTATCATTATTCACCTTTTTATAAATTTACAATACTTTGATCCTCTTTTGGTTGTCAATTTCTTTGAAAAGACCTCTAAACAAGACCTAAATAGGCCTATTCCACTACCACCACTATCAAATATGTACATGTTCATACTTTAACTATCTTAAAATGATTGAATCAATTTAGGCATGTAAAAACCATCCTAATTACAAAGTTTCATCCAAAGTTAAGGGTTAAAATTTGTTTTATGGCCTACACCCTAAATCTAGGGTTTCACTCTTTCTACATAGGCTGAGGCTTTGTAAAATACATAACTTGAGCTATGTATTGTTTAAAAAACTCAAATTTATTATAAAAGGTTTTTTTTGACCTTTTCCAACTTCCTACATATGCTTTATTCCTTCTCTATTCCATTTCATTTTCAAATCAATGCAAACCCAATCATTCTGTATGCATCTATTAATTGTGTTCAATAGGGATACCTTCAATTTAAAAGCACTATCTCTAAGGAAAATTTTAAAAGGTTTTAGGACCTTCAACAAGTATTAATTATCCCCCAAAACTTACATAACTACTCTACATCCACCTCTTTCATGCACTCTTGATGTCTCCACACAAACCTCAAGATTCTAAGGTTTGGTTTTTGACTATGTCAGCAGGGTTTATGCTCTTGTGAGACTCATTGATCCTTATTAAAAACTTTATAACATTTGATACCCTCTTCAAATATATTCCAAATCATTCCAACTGCTAGACTCATTTGTAAGATCCCATTTTCAAGAAATCTTCTTATTCTACATTTTACTATGCACCTTCCATGAGACCTACATGTCTATTGGCAGCAAATGGTATTTTCTTGATTCAAATTTCTTATAATTTGTTTCATGGGTTCATATCCTTATTTATTGATAGGTTATTTCACTCAAAACATTCATGAAATACCTCTAGTGATAATAACAATTTGACAATCCTCCAATTTCTCTTTCAAAGTAATTGTAACCCCTAAATAGGGTATTTACAAATGTAGATGTTTAAAACTCTTCATGGAATTTTACAACCCCCTTCTCATTATCTCAAAATATGAAAGGATATTTTCAATACATTATATTCCCTATTTTATTATATCATTCATTTAATTAATTCTAAACAAGGTTATATACTGTATGTGCAAGGTTCATATATCATGCAATCACAGGAAGGTCTGCATAACTAAATTAGATCCAACTATCCCTTCTTGATTGTGTTGAACAATCCTCCTTAAACCTGTAGGTCCTCTAACATAGAGTTCTGCATGAATGGATACAATATTTATATGAAATAAATTGAGACATATAGAAAACAATCCATACATTCTCAATGGAAAACAATGTAGAAAGCACTTGTCTTAATATATCAACTCAACATGTATACCAATAATCCAACCATGGACTTAATCATCCTTCTGAGCATTTATTTTTCATTATTTTTTAATTTTCCTCACTTATTGACCCTCCTTATCCTCTATGATATCTCCACCTTATCCTACACCATATCCTCAATACAATGACTTCTTTTTTTCTATATCCAACGTAGGATCTCCTAGTTGGTTACAATAACCTCCTTACATAACTACCTACTTACAAACCAACCCAACACATGGGTGAAGGTGGATATACAAAACATAATCTCCACTTTAGGAATTTGACACATATAACTTATAATGACCCCTAAAACCAACTTTACCCATCCAATCACTTCAAACACATAAATGACTCTTTTAGTCTCTATTGCACTATTTTGAATTTTCAAATTCTTAGTTTTGGAGGGGAAACTACAAAACCCTTTAAAACTCTCCTATGATTTCTAGAGACTCCAAAGACCTAAATGGACCTAAGATGGTCCTTGAAACTCATGGACACCATACTTTAACCAATTTTGACTCTTTAGGTCCAAAATGCAAAATTGACAACTTTTAAGCTTGATGTTCCTTCATCAAATATTCTCGTTACCTTTCATATAAGAAATATCCATGTCAAAATTGCTTAGAAATTCCAACCATCTACACTGGTAAACATTAAGATCATCCTAGGAAAATAAATATTCTAAGCTATGATGATCATATTTGAGTTTAAAAAAATTTCCAAGCTGAAAATGCTTTCATTATTTTAAAGCATACACAATAATGATAAGCTCTAAATCATGAGTGATGTAATTTTTCTCATTTTATTTGAGTTTCCATGACTCATAAGCCACCACTTTACCTTCCTATGTCACCACACCGCCAAAGCCTTCCTTGGATGCATTTGCCTAGATCTAAAATTTGACATTTGGGTTTGAAACAATAAGTAAAGGTATTATTGTTAACAAATCCTTAAGATTCTAAAAAGCTTACTCACATTCAGAAGTTCAAATGAACTTATTACCCTTACACTATAAGGACATTATTAGATTGGCTAATCTAGAAAAATTATTCACAAATTCCTATAATATCCAGCCAATCCCATACAACTACATACTTCTTGTATATTTTTGGGAGGAAGCTATTCTTGGATAACCTTAATCTTGGTTGGATTTATATCAATACCATCTTTATAAATTATGTGATGCAAATAATGAGTTTCATATTGATAAAAGGCACATTTAGACAATTTACCATAAATTTTATGCCACCTTAACCTTTATAGAACTAAATGCAAGTGTTGCTCATGTCCAGTTACATTCTTATAATATATATGTATGTCATCAAGAAAGACTAGCACAAACTTGTCTATAAAATCTCTAAATACACTATTTATTAGATTCATAAATGCAATAGGTGCATTATTTAGACAAAAGGCATTATTGTAAACTCATAATGTCCATACCAAGTACAAAAAGGAGTCTTATGAATGTCATCTTCCTTGATTCTCAGATGATGATACCATGATCTCAAGTCTATGTTATAAAATATAGTTGCATCCTTCATTTGATCAAATAAATCATCTATCCTTGGTAAAGAATATTAGTTATTAATCATTACCTTGTTAAGCATGAAATAATAATCAATACATAATCACAAGGTACCATCTTTCTTTTTCACAAAGACCACAAGTGCACCCCAAGGAAACACACTTGGACAAATGTTGTTTAATAGAAAACTCTTGCAACTGAACCTTAAGTAAATTATCCATATTCATGTGCTGGGGAACTTTTGATGCTAGAGCTGCCCTTGGTATGATATCAATAGAAAAATCAAACTCTTATTATGGAGGTAGTCTAATCATTTTTTTAGAAACATATCAAAAAATTTCCTTATAAAAAGAAATTATCTATAAATTGTTTCATTTTCAGGTTCAATTTTCTACATCTAAATAGTATACAATCGGTAACCATTTTGTACAACCTTTTTTAGTTGTAAAATTGACAAAAACTTATGTATTTAAACTTAGGCAACCCTTGAATTTCTAGTGTATTTCCCAAGTCATCACATTAATTTATCAGTTTATTATAACAATCCAAAATATCCTTATGTTGTTGCAAGCCCTCCATTCTAAAAATTACATTATATGATCCAAATAGAGTTAAAAATAGATTTTTTTTGGTCTAAAAACTCCCTAAACCCAACACTATTTGCTCAAGACATTTGGTTACCTATACCCCTTTTCCTATACCAAATTTGACCTCTCATTATTCTCTTAACATCACAGAACTTAGTTTACAATTATTAAAAACTTTATGGGAAATACAACTATTTGTTGCACTCAAACCAATTAGAATAGAAACTAGAAAGTCATTTATTTTACCTTTGATCTCAATAGGGGTGGTTTTGTATTCTACATTTTGATTTTCCAAAGCCACATATACCCTATGGTTGGTGTTATCTAAATGGGCTACAGTAGGCCATTAGATTTCAAAACTTATTAATCAAGCCTCTTTAACTTTTTGGATAACCTTATGAGGGGTATTATTTTGGTCAAAACTTATCTTGTAATGGTGAGTTGTGGTCTTTTTCCTTGTAGTGGTCAAGGTCTTATAGGATGGCCTAACCTAGAGACCGAGTCAAAAAACTTAGCCTTGATTTAAATATTTTCAAGGTGATCATTCATGAAATGTTTGGATAAATTGAGGTAAGATTGGAGAGATTAAGATAAATGTCAAAAGCCCAAGTCATGATTGATTCACAATGAAGAAAATAGTGATGTGATGATTCCTTAAGGTGTATGGCATTTAATAGTAGATGAAGACCTTAAAATCAAGAGTTGATGAGGTAAAACCATTATTTTAAAGTCTTTTGGATAAGGTTCTATAGTGTTTAAGGCCCTTTAGAAAGTTGAGAAGACATCAAGAAGTGACTATTAAGGCCAGAACTCTAAAGTTATCTACAAACCCTTAAGGTGTGCTAAGGCATGTTCTAATAAATTTTTGGAGCCA
The DNA here is from genome assembly GCA_037957365.1 of Torreya grandis. NCBI lineage: Eukaryota > Viridiplantae > Streptophyta > Pinopsida > Cupressales > Taxaceae > Torreya > Torreya grandis. The sequence continues at coordinate 1,514,757 of JARHVA010003929.1, forward strand.
AATTACGTAGAAAAGTGTTTGGAAACATCAAGGGAGGTGCACCATACCTTAGAGGAGTATCTCCAACTCAAAAATAAATGTTTGGAGGGTTTTTGACCAAAATAGTCACTTTGACCTCCCTAATAGGTTTTCAGAGTTCAAGAAGTCCAACTTTATCTCATGGGAACTCAAAGGAGCAATTACATGGTAGTAAATCGTGTTAGGAGGTGTTAGTATACCATATTCCCTTCCACTTTATGGTATTTGACAGAAGCAAGAGGATATGTTCTTTATGAACAATCTTTAACAAGTTAAGGCACTTTGAACCCTCTTAAAATCCTCTTTAGAGTCTGATATAAGTGGAATCCTCAAAAATGACTTTAAATGTACTTGTTTGGTCTTGTAATAATATAAATGACCTCTGTAGGTCCTAAGATCACCTAAAAAAGACACTAACTTGGCATGTGTGGGCCAAAAGGGATACAAAATAGGCCTAAAAACTACAAATTTTAGTTATTTTTCATGGAGATTGACTGAGTGAAACTTAATTGACCATCTTGGGATCACCTATGACCTTGGGTAGACATTGTATGATGATCTCTAAGCCCTCACATGAGGTGTCAAGAAGAATAAGCAATGTGTGAAGGGAAAATTGAAAGGAAATGACTTAAAATTACAGGTTACAAGCCTATTTATATGTTTTTGAGGATGAAAAGAGGTGAAAAAATATGATTCACCCTTGTAAATTTATTAAGATACCACCCAAGTGTGAGAACATCTCTTGAATATCAAAATTACGTTGGTATAGGTGAATTTTTAACTCTCCAACTAAGTGCAAAAAAGTGGCATAGAGAACATGAAGATTTTCAAGAAACCTAAAAGATCTTGTGATAGTTGAACATGTGTCAAGAATTCCTAGATGAACTAACACACCTGAAACATCAATATAAAAGATGCCTGTGCATGGAAAAGTGCCAAAAACCTGCAAGTTGTTAGAGATGAGTGAACTTGTAACTCCTCATCAAGAACAAGAGATGGTATTTTCAAGAGAGAAAGATGATGTGTCACTCCTACACCATTTTGTGAAGGCCATCATCAACTTAAGTAAACACATGTTAGAAGGATGATAAAACTATCTTTCCCACCTTCTATTGACATTATAACTGGTCTTATGATTGTATGACAATGACGATGGATTTATCAAACATTCCTTTTCTCTTTCTTCATTTCTTCTATATAAGTGGTCTAGAATGGCTTGTTATGATCCTCAATTTGAGTATGGTGAAGCCCTGCTCAAATAAAGACTTGTACTCCACCTCTAAAGTGAATATATGCTGATTTTTAGCCTTTGTAATGTTGTAACTAGTGTATGTCCATAATAGTTAATGCAACTTCCTCTCATTTGTCATATCGTCTAACCTCTTTATAGGTTATTTGTCATCTTATCAGGTCATATGAAGTGTGTTACATGGTATTAAAATGGTTAAGTGTGAAAAATGTTCACTAGTGTTACTTAGGATACCTCTTAATCATCCCTCTTGGTTAATGTCTTGACCTTAACCTTTATATTGAAACATTGATGCTTAGAGACTCATGTTGAGTTGTGTAATAGGATTCAATCTTATTTCATGTTCTTAGTGCAATATAGGTAAGTGTAGGAGATTACGTTTGGTTCATCACATCCCATTTACTTATTTTTAGTTATCTTTCTCTCTTTTCCTTGTAAGCAATAGGTTTAGTAGTGGTTTCAGGTGTTACATCAAGGGAACTAGCCTTAATCTATAGATTCACCTCAAAAATTAGGCCACCCATATGTAGTTGTGTCTCCATGCTATCATCTAAATGAAGAAGGCTTGAACAACCTCCTCAAGGGTGTAATTTAGAGTGATAATAGTTCTAGCATGCCCAGTGGGACAAGTATAATAACTACTTCATCTATTGAAAAATTTATGTTGTGTTATTTAATATATCAGCTTTTGTAGGCATTCCTATCAAACATAAATGGAAAATCTAAGTTTAATCAGCCTAGGTACCTATTTCAAAGAATTATTAATAGTTTCTCTTGCTTTTGTTTACCTCAAGAATTTTGATGGCTGGTTATGGAGAGGATTTTTGTTTTACACCTCTTTATCAATAGTATAATGATCCATATTAGCCCTATAATGATTTTTATCAGTAGTATAATGATCCTCATCAACTATTTAATGATCCTTAGTAGCCCTATGTTAAGCCATATCAATCCTAAAATGATCTTATTTCCCCCCATATGACTCTAGTTATCAGTATGAGTAGCCTTACCATCAAGAATACTATCCTTTCATCCCTCCCCAACCACCTAATCAAACTATCCCTTCTAATGAACTCTTAGACATAAAGAAGTCCTTCAAGATCCAAAGTTGGAAAGACACCCTTATGAGCTTCAAACAAACTAATGAGCCTCTTTGTTCCCCATGTCAGCCTTCTTAGATCATTCCTCCCATGAAAAATCAAAACCAAGAAGAGAGGAAGGTTGTGGAGGCCAAGCCAAGGAAATTCCTAAGATTTCCAAGCCCTTTATCTATCCCTCAAGTTGAAATAGCCTCAAAGGATGGAAGCATAATTTGACATATTGATTGCTAAGTGGGAAAGATCACAAATAAGTCTTAGCACAAAATTCTCTTCCCCTTCCCCAGGAGCTCCCAAAGAAGTCCTTCAAGATCCCAAGTTGGAAAGACACCCTCTCAAGCTTCAAATAAAATAATAATATTTGTTTCCCCCCCACCATCTCCTTTTGCAAAGGAGGACATATTGTATGGAAGGTAGGAAAAGAGCATCCAATTGAAGAGGAGAGTTTGTAAAGAGAGGATGATGAAGATGTGGTAAGTGAATATGATGAGGAAATCACCATTGGCAGTCCTCATTATGCCATTGGATTAAACTTGAGACAAATGAGAGAAAATCAATCTTTTAAATAAATTATTGATCAAAAAGAAGATAATCTTGTACCCAAGGGAATTAATTCTTATGATCATGAAGAGGAGGTTGAAGCAGTTGTCATGACTAGTGAACATGGTGAATTCATGAGTGAATAAGTTTAAGGTGTCCTTACAACATGTGATGAAATTTATACCATCTCAAGTCATGTAAGTGGGCCTCACGAAGGCCATGATGAAGGTGTTCAAGTAGTTACAAAAGTAGAGGAACAATTGGATGGTTCTTAAGAGTTTATAAATGATCAAGAGGAGGTAAGGTTGTGAATTGAACTTCTATCTCATTGAAGATGATGATCCCATATCTTATTGTAAAGAAGAGATTGATGATTCAGTTGTAGTGAAACCATTAGAAATCATCCTTCAAGAAGATATGCATGATCAGGTTGTGGCTATAAATAAACATGAGATTATAATGGCAAGTGAAACTCAAGAAGGTAATCTTAATGGTTTAGGACTTGAAGAGAACAAATCAAAACTAAGATAGGAAAGAAATGAATTGTTGGATGGTGGAGCCTGATCTTTTTTTAATGCCTAATTCTTAACAAGGGGGTATGGGGGGGCAATGCCCCCCACTATGGTCATCATGGGGGTCTAGGGGGTGACAACCTATTTTGGATCCCCCTAGTGGGGGTTCAAGTGTAGCACCCTTGAATCAAAATTTAGTTAAAAATGCACTATAAAATATTGTAATTTCATAGTAAGTCTAAACCGTTCACTATTAGGTTATAGATCTAATGATATAAATTATGCTTGTGAATTTTTACCCTATATGTAACCCTCCTTTTGGTATGAGGGAATTTTAATTATGGCATTACACTGTATGTGAGTGAAAAATATATTGCAGTGGTTGTATTACAGGTTTTTCCTTTCATTTGTTGGATTGAATAATAAGGACTAACTATTTCTATGTGGACATAACCCATCCATATTGGGTGAACCACATTAAATTTGTGTCTCTATTGTGTTGTGTTTTCTACATTTTATTTCTATCTTTAATTCATTAATTTTGCTCTAAGTTTTGTATTCCTAACAACTAGTATTAGAGCCAAAGGTTTATTTGGCAGATAAACTCATAGGAAAAGTGGGTTCCTGATTCGAGTGAGAGTAATGGCAAAAGAAGACAAGTTTAAGGTTAAAAAGTTTAGTGGCCAAAACTACCAGCTATAGAAGATGTAAATGGAGGACTATCTATATTAGAAGGATATTTTCCTACCATTGGGTAGAATAGCAAAGAAGCCAACAACTATAAAGGATGAATATTGGGAGGTTCTTGATAGAAAAGCACTAGGAAGAATATAACTATGTCTAGCAGTGTTGGTGGCCTTTAATATTTCAAAAGAAAAGATAGCAATAGATGTGTTTAAGGCATTAAATAGAGTGTATGAAAAACCTTCAGCTTCCAATAATTTATTTCTTATGAAATATTTATTTAATTTGGGAATGTCAGAAGGTGGGTTTGTTGCTGATCATTTAAATGAATTTAACATGGTCACAAATTAGTTAAGCTCTGTAGGAGTAAATTTTGATAATGAGGTTTGGGATCTTTTGATTTTGTGCTCATTTCTAGAAAGATGGAATGGCTTGGTCATGTATGTGAGTAATTTTATCTCTAGTTCAAACACTTTAAAGTTGGATGATGTTATGGGTGTTATTCTTAGCGAGGAATGCAATGGAAAAATATAGGTGAGACATAAGGTAATGCTTTGACTATGGAAAATAGGGGAAGATAAAAGGATAGAGGAAAGTGCCCAGGGAATTGTGGTAAGTCTAATAAGGGTAGATCTAAATCTAGAGGAACGTTGGTTTGCTAGATTTGTGGGAAGAAATAACACCTGAAGAAAGATTGTTGATTTCAAAAAAGAAAACAAGAAGATGGATAACACGATAATAATCAGGAAGAAAATGTAGTAGGTGATGTGTTACAAGATGATTTAATCCTTTTTTTAGATAATATTAATTATTCTTGGGTGTTAGATTTAGGGGATTCATTTCATGCTACACCCCATAAGAAATGTTTTCAAGACTATGTTCAAAGTGATTTTGGACATGTTTATTTGGGTGATGGTGAGCCCTATAAAATTGTAGAAAGGGTAAGATACAAATAAAATTACAGAATGTAAATAAATGATTGTTAAAAGAGGTGAGGCATGTTCTTGAGTTGAGAAGAAATCTAATTTTAGTAGGGTAGTTGGGAAGTGAGGGCTGCATATTTACATTTACAAAAAAATTGTGGAAGGTCACTAAAGGATCACTGGTAATAACAAAAGGAGAAAATGTAGGTACCTTATATTTATTTATTGGTAATGTTGAATATTCTATTGCTTTAGCTTCTATAGAAATGGATATAAAATTATGGCACCATATACTTAGGCACATGAGTGAGAAGGGGATACAAGTTCTCCACTCAAAGAATTTGTTGCCAGATTTGAAGAAGGTGGATTTGGAATTATGTAAGCATTGTGCGTACGAAAAACAAAAGAGAGTTAAATTTATCAGAGTTGGGAAGACAAAGAAGGATGAAAAGTTAGAGCTTGTACATACAGATGTATGGGGATCAACTCAAGTGTCATCCCTTGGTTCTTCGTATTATTATATTAATTTTATTGATGATGCAACTAGAAAACTTTAGGTTTATTGCATACAAATTTTTTTGGTGTTTTTGATACTTTTAAGAAATGGAAAGCTTTGGTTGAGAATGAGATAGGAAATAAGTTGAAGTGTGTTAGATCAAATAATGGAGGTGAATACTGCAACAAAGAATTTGATAATTATTGTTCATCACATGGGATTCATTGAGAGAAGATGGTTCCAAGAACACCACAATAAAATTGTGTGTCCGAAAGGATGAATAGGACAATCATGGAATGCGCAAGGAGCATGAGATTACATGTAGGGTTGCCCTTATAGTTTTGGGTAGATGCTATGAATATTGTTGTTTACTTAATAAATAAAGGGCCTTCAAGTCCTTTGGATGGTGTTATTCTAGAAGAAGCATGGACATGTAAATAGGTAAATTCCTTATTAAAGGCTTTTGGTTGTGAAGCATTTTTCCATATTGATAAAGAAAATAGAACCAAGCTTAAGCAAAATTCAAGAAATTTACTTTTATTGGATATGGAGTTAATGATTTTGGTTACCATTTATGGGATTTTGAAAATCACAAAATCAGTAGGAATACAGGTGTGATCTTTAATGAGAAGGTCATGTACAGAGATCAATTGCAAGAAAAGAAACAAGAAAAGCCAAATACAGAATATGCAATACTTGATGAAATCATAGGAAATGGAATTCTAAAAGTGCCAAAAATTTAGAATGTACAACAAATACAAAAACAAGTACCTCAAACTCCTAAAAGTGTAGTTAGAAGATCTACTAGAGTAAGTAGACTCCCTAAACAATACTCTCCCTCACTTTATTATTTATTATTGACTGATGGTGATGAGCCAAAAAACTATGAAGAAGCAATTAAGGTAGAAACTAGAAAGAAGTGGGAACAAGGAATGGAAGAGGAGATGAACTCATTGGTACATAACCAAACTTGAGATTTGGTTTAGTTGCCTACAGGTAAAAGAACATTAAAAAATAAATGGATTTATAGGTTAAAGGAAGAAGATGGAGGCAAAAAGAGATACAAGGTTAGACTTGTTGTAAAGGGGTTTACACAAAAGAAATGTATTGATTTTGATGAAATATTTTCTCCAGTTGTAAAAATGACTTCCATAAGATCTATTATAAGTTTAGTAGTAGTAGAAGATTTGCACCTTGAACAGTTAGATGTGAAGACTACTTTCCTTCATGGTGATTTGGAGGAGGAAATATATATAGAGAAGCCATAGGGATACAAAGTAAAAGGTAAGGAGAAAATGGTGTGCAGGTTGAAGAAGAGTTTGTATGGTCTAAAACAAGCTCTAAGGTAGTGGTATTTAAAATTTGACATGTTTATGATAGAATAAGGTTATAGTATATGTCATTTTGACCACTGTATTATCTTATTATTGTATGTAGATGACATGCTTGTTGCAGGGTCTAACATGCAAGATATAAATGATATCAAAAGAAAATTATCAAATTCATTTGCAATGAAGGATTTGGGTGTTGCAAAGCAAATCCTTGGTATGAGAATAACAAGAGACATGAAAAATATAAAATTAACATTGTCTCAAGAAGAGTACATAAATAAGGTATTACTCAGGTTCAATATATAAGACATAAAACCTATAAGTACACCTTTGGGAGGGCACTTCAAATTAAGCAAGGAATAATGTCCTAAAATGTAGGAAGAAATCAATTACATGTCTAAAGTTCCATATTTTTCAATAGTTGGAAGTTTAATGTATGCTATGGTGTGCACGAGACTAAATATTGTTCATATAGTAGGAATTATTAGCAAGTTTATGAATAATCTAGGGAAAGAGCATTGGGATGCAGTCAAGTGGATACTCAAGTACTTGAGAGGGACCACTGATAGACAATTATGTTATGAAGGTTTAGATGTTACCTTATATTGATGTGTTGATACAAACATGGTTGGAGATTTAGATGGCAGGAGGAGCACCATAGGTTATGTTTTCATTGTTGGTGATACAACAATTAGTTGGATTTCAAAATTATAGAAGATAGTTGCTTTATCAATTACAGAGGCAAAATATGTTACAATTACAAAAGCTAACAAGGAGATGATATGGATGTAATATCATGGAAGAGTCAAGACATAAGCAGGAATATTGTAGGTTGTACAATGATAGATAAATAGTGATTTATTTAGTGAAGAACTCAACATTCCACTTGTTGACGTAGTGGATTTCACGCGGGGCGAGGAGGTTAAACTCCTGCCTTTCCACACGCAATAATGGACTCTCCCCTCTCGCCTATGGGACCGACAGAGCTGGGGGGGAGAGTCTCTAGGTAAGGGCTAGCTCTCTTTGATGCATTGGATTTGTTCTAGTAAGTGATAACACACACACACACACACACACACACACACACACACACACATATATAATGGGGGGGTGAAAAGGGAGAAGGATTACAAGAAAACAAATCTACTCTAAAAAGGGGTGATGCACCAAAATGATTTGATCTTCTCACACTCACACTTGAAATCAGACAAACACATACATACACTTCAAACTGGTAGGGGAACCAGGCTACAGGAAAAATAATAGAGAGGCTTTAATAGAACACACAAAAAAATAGAGACCCACCAAAGGTGCTATAGAAGGCACACTATATAGTAGTTCTGCTGCCTCTGCACTTCAAATACAACTCTCCTTGTCACCTAAAAAAGTGGTACCTTATAGACATCAGGTATGTTGGTGTTGAATCTATGGAAGCATCAAGAAGCAATGACTAGACACAGACTGACACTCAGACATACACAGAGATATCTAACCAATGTAGAGGTAAAAAATACATTTATTGATTAGGTGAAAATTTGCCAGGGTTACACATTACAAAATGTGGAAGATCCATTCTCAAATGACAAGTCTCCAATATATAGAAGAAGAAAGGAGGCCTTTTGGCACCCTTTTTACAAGTGACCCATGTGCCTTACGAGCATTGGGAAGAGCAGGCCGCTTAAACATAAATGTTGTGTCGGCCCTAGCTCTGACTTCAGGCATTTTTTGACATAGGCCACACCATTTCCCCATTAATCGAGATTGCTCCTTGAATGCACCTACATGATTTGTCTACTCATAAATGTGAAATGAAGAAAATGGGTCACACGGTTGGCCATTCACGCCTTCTAATGGTCAATTCATAGACACTATTTCACCTGCTAGAGTAACTTCTTGAATTGGCACCTCCCTTCGCCACTTGGACTATCTACCTGCTTCATGCTCTTTGCACTTTTGTCTTCTCCCTGCCTTATCTCTTTCTGGCTCCTTCGGCCCTCAGGGCTATCTCTGGGTGGGTCGCGGCATCCCTTAGGCTCCTTTCATGGTTGGCAATTGGGTATTTAAAATTCAATAGCTTTTTTATTGGCTTAAATTTGACATTCGCGCACCTGTCATCGCTTGAAAACCAATGGCTAGTTTGCCCTCTTAAAGTTGATGGCTTTTGGGACGTCACCATCCTCGGCAAAAGTCATCGGGTCCTTTGTTTCAGGCCTTTTCCTCACGAGTTTTCTATTTCGGGCCTTTTACCATGGACAAAAAGTCCACAGGAATTGGCCGCCTCCAAATTTTTGCACTTTAGTCTTTCAGGCAGCCCCTCCAAATTCTGCTGGCTTTCCTCCTTTGTGGCCTCTTTGAAGTGCCATTGCCCTCTACAAGGGCTTATTGAACCTGGACTACCATCCACAAGGGCTCCTACCTTTCGACTTTGGGGGGCACCTCGTTGAACAAACCCTTTAAACCAAAGCATTGAATTGGTTCAATGGTTCAACGTTGTGTGTTGAGCTGATTCGACCAAAGGTAGTTGAACCATTTGCTGCTTGAACTGAAATGATTGAACTAAGCCATTGAACCAATTGGTTGAACTAAAATTTGGTTTAAGGCTACACGCCAAGCCCCTCTAAACTGTTCACTAAATCTCCTTGTTGAACTGTTCACTTGAACCAATCCATTAAACCGTTCACTTGAACTAGTTCAATAGTTCAAGGCTACGCATCGAGCCCATTGAACCAAGCCTTTGAACTTTCCTTGTTTTCTTTTGCCATTAATCTTGCACATTGAATTGGAGGCATTGAACTAAGTGATTGAATCGAGCGATTGAATCAGTTCAAAGGTTCAATGCTGTGCATCGATGAACTCACCAAAGGACTGATAGACTATAAACAAGTGATGAACCGTTCATTTGAACCTGTCGATGAACTTGCCGAAGTGTTAAGCCAAAGTGCCAAGGCATTGAACCAACACATTGAAATAACTTGTTAAACTGGTTCAACAGTTTAATGGTTCAATGGTTCAAGTAATTGCTGAGCCAAGATCATTAAACCCTTTGCTAAACTGAGTGATGAACTTAAAGATTGAATGAAGGCTTAAAAATGAAGCGATGAGCCAAGGCTTGAACCAAGATTGGTTGAACTGCTGATTAAACTAAACCATGTCAGGCATCTAGAATAACAAACATGCTCTGATACCAACTGTTAGGACTCGAAATCATCATTGATTACCAAGCAACTAAACATGCAGAAATAACCAAAAGTAACAAGTAACTAGAATTCAGAAATAACACAGAATATGAGAGACAATACCCAATTGTATTAATACTCTTCCAAAAAATAAATACAACAAAGAAGATGCCACAGTCTTCTTCCTTACATCTCTAGAGCTCACACACATCTAGAGCATAAATAATAAATCTCTTCAAGAGCTCACTCTCTCTCTTACAGTCCCAACACACAACTCAAACACAGAGTTGGTGTTCACCTCCAACCAGTCAGTATCCACTACTGCCAGTACACCAAGTATACCCACATACTCAAACCAAATACACAACGCACTCCAAGTAGATCTCCCATGAACTTGCAACAACTTGCAACCCAAATGATCTTACTTATAGAAGGATCTACCTTGCCTTCCTCTTTGCTCTCCAACTGAGTACACATTGTACTCTAAGTAGATCTCCCCTGATATTACTCCCTGTTGTGTTGTTGACCTCCCTGATCTTGCACACCTGCAAATCAATCTGGTTCTGCACACCTACAAACCTAGATCTCGTACACACATACACCTAAAAATTAATGATCTTACTTACCATGTAGATCTCCAAACATGGCCTTGCACACCTGCTAACCAAGATCTTACATACATGAAGAATCCCTCTGATTCTCCAAATCAACACCCACACTTGGCACTGTGGCACTAAGAGGAACACACCTTGCTCTCTTCACACACATAAGTAGCTAATATTTGCTCTCTTACTCTCTAGCACTAATTACAATACAACACATGAGTCTCTTAAATATATCTCATGCAAACAATAATTAGACATCTAATTACAATAATTAGATCCACAGCTCCAAGGCTAAAATTAGCCTTCTTCATGCAAACAATTGGTTCGTTAACGAACTATCTGTAAAACTTGCAGTTCAAAACCACATAGGCAACTGATGTCAGTCCCTATCTGCTTGAGGGCGATCGACGTCAGCCAACTTTTGACCATCATCAGTTGCTTCCTATCTGCATCTTGCCAACATCAGTTGGCCTGACTGACGCTGGTGACTATGACAACAACATCCTTCTCCATGTCTGCATCCAGGTGAAGCTTTTAGCTCCACAACCTAAAAATCTCCCACTTGGAGATAAATAGCTACACTTGTACCTGTACCTGTACCCCATCTAATCTATTTCCTGGCTTGTATCCCTCTTCAAGCTCAATCCTGAAGACCAACCACCACACAACCTATGGTGAACCTCCTGTCATCCAAGTAACCTACCACATCTGAACCTACAAACCTATGTAGTGAAGTCCTGACCCTGCATAGCATGTATACTTGCTGCTGGTCCCTCTCAAATACCTGAGAACCCACTTCCCCGAATTGGCTCCTAACTCTCTGACAGCTCTCACTACTGGGGAAAACTCAGGTCTATACCAGACCTCATGTGATTTCAGACACTGAACTGTCCAACCCTTGGTGTGCTCTGGTTCTGTATCTTGTGTATTGAACCTCGACAACCCCTAATTCACATCAACTCCCATTGGAGACAAAATCAACCTGTGATCTTCCATGTCTCTCATGCCAAAGAATTTTGCTACTCCAAATTCCTCATGACATGCCACTGAACTAACCTTACCCTTAGCTCAGCAAAACCCTATATGTCTAAACCTTTAGCTAGCATATCACCCACATATAGTAACAAGATAATATCATGACCATCATCCACCTGGTAAAACAAACACAATGGGTACATTGACATTGACTAAAGCCCTGCTTGGTCATCCACCTGTCAAAACCTATACCACTGTCCTGCAGCTTCCTCAAGACCATATGACATGGCCTTCCATCTCACGTGTCCATTCTCTCTATTCTTTAACTAAGGTATCCATTCGTCTCTCAGTGCTTTCTTTTGGCTGGCAACCCTACCAAATCTCCCATTTGGTTTCGCATCCTAATCCATGCCATGCTCCCACTATTTCTTGGATCCTTCCTGCTCTGCAGTGAACAACAAGTATAAAGAAGAGGAACAATGAATATGAGGCTTACTTACCACTTTCAATCCTCCATATGGGCATTTAAGACTCCTTGATAGCTTGTTATCTGCCTAAAATCTATTATAGTGACTGACCTCGATCACCACACAATTTGCATCCGATCGACGTCGATTCCCATGCGATTGTCCTTTTTGTCGACGTTGGTTTTCTGACTGACGTCGATCTTACCTGGTCGTCAATGTCAATATCCTGACCAACGCCAGTAGCCACCTTGCCCGACACCATCGGCTCTGGTCTGCACATGACCAACATCGACACTTGTCTGTTCGACATCGATTCCCCTTAACCGATGCCGGTAACTGTGTTCACTTGTGAGTGATGACTTTTTACCCGCGAGCTCTCCATGGATCAAAACCCTATCCAAACCGCCCTACTCAGAGATGTCCAGCCTTCTCCACTGATCTCTATCCATCATCTCCTCTAGAAACACCAAGGCTTTCCAGTTCTTAAGTCTGTCAAAGACATCTGACTTCCACTTAAGAACATGCATCTCCTTCTTGCTCATGTGACCAAGCCTACGAAGCCACGCCTTTGCAAAAAAATAAGAATCAGTAATACAAGCAAGTAGATAAAGAGTACCTACTTTCTTACCACATGCTAATTCAAGTGCATCCGCTGTGAGAGTTCTTGTGCATCTCTCATCACCCAACTTTCCTGAAGTAATTAGCCGCATCTTCAAGACTAGGACCTGCATGACCTTCTTCAACACCCATGTGTTGACCGCTTGCAATTTTAGCTTCACTTCCCCTTTGCCAATTCTTTGGCAAGGCACACCAGCCCCTAAATAAATCTTTCCAAAGTCTCCAAAGACCTTAACATGGAAAAATACTCTATTTTGAGCTGCATGGAAAGAGACAACAGAATCTATAAAACAAGATTCTACTTTATCCAAGGAACATCCCAGAGCATCCTATGCAACAACACTTGCAACATCTGCTTCTTTAGTTCCTTCATGCTGATCTTGAACCAACCAACAATATTTCTTTACCTACTCTTTCTTTCCATAACACCGTAATTGACCATTCATGCTTTTCAATTCCTCCATTCTTAGCTTACTTTCTTCTACCGTTGCTATACTCCCACTCAATCAAAAACCCTTGAGAGTGACCTGTAATCAAACACAAAACTTGCTCCCTGCAACCTTAGCTCTGATACCAACTATCAGGCATCTAAAACAACAAACATGCTCTGATACCAATTGTTAGGACCCAAAATCACTATTGATTACCAAGCAACTAAACATGCAGAAATAATTAGAAGTAATAAGTAACTAGAATTCAGAAATAACATAAAATATGAGAGACAATACCCAATTGTATTAATACTCTTCCAAAAAATAAATACAACAAAGAAGATGCCACAGTCTTCTTCCTTACATCTCTAGAGCTCACACACATCTAGAGCATAAATAATAAATCTCTTCAAGAGCTCACTCTCTCTCTTATGGTCCCAACACACAACTCAAACACAAAGTTGGTGTTCACCTCTAACCAGTCAGTATCCACTACTGCCAGTACACTGAGTATACCCACATACTCAAACTAAGTACACAACGCACTCCAAGTATATCTCTCATGAACTTGCAACAACTTGCAACTCAAATGATCTTACTTATGGAAGGATCTACCTTGCCTTCCTCTTTGCTCTCCAATTGAGTACACACCATACTCGAAGTAGATCTCCCCTGATATTGCTCCCTATTGTGTTGCTGACCTCCCTGATCTTGCACACCTGCAAATCAATCTAGTTTTGCACACCTGCAAAATGAGATCTCGCACACACATACACCTGCAAATCAATGATCTTACTTACCATGTAGATCTCCAAATGTGGCCTTGCACACCTACTAACCAAGATCCTACATACATGAAGAATCCCTCTGATTCTCTAAACCAACACCCACACTTGGCACTGTGGCATTAGGAGGAACACACCTTACTCTCTTCACACACAAAAGAAGCTAATATTTGCTCTCTTACTCTCTAGCACTAATTACAATACAGCCCATGAGTCTCTTAAATAGATCTCATGCAAACAATAATTAGACATCTAATTACAATAATTAGATCCGCAGCTCCAAGGCTAAAATTAGCCTTCTTCATGCAAACAATCGGTTCATTAACGAACTATCCGTAAAACTCATAGTTCGAAACCACACAGGCAACTGACATCAGTCCCTGTCTACCTAGGGGTGACCGATGTCGGCCGACTTTTGACTGTTGTCAGTTGCTTCTTGTCTGCATCCTGTCGACATTGGTTGGCCTGATCGACGCCGATGACTATGACAACAACATCCTCCTCCATGTCTGCATCCAGGTGAAGCTTTTAGCTCCAGAACCTAACAAACCATTAAACCAGTCTGTTGAACTTTGTCGATTGAACTCTATGTTGAACTTTGTTGATTGAACCAAAGCTGAAGAACTTAAAGATTGAACCAAAGCTTGAAATTGAAGCGATGAACTAAGGCTTGAACCAAAATTGGTTGAACTGCCGATTGAACCAAAGCTTGAAATTAAGTGATGGTTCAATGGTTTGAAGATGCCAACCTTTCTTGTGAATTTCTTAAGATGAAAATCCGAAGAAGCTTTGTAAAATCTTGCCCTTTTTGCCTGGTTCTTCAACTACCAAAAGAAAACTTGCGGAGTTCATAGAAATGGACCTGTAGAGTCCATAGAAAACCAAGCTCTGTAGAGTCCATAGAAATAGACCTGTAGAGTCTATAGAAATTGCTAGATTGATGCAAAAATTAAAAAAAAATGAATTGGCTTAGAATAGCAGGGGAAGAAGGGGACCGATTTTTGGCCTGTTGGGTAAAAAATGATCAACAAATTGGCGACTCCCAAGGGAAGCATGTCTGCTATGCTTAAAGACTAGTTGCCTTGCAATCCATTAGACACATAGTTAGATGTAGCTTGAACAAAGTTAGCAACAGCCCCAAAAGATCCAAGAATCAAAATAAGAAGCTTCTTACCCCACACACAAAGGGAAACACACAAGGCTAAAAACACTACTTGTGCAAACTGCACTTAGGGAAAGTGGGAAAGGAAACTAAAAAGAAACTACTATGTATAACTAACCAGGTGTATTTGCTTTCCTCTTGGATCAAAAGGAAAATTTACTTAAGTTCCCTTCCTGGCAAGAAGACTTATGGTGCCAGGCAAGCAGCTGAATGAAAAGGAGATTTGGTGACCTACTTCTCTTGCCTCTCACTTGGATTGGTTGATATCCGAGTGGAGATTCAAACATGCTTCCAATGCATACGTACTCTGTTTGTTCTTGGAAGCTGTACTCTTATTGGTTCTTCAGGCTGGTGTATCTCATCAAGAAATCAATTACTGCCAACTTATCACCATAAGCCCCTTGATACGCACCCTTGACTGGCTTGCTCTCTTCTAGCTCATGCTTGGGTTCCATGGTATGACCGTCTTCCTTGATGATTTCGAAGAAAGTATCTTCAGATTCACCAACCTCTTGGAGGGATAAATTTGAAAGCCTACAACCCCCTTGCAAGCATGTTTGAAACCCAATGCTGCCTTCTCCACTCTTAACCAGCTCATAGCCTCCTTGAAGAATAGTGCAGCCTGCTTCAATGACTTCAAAAGAATCATTCAAAACATGAACAAGAGATTGCCCATGCTCCTCCATGTCACTGAAGGTGATCTCCTCCTCATCTGTACACCTGAAGTCTCCCTAGTCAGCCATAAATTGAGCATAATCTATATCAAGCAAGGCCTGATAGCCTTCTTAGAGGTTTGTGGATGGAGTGTATTCAGACATGGAATCTGCCATTTGGCTTGAAACATCCATCACACATTTGCTGAGGAAACCTACTCTGGACTCCAACTCTACAATCTGCCTATCCATATCTTCCTAGAAAATCCTTTCCTAGAGGTCATAGTCATCATCGGGAGTAGGAG
Organism: Torreya grandis; assembly: GCA_037957365.1. NCBI lineage: Eukaryota > Viridiplantae > Streptophyta > Pinopsida > Cupressales > Taxaceae > Torreya > Torreya grandis. The sequence goes on from JARHVA010003929.1 coordinate 1,530,784, forward strand.
CAGCCTCTTCTTCTTCAAGAGTTAGACTAAAAACTTCCTCCTCCTCCTTTCTGGCCCAAGATTCCATTGTTTACTTCTAGCTCATGATCTCGAGATTGGAATCTTGCTTCTGTGAATAGGCAGAAACTTTATCATCTTCAAGGTCTTGAGCTGGTTCATGATGTTCCTTCTTCTAGCTTGGAATTTGGAGATCATGTTGAAATACTTGAGGAGGTTGGGGAAGAGTTGGAAGGGTCTACTCATGTACAGGAAGAGCTGTCTGAAGAGAGGTGTGCTAAAAAGTTAGGTGTACGGGATTGAGGGTAGGATTGATAGATGCATCAGATGAGCCAAAAAGATTAAGTGCCATTTGATAGAAAGGATTTGGCACACAAGAAGGGGCTTTCTTCAGAACAGGAGGGGGCAGACCTTGGGCCAAAATTTCTTGGTTTTCATCCATCCACTTTACCAACACTTCATCAATATTGAAATTAGCTTGTGGATTGGTGGAAGGGGCACTTTTTGGCATCAGCTCCTCTAAAGGGTCTGAAAGCTCCATCTCTCTTTCGCCCAGCAGTCTCATCTTCTTTTCTAATTACTCAATCCGCTTGGCCAGATCATCCTCATTTTGTACCTCTTGGAGCTCGTGGGAATCATTATAGAGATGGGGAGTGCCTGAATATTGACATGAAATGCAAGGAGATTCTTGAGGAAGGGTGGGAGGGAATTGAAAAGGACTAACCTCATTTTGTACCTCACACTCTTGGACAATGTCTTTTTCCTCCTTGCTGTTCCATGACTCAACCACTTTATTCCAGCTCAAGCAATTCAAATTGGGCATCTCCTTTTGGGGTGATGGGGCCATAATGTGAGAGGGTAGTGAAGATTTAGATTCCACTTCTCTTGCTACCAAAATGGACTGTTGCATCTGAAGGTTTGCTAATTCGATCTGTCTATCAAGATTAGCCTTAAACACAAGATTTGTTGTTTTGGAACTCTCCTCAACATAACTAGGGAAAGGACTTTGACAGGCTTGACTTGGCTTATAAGTAGGGGTTGTGCATGATTGATATGATACTTGGGGCAGCAAGTATGCAGGTTGATAGACTTGGTAAGGCTACCTCTCATAAATACTCAACTTCTCCTCCAAAGATGCAATCAAACCACTCACATCCAACATCTCATTTGTAAGCCTGTGCCAATTGGCTCTTTCAATAGGATCTCGTTTCTTCTTAACTTGATCCAGTGCATTCATCACTTGATGGATGATATGACCAGGAATTTCTTGGCCACATCCCCTTCTAGTGTCAAGATCTATTACATACTTTTCATATCCCAGCAGTGCTTGTTTGAAGGTGGAAATGGGTTGATTGGCAAAGAGACTGGGTTGAGTAGGAGAAGTGACACATTGAGAAGATTGGGCATAAGGCTGATATAGCTTATGGCAGGGTTGAGACTGGCCATATTGAACCTAATAAGGATCAACATAAGGTTGGTAAGGATCATAGCCATGTTGGCCAAGGAAAACAGGGTCCATGGCTCTGAACGATGGGGTTATACATACCAGTTATTGTTTCTTGATGGTACGGTACCAAAACTGCTTAACCAATTGATTTAACTCAGAGTCACCATTGGGGTTTGATGCAAAAGCCTCCAAAGGCTGGTTGGTCAAAGAACACACCAAGAATTCTTCAACTCTGTGGACACAACTTGTCCTAGTTGGTCCCACTAGGCATGCCAGAAACATTATCCAAGAGTGCGAGGTACAAAATGGTCCATAGACTCTCCCCTCCAGCTTCACCAGTCCCACAGGTGAGAGGGGAGTTTCCATTGTTGCTTGAAGAAGGTAGGAGCTCAGCCTCCTGCCAAGGGTGCAATCTTCTACATCAACACCACTCAAGAACCAAACATATACAACTCAGGTATTACTTCATTCATTTAGTTTTAGAGGATGGTCAACTAATGTTGGAAAAGATCCATATGATTCACAATCTTATAGATATGCTAACAAAGGCATTCACTACAAAAAAACCTGGAGAGTTATTAAGATTTAATATGTCTTCAAGGATAACAAGAAAGATGAGAAAAATTTTAGGGTCAAAGTTCAAAGAAAATTCCAAGGAAGTTATAGTGGTGGATTTGTAACAATCAGTCTCCAAGTGGGAAATTGTTGGATGGTGGAGCCTGATCTTATTTTAATGCCTTGTTTCTGATAGGGGGTGAGAGGGGGAAACGTCCCCCCACTATGGTCATCATGGGGTTCTAGGGTGGGTGGTGACCTATTTTGAATCCCCCTTGGTGGGGGTTTGGGGATATCACCCCCAAATCAAAATTTAGTTAAAAATACACTATAAAATATTATAATTTCATAGTAAATCTGGACCATTCACTATAGGTTGTAGATCTAATGGTATAAATTATGTTTGTGAATTTTCCCCTATATGTAACCCTTATTTTGATATGAGGTCATTGTAATTATGGTGGTACATTATATGTGAGTGAAGAGGATATTATAGTGGTTGTCATGTAGGTTTTTCCCTTCATTTGTTGGACTGAATAATAAGAAAGACTGGCTATATCTGTATGGACATAACCCATATTGGGTGAACCACGTTGAATCTGTATCTCTATTATGTTGTGTTTTTTGTATTTTATTTTCATCTTTAATTCATTAATATTTCTCTAATTTTTGTATTCCTAACATGAATTAAAACTTGGGTGGGCAGATGAACTTTCATTCAACATGGAGGAAGAAGAAGACCAATCTAGTTGTCATGGATTGTGTCTTGATGAAAGATTTCAAGATGCATATGCATCAAACAATGAGGAATATGTAGTGGTTCTTAGTGAACTTCAAGAATCTCAAAGTGGGAATCAAGATATATTTGATAATTTATGGCAATAATACTTCAACAATGCAATGAATTTGAAATCCTTAGCAAAATATCAACCCCTATAGGCATAACAGAGATGCCACTAAATTTTCTCTACCTTTAAGTATACATGAAGAAAACCTCAATGAAAACATGGCCAAGGAGGTTGATCATTTAGGAGAGCATAATGATGAAGGTGTTGATCAAAGCATGCCTCAAGAAGACTAAGAACATTATCCCAAGGATCCATTAAAAGTTGAGTTTGTAGCTTCCTTCACAAATTAGAAGGTGGTTACTTTTGAAAATTGTCTCAATATTAAGAAACATGAGGTAAGCATAAATCCACAAGAAGAGTTTGTGTTCATAGGAGTTATGTTTTTTACTATGGATCCATTTGAAGATAAGTTAAAGAGATTGATAGTCAATAGAAGAGCTGATAAACAAGAGAAATTCCCAAGCACCATTTTGCTCATCAATCTTGTCCACCACATGGATAAATTTCTAATTTTTTTCCTTTTGATCCAAGTGGATCAGACCTTGGATTTTAGTTTTATATAATAGTTGCTTGTGTTTTGTCTTCCCTAAGTGCTTCTTAACATAACACGTGTCTTTTGGTCTAGTTACATTATTATGTGTTTGGGAAGGTTTTTAGTTATCTCACTTATTCTCAAGGCTTGCAATCATTTTTAGGTCCAATTCAAGTTATTGGCGTGTGACAAGTGATCCCATACCCAATCTATGCAACAAGGATATTGGTCTAAGTGCATATTAGGTATACACCCCCTGGAGGTTGCCAAAATGTTATCCAAATGGGATACCATAGGACATTACATTTTAAAACTCACTAATCATGTATCTTTAACTTTGTTGATAGCCTTTTGAGGGGTATTATTTTGGTCAGATCTTGTTTTATAATGGTGAGTTGTGATGTTGTTCTTTGTAGTGGTCAAGGTCTTCTAAGATGGCCTAACCTAGAGAGTGAGTCAAAACACTTAGCCTTGATTTCAATATTTTCAAGGTGATCATTCATGAAATGTTTGGATAAATTAAGGTAATATTGAAGAGATTAAGATAACTCTCAAAATCCCAAGTCATGATTGATTCACAATGAAGACAAGAGTGATATGATGTTTCCTCAAGATATATGGCATTTCATAATAGATTAAGACCTTAAACATATGAGTTTTTGTGGTAAAAAAATCATTTTCACATCTTTTATAGAAGCTTATATAGTACTTAAGGCTCTTTGGAAAGTTGAGAAGACATCAAGAAGTGACCATTAGGGCCAGAACTCTAAAGTTGTCTACAATCCCTTCAAGTGGGATAAGGTAGGTTCTAAGAAGTTTCTGGAGCCAAATTTCTTGGAAAAGTGTTTGGAAACATTAGGGGAGGTGCATCATATGTTATAGGAGTATCTCCAACTCAAAAACAAATGTTTGGAGGGTTTTTGACCAAAAAAATCACTTTAACCTCCCTAACAGGCTTGCAGATTTTGAGAAGTCTAATTTCATCTCGTGGGAACTCAAAGGAGCATTTGTATGGGAAAAAATGGTGTTAGGAGGTGTTATTAGGCCCTATGACCTTCCACTTTGTGGTATTTAATAGAAGAAAGAGGATCTATTCTTTATGAACAGTCCTTAATAAGTTAAGACACTTTGAACCCTCCTAAAACCCTCTTCGTAGCTTGATATAAGTGGAATCCCCATAAATGACTTTAAATGTACTTGTTTGGTCTTGGAATAATTTGAATGACCTCTTTAGGTCTTAAGATCACTTGAATAATCCATTAGCTTGGAATTTATGGGCCAAAAGGGTATAAAATAGGCCAAAAAAATTCAAGTTTTAGTTGTTTTTCATCGAGATTGACTGAGTAAAACTTAATTAACTATCTTAGGATCACTTATGACCTTGGATAGACATTGTATGATGATCTACAAGCCCTCACATGAGGTGTCAAGAAGACTAATCAACATGTGATGGAAAAAATGCAAGGAAATGACTTAAAATTATAGGTTATAGGCCTATTTGTATGCTTATGAGGATGGAAAGACCTAAGAAGATCTGATTCACCCATATAAAGTTATTGAGAGATCATCGAAGTGTGAGAATGTGGCTTCAAGATCAAAATTTAGTTGTGAATTTGTAACTCTCCAACCAAGTACAAAGGAGTGGCATAGAGAATATGAAGAGTTTTAAGGCACCTAAAAGATCTTGAGATAATTGACCATGTGTCAAGAATTCCTAAAAGACCTAACACACCTATAACATCAGTATGAAATATGCCTAATCATGGACAGTGCCAAGAATCCTGCAAGTTATTAGAGATGAGTTAAATTTTAATTCCCCATCAAGAAAAGGAGATGTCAATTTCAAGAGAGAAGGATGATGTGTCACTCTTGTGCCATTTTGTGAAGGTCATCATCAAATTAAGTAAACACATGTTAGAATGATGATAAAACTATCTTTCCCACCTTTTATTGACATTATAACTAGTCTTATGATTTCATGACAATGATGATGGATTTATCACACATTCCCTGTCTCTTTCTTCTCCATTTATTCTATATAAGTGGCCTAAAATAGATTTTAATGATCCTCAATCTGAATATGGCAAAGACCTACTCAAAGAAACACTTGTAATTTGCCTTTGAAGTGAATATATGCTGATGTTTAGCCTTCTTAATGCTTAACTAGTGTATGTTCATGGTAGTTTGATGAATGTTAGTGATATTATCTTCAAATTCCTCTCATTTGTCCTATCTTATTACCTATTTACATGTTTTTAGTCATATTATAAGGTCATATGAAGTGTGTTACATGGTCTTACAATGGCTAAGTGTGGAAAATGTTCACTAGTGTTACTTAAGAGATATCTTGATCATCCTTCTTGGTTAATGTCTTGATCATAACCTTTATATTAAAACATTGATGCTTAGAGACTCATGTTGAGTTGTGTAATAGGATTCAATATTAGTTCATGTTCTTAGTGCAGTATAGGCAAGTGGAGGAGATTAAGTTTGGTGAATTAGCTCTCATTACTTATTTTCAATCATCTTTCTCCCTTTTCCTTGCAAGCAATATGTTTAGTAGTAGTTTAGGTGATACATCAAGGGCTTTATGCCTAATATAGATATTCACCTCAATAATTATGCCACCACAACCTAGAGATGTCTCCATGCTATCATCTAAATGAGGAAGGCTTGAACAACCTCATCAAGGATGCAATTTAGAGTGATAATAGCTGGCTGATTGTCCCAATTATAATTTTGGACAGTCCTTGTGATAATAATTATCACCACATTTCTAGCACATTACATTCCTTTGGTGTACTATATGAATGTTTTTATTCCCCTATGGTTGGTAAATTTTAAATTATATTGATTTGATTATTCTTATAAGATCATTTTTTATTAAAAAAATAGATTCTTGAATTTTTATTCTGCCCCTAAAAAATTATAGAAACCACTAGTACTTATGGTAAACCTATGGTTTTGATCAGATTTATTAAAGTTTTTGGGTGATGGGGATAGATTTTTACTCTTAGACTACTGTCTATTTTGTTTGAATTCATCTTGATTTTTGGTGAGCATTTTCCTTCTCTTCTACTTTATGATCAAATTCTATAGCAGCAATCAAAGTCTTAAGGTTGGTCATATTGACATCATGCATCAATACTTCCTTCAGTCCTAACTTAAACTTGGTCACTTTGGTTTCTTCATCTCGCATGCAGTTCACATGATGCAAAAAGTTTAAATACTTGTTTTCATACTTAGTTATTGACATATTTTCTTGATTTAATACTTAAAAGTCAGTTATCTTAGGCTCCTTTAAGTTAGCACTAGGGTATCTCTTCCTAAATTGTCTTTCAAAGGTAGGCTAGGTAAGAGTCATTTGTTGGTATCCCTCTCAAGCATAATGGTGATTACACCATAGAGATGTAGCTCTAACCAACTAATATATAACCACCCTTACCTTCACATTAGAGGACATGTTGTGTAGGTTAAAATATTTTTTCATGTTAATGAAACATGCATCAACTATGTCACTTGATTTATCACTGAAAAGATTGGTGGGGGTAGCTTTTTTAATACTTTGATAATAAGATCAATTACATTTATAGTGTTGTCTTGGAACTATTTTACACCACCTTGAACTTCTTCTCTAAGGGGTACTTATTCATAAGGAATACCCTCTAGACTATTTGGTCTACGTTCTTGGGTTTCCAACTTACTTTTCAAGGCATTTAAAGTAGTTAAGATTCCATTCAAGATTACTTCTTGATTAGCAGTTGGATTATTCTCATCATGGTTAGGTGCTCCAACATTACTACCCACATTGTTAAGGGGAGGCTCTTCTCTTTTAGGAACATTGACTCTATGAGCTCTACCTCTAGCTCTACCTGGGTTAACATGACCCTGATTATTTTTTGTTATCCCAAATATTGTTCTCACCAACTTGGGGTGAAATAAATATAAAAGCAATAGAAAAACTGTAATAAACATTACCCAAAGTTCCCTAGAGTAGTCAAACCATGTTCTGATACTAAAATATAATAACCCTAAAAAAATTCATTTATACTAAGATAATATATACATTTATGGTATACAACTTAATGATTATAGCTAGACTAATGCACATCAATGTGATTGGGTCTATAACTGTGTTCAATCATACATAAGCGCTTGGCTATGGATGAAATTTATTAAAGATGTTATTTAAAAGTTATTACCCATTAATGTTTATCTTGGGGTGTATCAATGTACTTACAATATACTCATACACTCTGAACTAGACATCATATCCATGGTCTTCCAAGTAAGACCATTTAAAACCTACATTCATACCCTAGTGCCTATTTTTAGAAAAAAAAATCAACAAATTACAGGGTAAAATAGAATGAGATAACTACCTCAAAAGGGAGAGGAAACTGTAGATACCCCATTTTGGCCACAGATGTGTTCCAACTAGAATTCAAGTTGATTTCTACCAAACACTGCAAATTCAGCCTAAAAATCATTGAATGTCCCAATTTCATCTACACATCAGACATTAGTACCTAGAATCATGTTAAAGAATCCCTATTTAGGGTATTATCATGTATGCAATAGTAACCTCTTATAGATTCATCTCTAGTCAACTTGTGATCTAACAAATTAGTAGATTGGCCTTTAGACCCATTAAATTGGACACTTAAATAATTCCTAAAGTGCAAAAATGCTAAGCAAAATAAATTAACTAAGCAAATCAAATTAAATGATTAAGTGAAATTTCGATGTGAAATTAGTGAAAATAAAATTTGTAAAAAATAAATTCTAATAAAATTGAGGTTATGATGATGTCATTATCCTCAAATTCAAAGAATTGAAAATATCTCCATTAAAGCCTTAACTTCAGGAATAGAGATCCATGCTTAATAAATGGGATCTCTATCCCAAATATTAATTGCTTATCCCCTCCTTAACTCAACTAGGGTTAAACCAAACCTAACCATAATTAAAACTAACCTAACTGTACTTGGGTTAGGGTTAGTATAAAAAGCTATAAATAGAAGTGCCAAGACCATTCTAAAAAAAACTCTCACACCAAAGTTATAATGTTCAATTATTGAGAGATAAATCTTTCTTGTAGTGTTATAATGCAAAATTATTGATATATTGATACATTTTGCCAAAGCCAAGCCAAACATTACCAAGGTGACAAGGATAAATGATGCAAAGATCACCATTATCAAAGATTATTTGAGCACACGACTGAGCACATTCCTCCATGGCCAACATGTAACTATTGCTTTCAAGGAAGGTAAAGAATACTTGTTTTATCTTCCATTGTTAGTTACTTGCATTATTATCTTGTTTCTTGAGTGTCTAGGATTGAGGTGTTATATTTCTTAGTGTGCTTTTATTGGTTTTTATCATACTAACACTTGACTAACTCCCCTCTTGGATTCCTATCACACGTAATGGCATGCCTAGTAGGACATTATGTTTGATAAGAATCCAAGAGGGGAGTTAGTCAAGTGTTATCAATAAACACACACTAAGAAATCTAATACCTCAAGCCTAGACACTCAAGAATCAAAAGAACAATACAAATAACTAACAATGAAAGACAAAACAAGTATTCTTTACCTTCCTTGAGAGCAAGAGTTGTATGTTGGCCATGAAGGAATGTGATCAGTTATGTGATCAAAGAGTATTTGATAATAGTGCTCTTTGAATCATTTCTCCTTGTCATCTTTGTAATGTTTGGCTTGGCTTTGGCAAGATATAGTAATCTATCAATATTTTTGCATTATAACACTACAAAAAATCTTTGTCTCTCAACAATTGAACATTATAAATTTGGCTTTAAATCTTTTTTTAGAATGGTCTTGGCACTTCTAATTATATCCTTTTAATCTAACCCTAACCCAAATACAATTAGGTTAGATTAACCGTAGTTAGGTTTAGTTAATCATAGTTAGGTTTAGTTTAATCCTGGTTGAGTTGAATTAAGGAAAGGACAAGCGATTAATATTTAGGATAGAGATTCCACTTATAAAACATGGCACTCCACTTTTGAATTTAAGGTTTTAATGGAGATATTTTCAATTCTTTGACTTTGAGGATGATGACATCATCATGACCTCAATTTTATTAGAATTTATTTTTTACAAAATTCATTTTCACTAATTGAAAATGGAAATCTCACTTAAACATTTAATTTTATTTGCTTAGTTAATTTATTCTACTTAACATTTTTGCACTTTAAGAATTGTTTAAGTGTCCCGTTTAATGGGTCCAAAGGCCAATCTATCAATTTTTTAGGTCACAAGTTGAATAGAGATGAATCCATGAGAGGTTACTATTGCATACAAGATAATAATCCAAATAGGGTTACCTCAACAAGATTTTGGGTACTATTTTCTGATGTGTGAATGAAATTAGGACATTTAGTGATTCCTAGGCTTAGTTTGTATTGTTTGGTAGAAACCAATCTAAAGTTTGGTTGAAACACAATAGTGGCCAAAATTGGGTGTCTACACACCACCCCTAACTAAACCAATCTTCTCTTAATAGGAATCCCTTAATGAATTAAACACCAAGCAAAATACAAAAGCTTAGGTTTGAACCAAGCAGACTAAATAGTTTGACATCATCTACCCCAAATTGAAATGGAGGATCAAATATATTGTGTGGCATTGAGTTTATCCACCATATGATAACATGGGGATAGCCATTAATTCCATTTATAAGAAATGTAATTTTGAAAGGGGTATCAACGTATCATTTATAGTCCTTCCACTAAGGGTAAGAAGAGGTGATTATGATTTTGTTAAGCAGATCAGTTGGTACAAACTCAATAATCTCCTTGTAGGACTCTTAATTTATAGAAAAAAGTTTAAATTTCACTTTGAATTCTTCTCAAGAAATCTAGAATCATAAATGTTTTAAAAATAAATCCTACATAGTACAAATTTATCTTTGAAAAAACTTAAGAGAATGAATCCATGACACCTCTGCAAAAGAGATGACATAATAATTAATAATTGAAGACCACCAAAGAGAATGTTGATGGATAGAAATGTCATCTGTAAAACTTGAACCATTCCATAACAACCAAGGTTTAACTTATTCTCAAGCTCTTCAAACACTTTTAGTCATAAAATACTCAATAATTTTTATAAGGGTTGTAAAAGTAAGAAGGTTAAATTTATGAAAAAATAACTCCATTGACAAATGGAGTAAAAATCTTTTCCATCAATCCTTATTTTTGCAACTCAAGTGATATTCTCGATCAAACATCAATGATATTCTAACCTATTTATCACTTAAAGCCTCATTATTTCATCATCTTGAAAAAAGTTGGTCTTCTTTTTAATTAGTTGAAGCATTTTTTTTTTTGAAAAGTGTTTACATTAGTATTATAATGAAAGTAACTTTTGGAATAAAATATATAGAATTTTTTAATAATTAATATTTCAGATCACATTTTGTAATAGGATAATAAAATATGTATGGATCATAAGTATATCAATATTAATCAAAGATTAATTTTTAAAAGATTAAAATAATTAAATAAATTAGTTATTGTATTTGATAATTAATTTTAAGTATTAATTCATAAAATAATGTTCAAATCATTTTTAAGTAGTGGGTTCATTTAATTTAATTTTTGAGTGCATTGATTTCAATTAGATTTCTTACATAACTTTAAAAATATATTTTTTTCACTATTAAAACTTAAGTTTTTTTTGGGTTGGTATTGACATTTTATAATATTCAAGTTTCAATGTACTTACGTTAGTTTTATAATTTTATATATATATATATATATATATATATATATATAGCTTTAATAAGTTATTGGTTTACCTTTTTCTTAATTAATAAGATTTGACATTTTGCTTTGCGAATAAGAGATGCATAGATTTTGACCAATTAAAATTTGGTGCGAGACTATAGTCATTACCATAACTATTTTGATTCTACTGCCTTGTATGTATATTTTTTCATACTTTCTCAGGGCCTTCTCCTCCTTCATGCTTCTTTTAGATAATCTAAGGAGCTTCCATGATTTTGCATAAGTTTTCCATGTAGTTTGAGAGAGAGACGAGTTTCTTGGTTAAATGTGTGAGCTTTCAGTAAGTTTATTATCTCTTTCGAAAATATTCATATATATTTAATTTTTTATTTTATATAGATTTTCTCTCATTTTTTAATTAAGGGATGGTTTCTCCCAATTTATTGAAGGTTTATATTTTATGTTATAATTACTTACACTGACTCTATTTATGTCCCTTATTTCTATTGTTGTGTAGGTTGTATGGATGATGTTAAGTCTTTTCTTTTTTATGCTTTCATAAGTTTATGCCTAATACACCCATTCACATGACTTATAAAAATCCTCAAAAAGATATTGGCCTTATTCATAACACTTTAGGGTGTATGTCTTAAATTTCTTATTTCATGGTTTAAGGTGGCCGTGAATATATGAATTTTTTCTTTTGTAAAGTAGATTCATTTGATGTTGACTTAAAATTTCCAAAGGCCAAGAATAAAGTAACATCGATAGTCCACATCACATATACATGGATGACCTCCATCATATTACAAATTTTCATTGAAGTTTAATTCCCTCTTCAACAATAATTGACAACTTTATTGGAATTGTATTTACACTGTCACGACCCTTACCAAATACTCTTGGAATATAAGGTACATCATTGATCGCACAAGATCTTATAAATTGAAACTTGTTAGAGAATTACTCCTTTCCTCTTTCGACATAAAATAATATGTTATGACAATAAACATATATTTTACAAATTAATATTAAAACATATCATTAAAAATGCTAATTAAAAAACATTAATTATTGTAAACCAAAAAATAAGTCTCACTTAATCATGTAATATTATCATTTACAATCAAATACAATGTAATGTTCCAATTCAACAATGCAAATTGTGGAACTACTATCTATCATCTACAAACAACTATTTACCATACGTTTAAAACTATGTTGTGTTGTTATGCCACATCATTATTGTAAAGATTCCTATGTTTAATTTTATTTTTTATAATAAGATGCATATTTGGTGAAAAAATAAATTTCCGGCATAACTACCTAAAATAAATATTGAACATAAAAATGGGCATTCAATAGAGAATATTTTTCACATTTTCCTTTTCCCTTTTTTAAAAAAAATTTCTCACATCTAATAAATGCAAGATTTTGGCCTTCAAAAAAGATTGTAAAAAATCAAATGTAACCTTCGAAATGATAAGAAAATAATGGATTTTTTTTTGAAAATTTAAGTTAAAAAAAAGGTTGGTGTGATGATTTTTTTTTTTGGGGATAGTTAATTATTATTTTATGTAATGATTTTTAAATCAAGAGTTAAGGATTGAATGATATTTATTTTATTAAAGTATTCATAAATACGATTTTGATTTTATTATGTTTATTGTGTCAAGTTTTACCAACAATAAAAATTGATTTTTTAATAAATTTTTAGTAAACCAAACTATTTCATCAATTAAACCAACAATTGTATATATATATATAATTCTAAAGTTAATATAGATATTTGTATATTTATTTTTAAGTAATTGATTATAGTAAGTATTTTTAAAATTTTGTATTTGAATATTTTTTGTATTAAATAGTTATAATTAGGAGAATTTAATCTATCAAAGTCATTTAAAGAACAATTTTGATATTAATAGTTTGATTTTTCATGTTAAAAGCGAAATAAATGGTATAACAAACCATCATCCTTATCAATAGATCTACAAATCATTATAAATAGTTAGTATAACAAACCATCATCTTCACCAATAAAATTACAATCCTTTTAATAATTTTCATATTTTTAATTTTCAATTTTTTTTAAAAAAAATTAATTTTTTAATTTTTAATTTTAAAAAAAAATAAATAAAAAAAAATAAAAATCCCCTGTATGTGAGAAACACAACTAAAGAAGAAAAGGATATACTAAGTAAATGAGAGGATGACCCTTGCTTTTAAATTAAAAGTGGCTATTTTCATGTTATATAATTCAATTTATAATTTATTTGAAGTGTGATTGATTGTTGGGTGGTTGAATTTATTATTCATCAAAATCAGGGTAGCCATGATGATATGATTGAATATGATATTCATGACTTTTAGTGCATGCACATCTATGTTTTCAATATTTAATGCTCTCCACATGTTTAAATATTTATTAATATAAGAAAGTTCCATATCATGCTTGACTTGTCCATTCTATTATCGATGAAAGATATAAGACATGTAAATTAGATGCTTAGTATTTAGTAAGTTTAGTCCTAAGCTTGTTAAACCACAAATTTTATTTTTTTTAAAGAGATGGGAACGTTTTTATGGAATCTATTTAATTAGTTTATATTAGTATTTATATTTTTCTCAATTAAATATGATTTTTTATTTGATGGGTAGTGTTCAATAAAATTAATTTGATTAAAATTTTATTTTTATATGGATTAGGTGTATAGAATTGTTTCTGCGATTTAATGTCAAGGATTGAGGGGTATCTATTTCATCAAAAAGTTTTAGGATATGATTTTGTTATTCTTTTCAGTATTTCTTAAGATTTGTATTTTGGTGAATGAATAGACATCACTTTTTACATCATCATCTTCATTATTAGACTACAACTCATTTGATAATGAAATTAATTTAGGGTTTCACTTTTTTCACTTTAATGTTAAATTATAATTTTTTTGCAACAACTTTTATTTCAAAGATATGTTTTTATTCGAAACCTATTGATATATCTATTAATTAAAAAATATATAAATATAAAATATATGGATAGTTAACCATAAAAAGGTGGTTCATTAGTATTAGTGTGAAAAATGAGAGTTGAAATATATATATACATATATATCATTTTATAGAGACATTGTGAACACAAGTAACAACACTGAAAGGAGGACATAGTGTAGACAATATTTTATGATTATACAACACCTCAGTCTTGTACACTTGGCAAACTCAAACCTTAGTTTTTCCTCTTAGTTCTACACATGTCTTGCTTCTACAAGTCTCACATATGCTCTATCTCGTACCTCTTAGGCTATCGCTTAGTCCGAGTAGCCTTATATTGATGACATAAACATCTCATCTTGCCCAAAATGCTTAAAATATACTTATTTTATATTTCTACAAGTTCTGAGCCCATTCTTTCTTTTTTTCTCCCTAAACACTAATGTCTGAGATAGACAGTCGTGTCGACACCACTATCCTATCTCGATGTAAGTGTCAAGTGCCCTAAAGTCATCTAATTTGCAAATGAAACATATTACAATGGTCGACCTAAATATTTTAATGTGAGTTATCTCCTAATAGGATTGATATAAATACAATATCGACCCTCATTCATTCACCACCTAACAATCAAACTAACAGAGCACTCAAGAAACACTCAAGTTACCAAAAACATTTCTATTCTACCCTATTCTGATATCAGTTAAAGGAACAACCCAACTACAAGTTTGAACTACTAAAAGTGGGCATTCAATGTAGAATATTTAGTAAGTTTAGTCGTAAGCTTGTTAAATGTAATTTTTTAATTTTTTTTTATGGGAATGTTTTTATGGAATATATTTAATTAGTTTATATTAGCATTCATACTTTTCCCAATTAAACATGATTTTTTATTTGATGGGTAGTGTTTAATGAAATTAATTTGATTGAACTTTTGTTTTTACATGGATTAGGTGTTTATAATACTTTTTCAATTTAATATTTAGTAAGTTTAGTCGTAAGCTTGTTAAAGACAATTTTTCAATTTTTTTTATGAGAATGTTTTTATGGAATCTATTTAATTAGTTTATATTGGAATTCATACTTGCAATATAATATGAATGCAAAAATAAATAATTGCAAATATCAAACATAGAGCAAGAACAAGTTCAAAAAGATAAATCAGATAAAGAAAAAGATATAAATTTACCTCTCAAGAATGATACTCATTTTTCCAAGAAATATGGTTTTGGAAATACATATTCACAAAAATTTGGTTATCATGGTTAAGGATTGGGAAAACATTCCCAAGGCATCACTCATCCTTGTCAGGCACCTAGAGCAACAAACATGCTCTGATACCACTTGTCAGGATCTTGCGCCACCAATTAGAGCACATATGATTACTACTCGTATTAGCAACTAATCACGGAATTTAACCAGAAATATAAAGTAACTAGAAACATGAAACAACACAGGAATTGAGAGACAATACACAATTGTATTAATAATCACTCAGAAGAATATACAATAAGGAAGATGCCACTTCTTCCTCCACCTCAAAGGTTCGCCACTCCTCAAGACCTTCTTCCCTCTCTCTCTCGGTCCCAACAATCAACTCCAATATAGAATTGATGTTCACCTCTCCAACCAGTCAGTAACAACGCTGCCAGTTCACCAAGCACACAACCGTACTCCAAGTAGATCTCCCATGAACCTTCAACCTGCAATTCAATAGACCATACTCACAATTGTAGATCTCTCTACACCCCTGAAGAACCCTTCTTCAACCAGTACCCCGGTGGATCAGCTCCTTGACCTTGCAGACCTTGCAACTCTCCCTGATCAAACACTCTCAGCACCCCTTTGGAACTAGGAGGAGCTACACTAGCTCTCTCTAAAAGCTCTATGGCTTTCTAGCACACACTTACAATACAACCCATGAGTCCATATATAGATTTCATGCTTACAATAATTAGACTAACCTAATTACAATAATTAGACTAGCAACTCAAGACTACGACTAGCCTTCAACATGCAAACTAGCAGTCCAAAAATAGACTCTCCCAGATTCACCATGCAAACTGCCTGTTCTCACACAGGTTGCTGACGTCGGCGCCTCCATGACCGATGTCGGCCGACTGGTAACCAACGTCGGTTGCTTCCTCTTGCTATCTGACCAACGTCGGCTGATCAGATTGACGCCATTTTTCCTGCAACTGATCAGCAACCCCCCGCAACTCTGGATCCTCCTTAACTTCTCCTGTTTGCATCCTAGTGAAGCTTTTAGCTCCACAACATAACAATCCTATTTCCACATCTGATCAGAATAACCACCAAGGCTTGGGTTATAGTGGTAATGCTAACACCAATAATTCAAAGGTACATTTTGTCAAAGAGAAAGAGCCTACAAATGAAAATGAGGTACACAAGGACTAATTTCATAAAGAACAATAAATGCATCAAAAACATGATTCAAAACAAAAACACTTCCAAATGCAACAATTAGAGCAAGAATAAAAGTCACCAACTCAAATTCAATAAAATCAAACAAGCATTCTCAAAAGAAGGTTTCTAACAAAAGAGGTCAAAATGCAAGAGACACTTGAAAAATCTAATGTTCTAAACATGCTAAAAAGGGAATAAGTATAGGAAGAGCAAACATTACCTAAAATGGGTAATGTCAAATGTGTGCCTTTGTATGAAGAAATTACCAATCATTCCTCAAAACGTCAAACCATTGAACCTTGCATAGATGGTAAGCAATGCCAAAATATCATACTTGACCTAACTTGTAAATTCAATATATGAACCTATAAATTCTTTACATTTCTAGGATATAACATGGAACATGTAAATAAAGCTACTATATCTGATTTGTGTGCTTGATCTATTTAATGTAATGTCACACTTGGATCCAAATCAGGATCTATTATTATGCATATTAGTCCATTTTTGACAAAATATAATGCAAAAATTGGCAAACTATGGTTACTAGTAACAAAAGAAAATAACTCCATAACAAAGATACCAAGTACAAACTTACCAAAAGAGCATGATACACTTTCTTATTATACTATACATACATATGGTACATCTCATTTAGGATAGGTTATACATTTACCACACCTTGAATATTATCATCCTCATCTTGAGATCATAAGATGATGATTCCTCATCTTCAAAAATTAGAAAAATACAAAAAAATAAAAAAAAACATTCAAAAATTCAAAAACAGTTTTGGCACCTACATGTTCTATTAGCTCCTTGACATCTATGTGTTAGTTTCATATTTAGGGCTAGCATATCATTTACTCCTACATACACATATACAAGCATACACATATACATGATACACTTATGGGTGTTGGGATTTCCCTCTACTCACATCACTAGGATGTTGGGGGCATCCATCTTCTATGATATTCATACACACATGTTATATGATTTGATGATCACTCTACACAATCATGTTTGAGTTTACATATGTATTTATACATTCCTTATCCATGCTTATATATTGTACATGGTAGTTGATATGCTATGTACTTGACATTTTTTACTAACACATTTGATCTATGGGATACTATGACATGTGTATGATGGTTGCTTCTTTTACTTTACACACTTCTTAGAGTGTTTTTTCTTGCTATTGTCTTACTTTTTCAAGCATTTGAATATGATCTGTTGTATGTGGCCCCTATGACTATGTTTTCCTTCTTGGACATTTGAATATGTCATTGCTTATTTTATAGACATTTGAATATGTAATTTATTACTTTTATGGACATTTAACTAAGTCATGTCTATTCGATTTTAAGGCAGTTGAACATGCTCTTGTTTGTGGTCTCCTTGGACCATTATTTTTTGACTTGATTTTGAGTGCTCTTGTGTGTTTGTTTATTTACTTGTTGATCTTATACTATTACTATTTAGACATTGCAATGATCTTTATCATGTATTTTAGGCCTACATGTGATCACATTGATTCTATGCACTTTAATGATACATTTATCTAGACATATTTACTTTTATATGCTACATGGTTACATTAACAAATTTTACAGCTATTTTACCCTTTTGAGGTGAGGCAACTTCTAGGTACTATTTTTACCTCACCTCAAATTTGGGGGCGTGGGGGGACATATTAGTGTGGGCATGCTTGAGAATCATGTTATCCACACTTTACATAATTATCAAATTCAGTGGGGGCATGTCATATGGACATGGCTTATACACATTCATAGTTTCCATATTATAGTGTGGGTATGCTTTGGAAGGTTGTTTTCCATATTTATTTAGTATTCGATATTTATATCAATTTGTTGATTCAGTGGAGGCATGCCATATATACATAGCATCTACAAATTCATAGTTTTTATATTTAGTGGGGCCATGCCTTGGAATCATATTATCCACATTCATTTAGTATAGTATTTATATTTATTCATAGATTTAGAGGGAACATGCTTTTGAAGCATGTTCTCCACACTTACTCAGTATTTAATATATCCAATTTATAGTGGGGTAATGTTTTGGAAACATGTCCTCAACATTGGTACTTATATTAATTTCATATTTCTCCATATATAATGGGGGCATGATTTTGAAGCATGTCCGCCACACTTGCATAGTTATTTGAATTGGCTAAAACATACAATTATATGATTCAAATTCACAATTGTGGCATAATTCTATACATGGTACCACTATTACACATAGTTTTAGTATGATACGTATCTAAGGTGCATATGCTATGAAACATGTGCCTAATATTGAAAAATCCAAATCAATCTCAGATTGCAAAACTATTGCACATACTGATACCCCATAAAATTTTATAGACTTTAGTGAGCCAAGCTACTAAAATAGTTGGTTCACTTTTTGGTATGGTTGAGGTGATTAAATCACTCAATCTTTCCAAGTTTTTATTTTGGAATTGATCATCCAAACTCACCAAGTTATACGTATCATTGGGTTGCATGGTTGAGCTAATCTCAACTGCCATGTAACAACTCACATTTGCTCTAATATTGGGGGTATGTGCCTCTCTCTCTCCCCCCTCTCTCTCTCTTTGGATATATGAACTTTAAATATTTATTTATAATTATCCTAATGTCAATTTTAGAGTCTTACAATGATACATATTTTGTAAAAAAAACTTGCCAACAGGCAAAGTGGTTACATTGACAACAAGTGTAATCTTAAACCTTGCTCTTTCAGTTCCAATATATTTCAAGTACTTTTAACCAAAATTATATGCATTGATTTTAAATTGTATCATGATCTTGGTTTTAAGTTAATCACCATCAAATCACTCAAATTAAACTCTAGTAAAGCACTCAAATTCAATTCAAACAAAGATAAGGTGTGCATAGACACCCAAGTAACTATTTCTTTCCTTTAAACTAACAATTTCATTACTAGATTAAAGGGGGGGAAATATAGATAATATTTTGTGATTATGTAGCACCTCAGTCATGTACACTTGGAAAACTCAAATCTTGGTTGTTACTCTTAGTTTTACACATGCCTTGCTTCTATAAGCCTTGAATGTACTCTATCTTGTGCCCCTTGGCCTATCTCTTAGTCCAACTAGCCTTATATTGATGACATAGACATCCCATCTTGTAAAAAATGCTTAAAATGTACCTATGTTTCACCTCTACAAGTTCTAATCTTGTTCCCTCTCTCCTTATCCTGAGACACTAACATCTGGGACATACAATAGCTTCAACATTACTATCCTACCCCGACACAAGTGTCTAATAACCTAAAGTCATCTAATTTGAAAATGAAGTGTATTACAATGGTTAGTCTAAGTGATTTGATATGATTTATCTCCCAATAGAATTGGTATAAATATAATATCAACTCTCATTCATTCACCACCTAGAAATGAAAACAAAAAATAACTCAAGAAGCACTCAAGTTACCAAGCGATTTCCTATTCTACCCTATTCTAATATTAATTAAAGGAACAACATAAATACATGTTTGAAGTAATAAAATATCCATAAGGTCATATGTGCCAAGTTACAAACTAGGTCATTATTGTACTTGATTTACACACATTGCATGATTCACACATAAGACAACATGTAGGGGATAAATACATGAGTCTAAGGCACTCTTTTACATTATTGTCTATGTAAGAAGTTCCATTTGACAATGGGGTCATTGAAGGTTAGCTTAACATTGTGTGCCCACTAACCCATTTTCCCCCAAGGTCACATTGAAGATGGAAAGCTAGGGTGTTTCCATCTCACTATGATCAATAGTCCATGACCTAAATCTAAATGCACCAGAGTGAAGGTGAAGCCAAACATATAATAATCTAGGCATTCACATCTTATTTGACCATATATTTCATATAAGATGCTAGCATCAAACTTAGACACTAACATCGATGTAACTATCTAGGGCCGACATAACTGTCTAGAGAGCTAGAGGCAACAGATCTAGAATCTAATGATTGATCCAAAAATCTCTTCCTACTCAATTTTTACATGTACCCGATCTAGATCTACATTAACATCAAAACCAACTAAGTACTCTCTTTTATGTCATTTTTATATCTAACACAATTATACTTTTCATTAATAGCTTATCTCAGTTTAATAAATTTAAGATATGGTACATTTGAATTTCACACATTAATTGGCCTACTGTAGAGCTGATATTCACCTTTGTGCCTTATAATTTATATATTCTTAACCCTATCTAACTGTTGACCATTTTTTGCCCAATATGCCAAAAATCGGTCACCTTCTGCCCCTGCTGTGCTAGGCCATTTTCATTTTTCAATTTTGCATGAATCTGGCAATTTCTACAGACTTTGCAGGTTCTAAAATTTTTTATTGACTCAGCAGGTTAGTCCTTTGGTGCATGAAGGATCAGTTCAGAGAGTTTTGAGTTTTACAAGGCTTCTTCAGGCTCTGGTCTAAAGGAAATCACAAAAAAAATTGGCATCTTTGAACCATTGAACCGGTTCAAGGCCTTGGTTCAACGTTTAAAGTTCATCGACACTTGGTTCAATGCTTCGGTTCAGTTCAACGATTCAACGGCCTTTAGTTCAATGCAGGAGTTCATCGATCGGATCATTTGGCTTTGGTTCAAGTGGCTCGGTGCACTTCATTGAACCATTAGACCAGTTCAACAAATTGGTTTAATCATTTAGTTCAATGCTTTGGTTCAATGGATGATTCAACAAAAGGACCCGATGAATTTTGCTGAGGATGGTGATGTCTTAAAAGCTATCAAATTTAAGCCAACAAAAAGGCTGTTGTTTTTTAAACGCCCAAGTGCTAACTATGGAAAAAGCCCAAGGAACACAGTGACCTGCCAGAAGATCACCCCTGAGGGCTGAAAGAGCAAGAAGAAGACAAGGTAGAGAAAGACAAAAGTGCCAAGTGTAGGAGCAGACAAATAGTCTAAGTGGTGAAGGAAGGCGTCGATTCAAGAAATTACTCTAGTAGGTGAAACAATGTCTATGAATTGACCATTAGAAGGTGCAAATGGACAATTGTGTGACCCATTTTCTTCATTTCACATTTATGAGCAGACAAACTATGTAGGTGCCTTCAAGGAGCAGTCTCGATTAATGGGGAAACGGTGCAGCCATGTCAAAAAATGCCTGAAGTCAGAGCCAGGACCAACACAACATTTATGTTTAAGCGGCCTGCTCTCCCCAAAGCTCGTAAGGCACATGGGTCACTTGTAAAAAGGGTGCCAAGAGGCCTCCTTTTTTATTCTATGTATTGGAGACTTTTCATTTGAGAATAATCTTCCACATTTGTAAGGCATAGCCCTAGCAAAATTTCACCTGAATTAATAAACGCATTTTTTACCTCTATCTTGGATAGATATTTCTATGTATGTCTTGAGTGTTATTTCGTGTTTAGTCATTATTTCTTGATGCTTTCACAGGTCCAACACCAAGATATCTATTGTATACAAGGTGCCATTTTTTCAACTGACAAGGAGAGATATATTTGGAAGTGCAGAAATAGAAGAAATTACTTATAGTGTGCATTTCATAGCACCTTTGGTGAATCTCTATTTTTTGTATTTTCCATTAAAGCCTCCTTGCCGAGTTTCTTGCAGTCAAGTCCTTCTGCCAAGTCTAAAGTGTATGTATGTGTTTGAATGATTTTAAGTGTGAATGTGAGAAGGTTAATTTTTATTTTGGTACATCACCTCCTTTAGAGTAGATTTGTTTTCCTGTAATCTTTCTCTCTTTTCACCCCCCCATTATATATATATATATATATATATATATATATATATATATATATATATATATATATGTTAGCACTTACTGGAACAAATCAGATGCATCAAAGGGAGCTAGTCCTTACCTAGAGACTCTCCCCTCCAGCTTCATTGGTCCCACAGGTGAGAGGGGAGTTTCCATTTTTTGCGTGTGGAAGGCAGGAGCTCGGCCTCCTTGCCTCGGGTGCAATCCACTGCATCAATAGTTTTTGGCACGCTTGGTGGGACCAACTAGGACAAGTTGTGTCCAAAGAGTTGAAGAATTTTTGGTGTGTTCTTCAACCGACCAGCCTTTGGAGGCTTTTGCATCAACACCAATGGCAAATCTAAGTTGAATCAACTGGTTAAGCAGCCTGGTGCCATCAGAAATCTTATTTTTGTATGTATAATTCCTTTGCACAAAATCATGGGTCTTGTTTTCCTTCATGTGACTATGATCAGACTCAATATTTTTAGAGAATCGCCTCAAGCAGCCCTCCTAGTTACCCTACAACGATAAGGGAAACGGCCCTAGAATTTGAGAAGCAGATGATGGAGATCGACAGACTGGAGGAGCAGTACAGATATCAACAGGAGCTGATGTATAAAGAGGAGTGTTTGTTTAGGCAAGCACATGCCTTGCAATCCATGGAGGAGGAGGTAGCAAAATGGAGAAATCCATTTATTCAAGGCAATCAGCCTTATGTGCCCCCTCTTATTTTGAAGAAAGCCCCCTCTTTTGTACCCAATCCTTTTTATCAGATAGCACTTGCTCACTCCAGCTCATCAAATGCATTTGCTCTATATCTCGTGCACCTGGATTTCCAACACTAGAGGGCATCAAAACAACCTCCCATGGAGATGAACCTTCTAAACTCCTTAGATTGTGAATCTTCCATTGGGGGGAATACCACCAGCCAACATGTCCCTCTTCTAAAGACTCTTCTAGTGCATCAATAGTCTCTTCCTTGCATTCCTTAACCTCCCCAAGTCTTTTAACATAATGTGCAGATCCCAAGTTGGAGGAAGGAATGCCAGGAACCAGCCCAGAGCCTTGAAGAGGATGATGCTGGTGATCTCCAAGAAAGGCTCCTTCAAGAAAATATAGCCAAGAGAATTGCAAAGTTGGAGTCCCAAATGAGATTCCTCAGCCAACGTGTGATGGACCTGTTTGAACCCAACCCATCCACACACCTCCAAGAGAGCTATCAGGCCACACCTGATATGGATGAAGTGTTGACCAAGTGGAAGGAGGAGAATCATTTGATTCTAGCTCAAGGACTGCCTCCTCTTCCACATGTTTTTTCTACTTCACACCTTCTTGAGGAGGAACCTATTCTACAGGAGGCTAGTGAGGAGCAGAAGATCCTGTCTACAGTTGATCAGGAGGATATCTTTGAAAATCTAGAGATCCTGATCATCGAGAAGGAAAAGGAGAGGTCTGTCTTCCTTGAGGAGAGCCTTGAAGAAGAAAGCTTTGAATAGAGAGGTGATGTTCTATGGGATGAGCAATTAGTTTGTGATTCCATTTCAGACATCACCACAGTCACCCTTCTTCAAGAAGGCCAAAAGGAAGTATAGGATGAGTCTGATAGGGTTTTTAATGAGGCAGAAGGAAATGGGTCAGACCATGATACATTGTAGAGGGAATGTGCAGATCAAAGGGCTTATGGTGATGAGCCAATAACCATTGATTTCTTGGTGGATAGCACTAATATGATGAACTAACATTCAACAAGCTTCCAAGAACAAACAGAGTACACATATGTTGGGAGCATGTTTGAATTTGTTTCACTCGGATACCAGCCAAACCAGGTGACAGGCAAGAGGAACAAGTCACCAAATCTCTTTTTCTTTCAGCCACTTGTCTGCCACCATAAGTCTTCTTGCCAAGAAGGGGACTTAAGAAGTTTTCCCTTTGATCTAGGAGGGAGGCAAATATTCTTGGTTAGCTGTA
Organism: Torreya grandis; assembly: GCA_037957365.1. NCBI lineage: Eukaryota > Viridiplantae > Streptophyta > Pinopsida > Cupressales > Taxaceae > Torreya > Torreya grandis. The sequence goes on from JARHVA010003929.1 coordinate 1,555,099, forward strand.
TATAGTAGTTTTCTTTCAGTTGTCTTTCCTACTTTCCCTAAGTGCAGTTACACAGGTAGTGTTTTTAGCCTTGTGTGTTTCCCTTTGCGTGTGGGGTAAGAATCTTCATGTTTTGATTCTCAGATATTTTAGGGCTGTCACTAACTTTCTTCAAAGCTGCATCTGACTCCGTGCCCAATGGACTGCAAGGCAACTAGTCTTTAAGCATAGTAGGCATGCTTCCCCTGGGAGTTGCCAATCTATTGACCATTTTTTGCCCAATAGGCTAAAAATTGGTCACCTTGTACCCCTGCTGTGCTAGGCCATTTTCATTTTTTGATTTTGCATGAATCTAGCGATTTCTATAGACTCTGTAGGTTTTGGAAATTTCTACAAACTCAACAGGTTAGTCCTTTGGTGCATGAAGGATCAGTTTAGAGAGTTCTGGGTTTTACAAGGCTTTTTCAAGCTCTAGTCTAAAGGAAATCATAGAAAAAATTGGTGTTTTTGAACCATTGAATTGGTTCAAGGCCTTGGTTCAACATTTAAAGTTCGTTGGCACTTGGTTCAACCTTGGTTCAGTTAAATGGTTCAATGGCCTTTGGTTCAATGCAGGAGTTCATCGCTCAGATCATTCGGCTTTGGTTCAAGTGGCTCAGCGCACTTTGTTGAACCATTGAAGCGATTCAACATATTGGTTCGACACTTTGGTTTAATGAATGATTCAACAAAAGGACCCATTGAATTTTATCGAGGACAGTGACGTCTTGAAAGCCATCAAATTTAAGCCAGTAAAAAGGCCGTTGTTTTTTAAATGCCCAAGCGCTAACTATGGAAAAAGCCCAAGGAACGCAGTGACCCGCCAGAAGATCACCCTCAAGGGATAAAAGAGTAAGAAGAAGACAAGGTAGAGAAAGACAAAAGTGCCAAGTGTAGGAGCAGACAGATAGTCTAAGTGGTGAAGGAAGGTGTCGATTCAAGAAATTACTCTAATAGGTGAAACAGTGTCTGCGAATTCACCATTAGAAGGCATGAACGGGCAACTGTGCGACCTATTTTCTTCATTTCACATTTATGAGTAAACAAACTACGTAGGTGCCTTCAAGGAGCAGTCTCAATTAATGGGGAAACAGTGCGGCCATGTCAAAAAATGCCTGAAGTCAGAGCCAGGACCGACACGACATTTATGTTTAAGCAGCTTGATCTCCCTAATGCTCGTAAGGCACATGGGTCACTTGTAAAAAGGGTGCCAAGAGGCCTCCTTTCTTCTTCTATAAATTGGAGACTTTTCATTTGAGAATAATTTTCCACATTTGTAAGGCGTAGCCTTGGCAAAATTTCACTTGAATCAATAAATGCATTTTTTACCTCTATCTTGGATAGATATTTTTGTGTATGTCTTGAGTGTTAGTTTGTGTTTAGTCATTGTTTCTTGATGCTTTCAAGGTCCAACACCAACATATCTGTTGTCTACAAGGTGCCATTTTTGTAGCTGTCAAGGAGAGCTATATTTGGAAGTGCAAAAATAGAAGAAATTACTTACAGTTTGCATTTCACAGCACCTTTGGTGAATCTCTATTTTTTGTATTTTCCATTAAAGCCTCCTTGTCGAGTTTCTTGCAGCCTGGTCCTTTTGCCAAGTCTGAAGTGTATGTATGTGTTTGTCTGATTTTAAGTGTGAATGTGAGAAGGTCGATTTTTATTTTGGTGCATCACCTCCTTTAGAGTAGATTTGTTTTCCTGCAATCTTTCTCTCTTTTCATCCCCCCCATTATATATATATATATATAAAATTAGAGTTTAAAATGCTTAGAACTTTGAAAATAAAGTTCATATAGAAATACCTAATTTATAGTTTACCTATGTATTGGAAATGACTAAAAATGATGAAAAAAATCATAAAGTAGTGTATAAGACAACCCAAAATTTTTGTAGAGATCTGATTATGCGTAAAAAATGACCATTACCTAACTAGTTCAATAGTGGTTAAATCAGTATCAAACTAGTTCGATACATGATGTTGGTTCGATACTAGTATATCATGTCAACTTAATCTAAAACTTTGTGAGTGTCTTTTTTATCTCTTCTTTGCCATAAACCTTTCTAGATTATCAATTTGATGCACAAAACTTTTAGAATTCCTTATCCTTTCTCCAAACCCTAATTCACTCTTAAGATACCTTAGAAGATCATAAAAATTGGTGTAGTTAAGAGGGACCTACCTCAGTTAGATCCCTATTCTTAGTTAGTTTGGAAATTAACACTCATGCAATTCATCAAGAAATATATTGTGTGTAGATCACATCCCTTATTCCTACACATGAGATGCAATCAAGTAGTTGATTCGATATGATCTTTAATTAATCCTTCTTATGGTAAAATAATGTATCTATAACACTTCAATAAAAGGAAATGTAATAAAGCAAAATATATGTGAATAGATGTATTATCTCTCTAAAATATTTAATTATGAATGCATTAGCATTATCTTATACATATACATATACATATACATATACATATACATATACATATACATATACATATACATATACATATACATATATGTTTTCTTGAATTCAAATTATGACCTTATTAGCATATAATCCAACATTGTGGAAGTAAGAAACCCAAAAACCATGGAAAAACAAATAAAAAAATATAGAAAGGGGTCAAAAGGACACACAACTGACACAACCACTATCAAACTAATTTAATCGTGTTAAACTGATAAAAACCTTGAAACCAAGATCTAGATATTGCAGGAACACATAGAAGAATCAGAGACAATAAACTAAGTAATATGAAGGTTCTTTTGTATTCTAGATTGAATGTAACATGACCATTGAAATTAGATCACCAAAAGTAAATATGTAAAGGCAAGGTGAGGCTATATAAGACCCAACACAAAATAAAAATCTACAATAAGAGCCTAATCTAAATCAATAATCTATATACACATTAACACACTAATAACATATAAAATCCTAGTTCTCTACCAAAATTAAGTGTCTACATAATGCCTCACTTTTATGTATGTGTGTGCAAATACATCAAAGTAAAACTAAAAAGTTCTCTTAGGAGGGTTTGATGAAGAAGTTATGGTTGAAACCTTTAAGTTATGATTAAAGATAATACCAGACATGATAATGATTTGGAAGTCAAAATGAGGAGATAGGGTGCCTTGTCACACAACTCCACTCCTATAACCTACAAAATAGAAAAATCATGTTTCATCGCTATATGCATGAATTCCATGATTACTAGTAAGGGTCCACAAATTAGAATCAATGATCTTGTGCCCAAAGCTCTAGTGTACCTCTAAATAAACAAAAATGTTTATAATTAGACCAATATCTATATAAATTTATAAAAAAGTATGTAAATAAAATAAAAATGGTAGGAACAAATATACCTAGTGGTATGAAAACAACATCCATATAAAATATCTAAATATGTAGAATATGAGTTATAAATCTCTAGTGTACATAATGTGCCTTACAAGTTTTTGTTGTGCACTTCCTAGTTAAAGAAGAAAATATCTTATAATTTTTTGTATACAAAAGACAACCATTAGTAATCAAGAGTATTATTAATCAAATGAAAACAAAGTAAAACCTCTATGCTAACTAATTGAAATGGTACCTCATATGAGAAAAGAGGGATCACATATGTAATACCTTCACTTACCAATGGCAAAGGCAATCCTCTCAACATTGGATTGTGCTCTAGAAGATGCTTAGGATGTGGATCCTCAATGAAGCTCGTGAAAGAACTCTGACATGTCCCCTTGTTGATGGATTGATGTATTGGTTGTATGATGGCTTGATACCAATATTTTTTTATTTCTTGGACAAAATTTCTTTATGCTCTTCAAGCTTTCTGAATGTGAGGGGGTGAAGTGTAGTGTATAGATTTTCAAGATGAATGTGGGTCGTTGATCTTGATCCAAGATCAAGGTTGAGAATGAGTCAACTTTCTCATTGGATGAAGGAGGTTAAAGATTAAATATGGGGAGTTAAGTATGTAAGTCTTGATTTAATGAATGTATGGGATTGATTAGATATTGTCTCATGAGTTTAGATTCAGAGTGATTGACTAGAGATGGATTATGTGATGACTTAACTTGTGATTTGGAGTGATGTGATGATATTATGAATTTATTTATGTTATGGATATTTGGTGCATAATTTATTTTATTAATTTTAACCAAATAATTAATAAGGATTAATTAGTTGATTAACCCATAGGTCAATGATATGGGAGTTAGATGAGATTTAATATGTTATTGTGATATCATGATTAATTAATTGGGGGATGGATGAATAGTGATAGGTTAGGCTAGGGATGTAATGATGATATGATGATGACATTAGGAATGATAGGATAAAATGATGAGAGAATTGAGGTTCAATGACATTAGAGAAGATTAGGGATGAATAGTGATGAAATAAGGATGTTGACAACAAAGTGTTGAAAGTGAAGGTATCACAAGTAGAGTGTCTATACTTGGATGCATATGTTTTTAGCCTATTTGAAAGGTATTTTTTCATGGATGGGTGGAGGGAGGAGTAATGAATTTTAAATAATGAAAAATACCCAAAACAATAGGCACACAAGGATACCCCTAGTGATGCAGTGGTATGATGAATGGTTAGGGATGATACCCCATTAAGAAGGCATGTAGTGATGAAAGACATGAATGGGATCTCAAAATGAGAATATGGTTGTTAGCATAGAATAATGAAGGTTAAGATGGATGGATTATGGATGAAGAAATATGGGTTGGGTTATATCAACATGTGATGAACATGAAAGATGATGATGGATATGGATAGGGATATAAGATAATATGGATGGGTATGATTAAATATCTTGAACTAAGTATTACATGATTTGATTATGTTGAATGATGTGATTTTCCCCAAGAAATGATATATATGATAAAGTGGATTAGGAAAAATATATCTTGATGATAAATTTATGAGCTTGATTTGCTCAAGCAATGATATATTCAAGGAATAAATTTTGGAATGATATATCTCAATAAAGATACACACTTTGATGTGATTGGTAGATTACTTGTGATATGAAAGAATAACTCATAGAGTTAATCGATTGATGATGCAATGATCATGTGGATGGATGGTTGTATGATTGAGTAATGACCTTTCAAGAAATGAATAATCTAAAATAATGGGCATGTGAGGATGACCCTAGTGATGCATTGGTATGATGAATGGTTAGTAATGATGCCCCCTCAAGAGAAAATGTGGGGATAAAAATATGCACATGGGATCTCAAAATGAGAATAAAACCTTTAGAATGTTTAGATGAGGGTTAGAATGGAGGGATGGGAGTAAATAGAAAAATGTGATGATGATAGAGTAGGATGATTATGGACATGGATATATGATATGAATACGTTTATGGATGTAGTTAACTCACTTGAACGAAAGATTGCAGGCTTAGATTAATGTTGATTGATGTGATTGTAAGGGAGTCAATTGGAAATAATATATCCTGATGATAAAACTATGAGTTTGATTCACCAAAAGTAATGATATATGAAAGGAAGTGAATTTGGGAATGATATATCCTGATGAAGCTGCACATTTTGATGTGATTGATGGATTGTTAATTGATTGTTTAGGATATGAAAGCATAACTCATGGAGTTAACTAATTTCATGAATTGATAACATACTAAACACATTGATGAATGATTGTATCATTGATTAATGACATTTTAAAGAATGAAGAAGCCAAAAAAATGTGCACATGAGGATGGACCTAGTGGAATGGATTGATACTCATGCTATAATTGAATTAGTTTTGGTTAGATTGATCGAATATGGATTATATGAGATTGGATTGAAGTAGAGTGGATATGGATTAGTTGAAATTGGATTGGATAGGATTCATATATTATGTGATATATGCACACATAAATAGTGAAAATAAATAGTTAGATATGGATTATTAGTTAGAGGAAATCTATGGTTATGATAGATGCTGATTTTGGGAACATGATGCTAAGCTTGCATGAATTACTATTGTTTGAGAAACCTTATTTTTTATGTAGCATGTGATAAGATACACCATGATATCAAACACCATGATTCCTATTTCCCTACGTTTTTTGCTAATTACATTCAGAAGAAGAAGAAACTAAAGTTAAAGGTCAGGGGTTTGTATGTTACCTAGATTAAGTTGCGCACCATATCCAAGCTTTGTGGGAGCTCCTCTTTGGTTGTGGAGGAAACACTTGTAGAAAGAATAAGACTCAAACAAAGAGAATGTTAGATGAGGATATGGTGGACTGCCAAGCTATGTGCTCGGTCTTAGACGCGTAAAAACTTCCTTAAGGGATGACAGTCCACTATTTGACAAAAAGAGTGTTGTATAAAAATAAATGATGAAAGACTAAGAAAGAAAAAGTAGATAATGCGTACCTGTTCTCTACAGTCAGTCTGACACAGTTGCCAACATCGATAGTTCTATCGATGTTAATTGGTAAATGATGCCGACGTCTGTTATATTTGCCACTATTGGTAGGGGCAATGGGCCTTGGATGAGTTTTGGAATATGTTTGTGGTTGATAGCAAGGTTTGGGAGTTTAAAGGTTTGTGCAAGGTTACAGGAAAGTGAATAGGGTCTCAGGATGATGAGGGTAAAGGGTAGGTGTATAAGAGGAGATAGGAATAAGAGGAAGGCTTTTCAACCCTTCCACAGAAGAAGTCGGGTCATCTCTCAATAGTACTCAAAAATACCAAATGGAAACTAATTACCAATGTATTCTTAAAATACTAAAATAAGAATGAATACTTAGCTCTCTTAGATGAAGAACCAAAGGTGTTAGAATGCTTGTTCCTATTGTGGCTGATGTCGAGGTCCTTGTACAATGTTTCAATCCAATCTAGAGTGACTTGTGCAAAATTTCTATAGCCAGGAGAGTGATAGTTGAATTATGATGCTTGGTCTCAGAGTGTGCGCGTTGATGTGCAAAGAGCTGGGGGGCCAAACTCAAGGTTAGAGCCTAGCTTATGTAACCGATGTCGGTGATCTCACCGGCATTGGCTGACAGTTGACAGACATTAGTGGCTAGAGAATGGGTAAAATGTCTATTTTTAGCCCTTTGCTCGTTCTCCATCTGCCAAGTGTATTCGCCATTGGAGAACGGTCAAAAGATGAGTTTATTAGGCACGAGAGTTAGTTAGAGAGTTGGAATAGGTCTTAGGTAGTTAGGATTTGGATGACTTAGTCTTAGGGTGACTCATAGGGTAAGAAATGGTCTTAGGGTGAGGTGTCTAGGCGAGGTGTCAAAGGTGAAAGGGGTTCAAGTGTGGGTTAGGACTATTAATGTTTAGAAAGGGACCAAGGGGGGGTTGACACAATATTGGTGTCTACATTTGCCCCTTTTTGTCTTGTGGTTTGTCTTGATGAACTGCAAGACAAAAATAGATGTTAGTTGCCCCAGGTATGGGATGAGGTATTCCCCCTCAAAGCAGGAATCGAGAGAGGGCAATTTGAAATTAATTGCCGATTTGATAGGCAGTGGATGAGTATGGTGAAGTTGGAGTGTGAATGCTGCAATAATTGAGATTGCACGTATACCACTTCTTGTGATAGGCAGGTCAAATTTCACAGGCAAGGTCAAGGAGTACTAAAATCAAAATAACCGGTCCCCAGCTTATTGGTGGTAGCTGATTCGGTTAAACGATCAAAGATGTAGCTCTAATGGTCATCGTGTTCCAAGTATCCAGGCTAGGAAGTGCTCTTAGAAAACACAAAAATGTCACAAATATTGGGGATCAACTTGGGCATGATCTAATAATACGTGTGACGGGTATAATGTGGGGTGCGTACAATTTGCTAACTATTCATGAGGTATCATATGCAATCAAAACAACCAAGGGAAAGTTGTCTCAAAAGTGGTCGTGGTCTGAGGAGATAGTCGCGATCTCCAAGGTCATTGGTCGAGTCGAGCTGAGATATAAGTGATCTCAAGTGTTGTTTGTTGTGGTTAAGGAGATGTATGTGATCTCCAATGTGCCCCATGAGAAGTCTAAGGTGGCTTTTACAGTGGCTGGGCTGGTTGTTTGGTCATGATTTTGGGCTGGTTTATATAGTTGGTCCATTAGGTAGACAGACAAATGAATGGCCGAGCTAACCTCAGAAGACCCCATGTCAACTGAGTGTTGCCTACATAGCCCCTATTTTTAAGGGCCTCAGGGCAATGTAGTTCTCCCCAAAAGGTAAGAAGAGTGTAGGTTATGGATTGGGTTTGACTAGGTTAAGTCATGGCTAAAGGTTATATGGTTGGTCCATCAGGTAGATGAACGAACGGATGGCCGAGCTAACCTTAGAAGACTTCGTGTCAATTGAGTGCTGCCTACATGGCCCCTATTTTAAGGGCCTCAGGCCAATGTAGTTCTCCCCAAAAGGGAAGAAGAGTCAAAGTGGTTGATAGTTGTATTGGTTAGGTTAGTGTTTCTAGCATTTCCCATATGTGTGATGGTTCATGCTTGAAATGATAAGTATATGATGATGTTACAGCCTTTTCCATATTATGTGATGGTGTATTCTGTAACATTGGTTATGTGGTTTTTCATCCCTAGAAATTTTCCATATTAGTGATGGTGTATGCCAAAAATGAAATGAGTACGATGCTGTTACAACCTTTTCCATATTATGTGATGGTGTATTCTGTAACATTGGTTATATGGTTTTTCATCCCTAGCAATTTTCCATATTAGTGATGGTGTATGCCAAAAATGAAATGAGTATATTTATGTTTCAACAAGTTTCCATATTGGTGATGGTATATGCTTGACATAAATTGTGTTTGGTTGATAGTTTCCATGTGTATTGTTTTCCATAGAAACTAGTGTGAATGGGCTATGATAATTCATATAACACAAATTGGTATTTGTATTAAATAAATCATGATGCCATGTTAGTGGTTACAAAAAGGTTTGGTTTGGGTTGGTTATAAAATGATTTGGTTGTATGTGAAAGGCGTGTTGCTCTTTCATTGACAAGGAACATAATGATGGCATAGATAGGGATTGTGCAAACAAAAGCCCCATTCATGCATTATGTCATTGACCATTGATTTTTGTTAGAGAAGTATGCTAATCACTTGACATTAAGTGAGCTCAAAATCCCTTGGCTATGTTGGGGTAATAGGTATGATTATGTGATATGTGAGGATAGCGTAACCCTTTTTAGCAGGGATAACTTTGCCCCTTTTATAGGTGACCCTGAGAACGACTATAGACAAGTCCATGACTTAATAGTTTGTCAGTCATTTTTTTTGTTTTTTTTGGTAGACTGATCAATGCGGGAAGTCTACTTGGGGATGTTGTTGTGTTTTGTGGTCATGTCGAAGCTGATCGATGCGAGAAGCTTCTGAGAGGGTGTTGTCTTTGCAACAAAATTTGAGCATAGCCATCCTTCGAGGGTGTGGTCTATATTGTGCTTTGTATGTTTGGATGTCTTTGAATAACTGTCCTTTAAGGGAGTAGTCTACTAATTACAACAATGATGCAACTGTCCTTCAAGGGAGCAGTCTACATTTATAGTTTATGACCTTTGTATATTTTGTTAGGCATCCCAGTTTTATATAATATTCGTTGACGAAACTTTTAGTCATGGACTAGAATATAGAGGTTTGGGGGTTTTATTTTTATTAGAACAAAGCATTAATGCAAAAAGGGTTTAACTAATGTTTATAGGGAAAAAGGGTTGAAAGGAATAGGAATGAGGATGATGGGGGTTGCTCAAGGGACGAGCTCAAGTTAAACATCAAGTGAATGATTACTTGGTTAATAGTAGAATGGTCACAGATATAAGGCATTAAGAGGCTCAGGTTCTGGCTGGCCTTCGAGAGAAGACAAACAATAAGTCCCTGATCCATAATTGTGCATTATTATGTAAGGTCTGAGCCAATTAGGAGCAAACTTGCCTCATTTGCTTCTTTCCATATTGGTCACGTGTTGGTTATCTTTAAGGACAAGATCTCTGATTTTGAAATCTCGCTCTTTCAAATTTTTGTTGTAGGCATGTTTTGGTCGATGTTGGACGTGAAGTAGGTTAGCATGTTGTTGGCATTTGATACAACACCGAACATAGTCATTGCAGTCTTGGTTAAGAGTGGGCCAATAATAGCCCAGACGGAGGATGAATTTTGTAACCAAGTTATCGCTAAAATGCCCCCCACAAATCCCATCATGAACTTGTTTGATGGTATAAGATGTCTCAGTGGTGGTTAGGCATCAGAGAAGGAGGCTGTTGAGACCTCGTTTGTAGAGAAGACCCCCTAACATGGTGTATCGAGTAGTACTCTTGATAAAAGCCCGCCGTCCATTGCTAGAGAGATCAGGAGGAATGATAGAATATGTTAAGTAGTCAACAAGTCATTTATACCAAACATCATGTGAACTAGAGAGGTTAGGAGGAATTTCCCCTGAAGATGTTGGTTGAGATGTGCCCAAAATAGTAATATTAGTTTTTGTTGGTTGAGAAGGCTTGACGAATGGATATGTCCAAGGGATAGAAACCTTCTCTTTTCCTTTATCCTTTAGGGTTTGGGACCTAGTGGTCACATTAATAGTATTGATTTCAAATAGAGGGGGAGAAGGTGGTAGAGGGACCATAATCTCATGTAGGGATCCTGATTCAAGTGAAGAGGTTTGGGAAGCATGGGATGGTGTTGGTGGTTTGTCAAAAGAATCTTCAACAAGAAGGGTATCTTTTTCTAACTGCTGGCGAATGACAACCTTAAGGGTGCAACAACGCTCAGTATCATGCCCAGGTGTGCGATGATATGCATAGATTTAGGTGTTGTTGAACCAAGATGGTTTTGATCTGAGAGGTTGGTATGGCCTAATGGGTAGGAGAACAATGCTAGAAGACTACAACAATCAGCATAACAGTGAAGCATAGGAACCCTTTAATGGGTCTACGCTCTTTATTGCAGTAGGGGTTGACAACTTCTATTTAGGAGTTGTAGGAGAAATTTTTTGTACCACTTGTTTTGTTGGTGGTGTGGCCACACACGTAGATGGGACTTTCTTGGTGAGAGGGGTCAAATTTGTTGGAGGAAATATATGTTTGACGGGTAGAGGGAGTAATGGAGGCAATTTATTTTTGTAAGGTATTGGAATTGGGTGCAATCCTGTTAAAGTGGAAGGATGTGGACCCAAGATAGAAGGCAATGGTGAAGGTGAAAGAGTTTTTTGTACCACCTTTTTGGTTGGGGGAGGAGCAGACCAACGTGGTTTAGCATCCTTCTTTAGTTTTGTGTGAGGACCACTATTGTGGGGGTTGAGGTTCAAATCTACCTTCACTTGTGGGTGAGTGAGGTTTGATACAGGGTGAACATCGAGAGTTTTAATCTATTTTGGCATGGTGGACGCCTGCAAGGGTTTTTATTCATATATGAAAGGTTGAGCTTCTGATGTTTTGGAAGTAGAAGCCCGATCCTTGTTAGAGACTATGGGGTGAATCATCGTGGAAGGGTTGGCAGTAGGAGATGAAGTGGGATGTGTAAGATAAGGAGCCTTAAGTTTCTCCCATAATGCCTGATGTTTTAGGTTCCTTGAATGGATAAATCCTATGTTTTCTACTAACCGAGAGAAGGGTTTAGGTGACGTCACGCGAGGTCTTACAGTCATTTTTTTGGAGGATTTGGGCGATTGTGAGAGCAAAAAGTGTTGGACACAGTGATCTTGGGCCAAAGGTGAGAGAAAACCATCACCAGATCTTCCTCGGTCAAAGTAGGTAAGGTGGCAAGTTCTTCTCTTGGTGGAGAAGGGATTGGAGAATTTGGCTCTTCAAGTGGATAGAGCATAGGGATGATCATGCTTTCGGTGTGTGGTTTAGGAGCGGGGAAAGTATGATCCCCCATTGATGATAAGAAGGATAAGGGCGAGGCCGCCAGTGTTGGTGCCATCAAAACATCCTCCAATATGGGAGAGGTCAAAGTAGCCTCTCCTACATGTGAAAGAGGGGTGGATGGAGGACTATCCTCCATTGGTGGAGAACAAATAGGAGAGGAAGGCTCCTCTAAAGGGTGAAGTAGAGGGATGATGGCCCCTTCTACATGAGGACATGGGGTATGCTCTTCCAATGGTAGAAGAAGAGGAAAGGTAGGGGCAAGAGGAACAGGTAATATGGGTTCCTCACAAAGTAGAAGAATGGGTAGAGGAGGTGTTTGATGTTGTGGGGGTGATATGTGTGAAATAGGTTCATCCACGCGAAGAAGAGAAATAGGTTGACTAACCTCTTCAGATTGTGATAGAGGTTGGTTAAGAATGAAAGGAGAGACCATGTTGACTATGCGTATGTTGCATTCTTGAAGGTCATCAACTATGGTCCGAACATTGTTCTGAATTGGGGGATGGTTAGGAAAGGGTTGCCTAAAAACATCCATGTTTTGGTTAGCTGGTGCATTAGGGTTATCCAAAACAAGGTCCCCTTTGTCTAACATGTCTTGAACAATGTTTTTGAAGGTTTTGCAATTGTCTATGTCATGACCTTTGACACGATGATAGTTACAAAAGTCATTTTCCCTATACCATGCAGGGATGGCTTTTGAGGGGTCAAATTGGGGTGGTCAGATTTGAGGGAGATTGAGGACCCCCTGCTTCACTAGTTTATCCAATACAAAAGTGTATGATTCTACTATTGGAGTGTATTGACGCTATACATACCATTATTGGAATTGTCTTGTGATGTTTTGTGATGTGGAAGGCTCAGATTGGTTGGTTGTGGTAGAGGATGATGACCTAAGTACCACAGTGTTCGCCGATCCCTTGGACTTGGAGTGGGAAGCAGAATATTTGGAAGAAGAAGGGTCATTGGATTTTGCGTTGGTATTTTTTCTACTCAATTTGACTCTATCCTCTTCAACTGCGTGGAGTTCAAGCTTTTGGGCCATGGTGAAAGCTTCATCAAATGTGTGGAAAGTCTGAACCCGCAAAGTGGACGAGATGTGCTTGGCACATGCTCTTGAAAAGAGCTCAATAAGCTCAAGTTGAGGTAGTGAGAAGGAGAGTTGGTTAATCAAACCTCTCCAATGGGCAACGAAGTCAGCTATTGATTCATCGTCAAATTGTCTAATAGAATAAAGGTCTGTGATGGAGACCTTCTTAGTGATGTTGATTGAGAAGTGGTCAAGGAATAGCTGAGTGAGTTAAGTGAAGGTGAAGAGAGAGTGACTGGTAATGGAGCTATACCAGTCAAGGGCGGTGCCAGAAAGTGACATAGGGAATGTGGGAAGTAATAACGCATCATCATGTGTTATAAGGTAGCAAGCGTGTCTAAACACTCATAGATGTTGTTGTGGGTCCTCTTTACTCTGAAAGTGAGTAAAATTTGGGAGTTCCCATTGGCTAGGGTGTGATCGAATAGGCACTGATGGGTGGATAGGTTTGTTGCAGATTTGTTCATACAAAAGAACACTCCTCGAACCTGAAATGGTTTTCTCAAGGTTGGACATCTTATCCATCAGCATCTTAATTAGATTGGCAGATGGATTGGCATGAGGGGCACCCCCTAAGTTATAGGGTACCTAAAAGGCATTGGGAGGGGCGTATGACGTAGTTGATTGCATTTGTATAGGTGCAACATATTGATAGTTTGTCATAGGGGCTAATGTCAAGGTGAAAGGGGCTTGTGCCATGAAGTTGGAGGGCACAACTTGACTAGATGCCGCAAATGGTGGTTGAATGGTGGGAACACTAGTTAAAGGATATGTGGTCACTCTTGTATTTATGGGCGCAAGAGTGGGTGGGATACAGACAATCAAGTTTTGAAAAGGTGTCAAATTTGGTTGAATTGTTTGTGGTTGAGGGGGTACAGAAACCTCAATGGAGGTAGGGCTAGAAATAGAAGGGGAGGCAAATCTTGAATATTGGCTATGGCTGGGTTACTAGTCGAGGTAATGGCTTGAGTAACCATAGGTTGGGTAGCGGATGCTGTTGGTATCATTGTCGCTTCAACCAAGGAAGTTGGCATCCCATAAATTGGGTTACCTAAGGGATCTCACATTTGGCTTCTAGTGAGATAGTGTTGGAGAGCCTTGATGTTGTGGTTAAGGAATCTCTCAAAAGCTTGATCCCCTTTGGGAATAATTGGAGGTTAATCGGGGGTAGGCTGGATAGGAGTATGCTCAGTATTTGAAGTGTACTCCATTAGGTGACTTGGTATGAAGGGCGAAGGTGGGAGTAGCTATTGACTCGCGTGGTCAACAAGAGATTTGGCTTGACGGCATGTCAGAACCATTCAAGGTGAAATAGATTTAGTTTCAAAAAACTGTGTGTTTCAGTTTCAAAAAACCAAAATTTGTGTTTAATAGCAAGAAAGTTGAGTTTTAAGCTTGTTGTTTGAAAATAAATTTTGTTGATAGTGATTGATGTCAGTTGTTTAACCAATGTCAGTTATGAAATGTTGCCGACATCGATGGAAAAATTGATGTCGGTGAAGATGAGTTGCCGACGTCGGTGGAAAAACCTATGTTGGTTTCTGTGTAATTCCAGAAACATAGAAAACTGATAGTTTTTGAAGGAAGGAGAAATTTTGAGTTGTTTTTAGACTTTAGAATGATGTGACCTTACCAGCTCAAATAATCAGATAAAAATAGTAGAATAGATGATTAGGCAAGCAACCTCTAAAACGTTAGATTCCTAAGAATAAATTTTAGAGTCGATGTGGCTTATGCCTTAGAAGAATATGTTTGTGAATTGGGCTTGTAGAACAAGGCCTAGAGAAGAAGTTTATGGCTGGTTTCAGGTTGTGTTTTGGTGCTCAAAGATCTGTGTTAGGTTTAGTACATGGCCTGGTGTTGGGGCTTGCTCCCTTCACTTCACGAACCCAGAGCTGAGCTGGGCCGCTTAGCCAATATATACTTTGCCTATAGTTTATACTCTGCCAGAGAACAGAGTGGGTCCTCCTCTTGGTAGTGAAGTCGAAGTAGGATCGCCGGGATGGGTAAGGTATCTGCTAGGTGATGAAATCCTAGACGGGCCTTGTCTCAAGTGTGTTTAAGTGTTTAATTTGATGTGATTGTGGTTTGGTTGTGTAACATTTGTGAACTACGATTTATTCATAATGCTTTGAATTACTAAGTGAGCTAAATGTGCATTCAAGCAAGAATGAAATGCAATTATTGTTTTAACCCAAATCGAAATATGTTGTTTCAAATGCAAACAGTTGAGAAGAGGTTAAGAGTATGAATTTTCACTACTCTATGATGCAGGGAAGAAGTGACAAGAAGAGAAATAGAGATGTTATTTTTAACTTATGCTAATGGTTTCTTTTCGAAATAAGAAAATAGAAGAGAGATGCAAGAAGAGAATATTTTCCTAATGCAACTATATGCAAATTTGATTTTCTAAAAGAATGAATCCAAGGAAAATTCTAGGGGTCCACCGGGCGTGCCAGAATGTTTCTCTACGTTTTTCGCTAATTACATTAAGAAGAAGAAGAAATTAAAGTTAAAGGTCAGGGGTTTGTACGTTACCCGGATTAAGTTGTGCACCGTATCCAAGCTTTGTGGGAGCTCCTCTTTGGCTATGGAGGAAACCCCTGTAGAAAGAATAAGACTTAAACAAAGAGAATGTTAGATGAGGATATGGTGGACTACCAAGCTATGTGCTCAGTCTTGGAAGCGTAAAAACTTCCTTAAGGGATGACAATCCACTATTTGACAAAAAGAGTGTTGTATAAAAAGAAATGATGAAAGACTAAGAAAGAAAAAGTAGATAACGCGAACATGTTCTTTGCAATCAGTTTGACACAGTCACCAACGTCAATAGTTCTATCGATGTCAGTTGGTAAATGGTGCCGACGTCAGTTATACTGCCACTGTTGGTAAGGGCAATGGGCCTTGGATGAGTTTTGGAATATGTCTGTGGTCGACAGCAAGGTCTGGGAGTTTAAAGGTTTGTGCAGGGTTGCAGGAAAGTGAATAGGGTCTCAGGATGATGAGGGTAAAGGGTAGGTGTATAAGAGGAGATAGGAATAAGAGGAAGGCTTTTCAGCCCTTCCATAGAAGAAGTCGGGTCATCTCTCAATAGTACTCAAAAATACCAAATGGAAACTAATTACTAATGTATTCTTAAAATACTAAAATAAGAAAAAATACTTAGCTCTCTTAGATGAAGAACCAAAGGTGTCAGAATGCTTGTTCCTATTGTGGCTGATGTCGAGGTCCTCGTATAATGTTTCAATCCAATATGGAGTGACTTGTGTAGAGTTTTTGTAGCTAGGAGAGCGATAGTTGAATTCTGATGCTTGGTCTCAGAGTGTGCGTGTTGATGTGCAAAGAGCCGAGGGGGCCAAACTCAAGGTTAGAGCCTAGCTTATGTAATCGACGTCGGTGATCTCATCGGCGTCGACCAATAGTTGATCGACGTCGGCAGCTAGAGAATGGGTAAAAGGGCTATTTTTAGCCCTTTGCTTGTTTTCCATCTGCCAAGTGCATTTGCCATTGGAGAACGCTCAAAAGATGGGTTTATTAGGCACGAGAGTTAGTTAGAGAATTGGAATAGGTCTTAGGTAGTTAGGATTTGGATGACTTAGTCTTAGGGTGACTCATAGGGTAAGAAATGGTCTTAGGGTGAGGTGTTTAGGTGAGGTGTCTAGGCAAGGTGTCATGGCGAGGTGTCCAAGGTGAAAGGGGTTCAAGTGTGGGTTAGGACTATTAATGTTTAGAAAGGGACCAAGGGTGGGTTGACACAATATTGGTGTCTACAATTCCATTGTTTCAAAATGGCATATGACTGACTCAAATACAACAAACAAGAAAATCACATGCAAAAAATATAAATGTTTTTATTGCTTTTATTTGTTTTAATTTTGTTGTCTATATTTTCTATTATTTTCAATTTTTTTGATTTTATATATAAAAGTCAGTAGCAAAGGGAAAACCATTTATACCATGGGGGATGAAAGTGGTAGTGGATGAAAGGGATTTAGGATGATGCTTAGGGATGAATATGGGCAAATACAAATGAATTAGGGATGAATAAAGATGAATACATGGTGAAATAAATAAGTTAGGGATGGATACAAATAGATTAGGGATGAAATAAGATGATGATGAAGATAGTGAAGATGATGAAGGAGATGAAGTTCAGGGATGATGATGGTGGTAGGGTGCGAATCCACTATTCATAGGTCATTATTCATAGCCACTATTCACAATCACTATTAATGGTGATGTGCCAGGTTGAGATGGCATCTTGGTGATGTGGTATGCAAGTGTGTAGATGATGTGGCATGTAATTGACATAGCATATAGGTGATGTGGTATGTGTTAGGAATTAATCCAATACATGTGCAATAAAAATAAATGAAAAAATAATAGCTACAAAATCAAAGAACAAGAGTAACATGTTACATAGAGAATTTACGTGGAAACCTTGCAAGATGCAAGGAAAAACCATGGGGCAAGTAGTAGCTTTATATTTGTATTAACTTCAAAAATTGAAACAACACTTCCTCCTTAAACACACTCTCCTTCTCTACAATGAGATATTTCAAGCATACAAGCTTTACAAAGCTATTTTTACAAACTAGAAAATAATGACTTATTTTCTCCAACTTCCACCACACTCTAAACATTCTATCAAATGTTCTCATTTAATATAAATTAGAATGAATGACTTATGGATGAAATAAATGAAGGAGAGATAATAAAAATATGCCACACCCATGTGGAAATACTATTCATCATGTGACCTTCCTCACGTGAGTCCAAAACATGAAGGTATTGGATGATGTCATCATCCACCTTTGCTCCAACAAAGACAAAATCACTTTTGAATTTAACCTCATGAAAAAAACAAGGTATCCCAAAGAATTATGCCCCACATTCACATGGGGTAAATAATGGCATCAAAATCTCATGATTATCCTCCAACATGAAAACCCACACACATGTGCCAAAGAATTAAAAAATTATTTGCCTTTTGACTTGGTTAACTTGCTTTTCAAGCCAACCACATTTGATATTATAAAATGGAATCCCATTTCCTCTCTCCTCATTTTTAAACAAATAAAGATGATTTGTGGGTCATGCCATGTCCCACTTGTGCTACCTCATATGTCTAGTCACTTGGGTCCCACCATGGGCCCACCATTTGGGCCACACTACCATGTCACTTATGAATAGTAACTATGAATAGTGACTTCACATACTAACATTCTCCACTTGAAGTGAATATACATAGGATTTTCCATACCTATGTATCCTACCATCTAGCTGCTTACCATGCTCGATGTTGCCTTCATCTCAATTTCAACAAGCCCAGAGAAGTTTTACACCAATCAAACTTCTTTATCCTGACCAACTTTGTTAACATGTCTATAGTATTCTATTCAGTGTCTACCTTTGATAACATGATCTTATCATCCTCCACCATGTTCTTGATGAAGTTGTACTTGATGTCAATATATTTCATGTGATCATGAAATGTTGCATTCTTCACCAAGTAAATTGTACTCTAACTATCACAATGCAAAGTAATTTTTCCTTGCATCTCCATGAAGTCACCCAACAACTTCTCTAACCATATTGACTCTTTGAAACCTTTGGTTGTAGACACATACACTACTTTAGTGGTTGATAAAGCCACCATTGGTTGTAACTTAGAAGCCCAACTCACAACTCCACCAGCAAAAGTAAAAACATATCTTGTAGTGGACTTTCATCCATCCCTGTCACCACCAATATCATAATTTATAAAACCTCTTATCTATTAATCTAACCCTCCATATCATATTACAATATATGAAGTGCCTTTTAGATATCTGAGTATCCACTTCACTACATACCAATGATCTTTTCCAAGATTTACCATGAACTGGCTCACAACTCCCACTGGTTAGGAAATATCTGATCTCGTGCTCACCATAGCATACATGAGGCTCCCTAATGCTGATGAATAAAGTAAATTGGTCATACTTGTCTTCTCCTCCTCTGTACCAAGATATTGTGTGAAATAAAACTTAAAATGTGCATGAAGTGGGGTATTAACTAGTTTGACATTTTGTATATTGAACCATTTTAGAACCTTCTCAACATATGCCTTTTGTGATAACCATATCTTCTTAGCTTTCCTATCCCTATGTATCTTCATCCCCAAAATTTGGTTTTCTACTCCTAAATCCTTCATCTCAAATGTCCTCGCAAATTGAGCCTTTAAATCATTGATCCTCTTCATGTTGGGGCCTACAACCAACATGTCATCAACATATAGTAGTAAAATAATAAAATTCTCATCATTGAATTTTTATGATATGCATAATGATCAGCTTTACTTCTGCTAAATCTTTATCTCTTCATGATTGTGTCAAATTACTTGTACCAAATTCGTAGTACCTACTTCAAACTATACAGTGATTTATTCAATATGTAAACCATGTGCTCCTTTCCTTTTACCTCATAGCCCTTAGGCTAATCCATATAAATCTCTTCCTTGAGATCACCATGTAGGAATGTTGTTTTCACATCAAGCTACTCTAGCTCTAAATTTTGTGAATCTATAAATGCAAGTAATACTCTTATAGTATTCATTTTCACAATGGGAGAGAAAATCTCATTGAAATTAATATCTAATTTTTGCACATAACATTTTCACCCCAAATGAGATTTGTATTGTTCTAACAAACCGTCATTATTCTTCTTCAGCATGTACACCCACTTGTTACCAACACTCTTTCTTATAGGTTGGAGATCTAAAAGCTCTGATGTCTCATTCTTATGGAGTGATCTCATTTCATCCTCCATGGCTTTCCTCTATTCTTTTGCATTCTCAGATTCTCTAGCTTCCTAAAATGAACTAGGTTCACCCATATCAGTAAACAAAGAAAAAGATGACTAAAATTCAGGAGTATACCTTTCTAGAACCTTCTTGGTATGAGTGGACCTTCTAACTTATGGTTGTTTTACTTGGTATTCTACTTTCTCTAAAACATCAACTTGCTCTTTTTCATTTTCTCCTTCCTTGACTACTTCAACTGGTACAACTTTAGGTGTCTATTGTACCTCTTTCCCTTTCATGGATTTTTCATTAAACACAACATCTCAGCTAACAATAATCTTGTGGTTATTAGGATCCCATAATCTATACCCCTTTACAGTTTCTTTATAGCCAAGAAAAATACATTTATTATATTTTAAATCTCACTTAGACCTTGTTTCTTTAGGCACATGGGTAAATACATCACAACCAAAAATATGTAAATCAAAATAATCAACTGGCTTACCATGCCAAGTCTCTTCTGGAGTCTTTCCATCCAAATCAACTGTAGGAGATGTATTAATAAGATATACAACTATATTAAAAACCTCTACCTAAAATCCATTTGTCAGATTTAATGCACTCAACATGATTGTTGCACGCTCCATGATAGTGTGGTTCATCCGTTTAGCTACACCATTCTGCTATGGAGTATAAGGGACAATGTTTTGATGTTTAATCCCTTCCTTCATACAAAATTTATCAAACTCCCTACATAAATATTCTCCTCCATTATTTGACCTGAGACATACAATGGATTTTCCCAAACTCTTTTCTACCCATACCTTAAATTCTTTAAAATTTTCCAAAGCCTCTGATTTTTTTCTGAAAAAATACGCCCATACTCTTCTAGAATAATCATGTATAAAGGAAATAAAGTAAGTTATACCATTTATAGACTGAGTAGGGATAGGTCCAAAGATATTTGAATGGATAAGTTGTAGAAAATTAGAAATTTTACCTACACTTGTAGTAAAATTTACCCTCTTCTATTTACCAAAGATGCAGTGCTCACAAAAGCCTAAATCACAAGACTTAATACCAACCAACATACTTTGATCATGCAATATCTTCAAGCCTTTCTCACTCATGTGTCTAAGGTGTTGATGCCATATCATAACAACATTCTAAGAGTTCTCTGTAGTTGTTACTACTATAGTACTTGTCACTGAATCTCCACATAAATGATATAAGGAGCCATACGATTCTTCTTTTTCTACCATCAAATATCCTTTGGTAATTTTACATTTACCATTACCAAAAATATAGGAATATCTCAGCTCATACATCACCTTGATGAACATCAAATTCTTCTTTAAATCATGAACATACCACACATATTTTCATCTTTTGATTCTACCATCATCCAACTTGATCCTTACATCTCCTCTTCCCACAACATCCAAAGGGTGATCATCACCCAAGTAAACAAATCTTTCATTATAAGGCTGGTATCCAATAAACCAATCTCTATATGGAGACATGTGGAATGATGATCCTAAGTCCAATACCTAGGTATTTGAAAGTGATCTACTATTACTAAGGTAAAATGCTTCTTCTGTGCTTTATTCCTCTGAATTTGTAGTGATGGCTTCAATTGAAGGTGGATTTTATTTTCCATCCTTCTTTTTCTTCTTTAATTGCTAAAAATTCTTCTTCATGTGGCCTAACTTTCCATAGTGATAACATTTTCCCTTATGTCCTTTAGACTTTGATTTGGAAGGTGATCTTCCATGATTACTCCTCTCACTAGATCTCCCTCTTACAGACAATGCTTCATTTCTTGAGGATGCACCAAAAGACTTTCTTCTCATCTCCTCTCCAAGAAGAGATGCAACTATATCTTCAAAATTAAGAGTGGATGATGATGAATTCTTGATAGTCATCACCACATGATCCCAGTTATCAGAAAGTGAACATAACAAGGTAATAGCCTTGTCTTCATCCTTCATCTTCACATTGATTGAGACTAGTTTGCTAACAATGGTATTGAACTTATTTAGATGCTCAACAATGGATGAATTCTCCTTCATCCTTAAACTGTAAAGTTGCTTCTTTAGGAAAATTTTATTTATTGCTTTGTCTGATATAGCTTGTTTAGTTTCTCCCATAAAGCTTCCACATTATTCTTCTTAGCAACATTGAAGAGCACAAAATTTGCAAGACACAAATGAATGGTAGAAACAACCTTTTTATCCATCTTGTTATAGTCTTCATCTATCATATTAATGAGCTTACTTTAAAACCCCTTCAAGGCTAGAGCTTGGTCATTTTGTACCAAGAGATCCTCCACCTTCATCTTACATAAGGAGAAGTTCTTTCCATCAAACTTCTCAACTTCGAATCTGGTTACTCCTCTTGTCATTGTTGTTGCTCTTTCTTGCACACAACACCTTGAGTCAATAGAAAACACTCCTAATAATAGATGTTAATAATTATTACAATACATGTGTAAGAAAAATAAATTTATAAATAACAACTAAAAAATTAAAGAACAAGAGTAACCGATTACATAGAGAGTTTACATGGAAACCTTACAAGATGCAAGGAAAAACCATAGGGCAAATAGTAGTTATATCTTTGTATTAACTTCAAAACCTACAACAAAAATTCCTCCTTCAACACACTCTCCTCTACAATGCCATCTTTCAAGCATACAAGCTTTACAAAGCTATTTTCAAAAACTAGAAAATAATGATTTATTTTCTCAAACTTCCACCACAATCTAAACATTCTATCAAATGTTCTCATTTAATATAAATTACAATAAATGACTTATGGATGAAGGAAATAAAAGAGAGAGAAGAAAAATGCACCACACCCATGTGGTAACACTATTCATCATGTTACCTTCCTCATGTGAGTCTAAAACATGAAGGGATTGGATGATGTCATCATCCACCTTTGCTCCAATAAAGACAAACTCACTTTTGACTTTCACCTCATGCAAAAAACAAGGTGTACCAAAGAATTATGACCCACCTTCACATGGGGTCAAGAATGGCATCAAAATATCATGATTATCTTCCAACATGAAGACCCACACACATGTGCCAAAGAATTAAAAAATTATTTGCCTTTTGACTTGATTAACTTGCTTTCCAAGCCAACCATATTTGATATTAGAAAATGGCATCCCATTTTCTATCTCCTCATTTTTAAATAAAGAAAGATACTTTGTGGGTCATTCCATGTCGCATTTATGCCACCTCATATGTCCAATCACCTGGCTCCCACAATGGGCCCACCATCTGGGCCCCACTATGGGTCCCATTGCCATGTCACCTATGAATAGTAAATATGAATAGTGCCAGATGAATATTAATTGTGAATAGTGAATTCATATACTAACAGTAGGAAAGTGATGTGGCAAAATGGCCCATGAAGGGTCCTAGGATGTGATCAAGTTGAGGTGACATGGTGTTGGGCATAACACTCCACTATGGACATGTTTTGTCCTTAGTAGTCACATGTGGGTTATCACATGGTGCAAAAGATAAGGGTCATGTATGGGTCAAATTTATAAAGGTACCCATAATTCACATGTTGGGAAAATCAAAAGGTGATTACAATGCATTTTAAACTCTTATGTTCACATATGACGATGAAGACAAGAATTCCCTATTGTAGATTAACATCACATGTGTGAGTGGGGTGTAATGCTTGGAGTCTCATGGGGTGGATTGGATCTTTTATAAAGTGGAACATCCACTTTATTTACCATTAGGAGATGAAGACAATAAGAACACTATTGAGTGTTTGGACTCAATTGTGGAAGTGGGGAGCAAGTTTTAGAGCCACATAATGGTGGCATTGAATCTTGTCTAGTCAAGGGTCATTTTTGATGACTTTCAGCACATGGGGACAACCACCACTAAGATCACATGACACCCACTCAAATGTGATGAATTTTGGAGTAGCCATGTAGCTTTCCCCTCCCTCTCTCTCATGTAAAATTCTATAAAACATCACATTATCCTTTGTATTTATGATAATACCATTGGGGGCTATCTACTCTTGGATAATTATTGGAGGTTAGAGATTGTAAGGCATAGAATCTTAGATCACATAGATACTTAGGTTGTAAGCATCACTCAAGGTTAGGTGGTTAGATCCTATAAGTCTTAGATGAGAGCATGGCTCACCTAGTTTTTTAGAAGCATGGGGATTCTTGAGGTTAGAGGTTAGAGTCTAAAAGGATATGTTAGCTTGGCTCACCTAGTTTGAGCTTGGAGGATTATTAGCTCAGCTCATAAAGATGGAGGTTGATGTTTTAGATATCACCTTAGATGTTATGGTGTTAACATCATGATGGAGTTGCATGTTACAGCTTGGAGGTTAGATCCTGTAAGGCTTGGTTGAAGTTTGGTTCACCTGAGTGCTTGTAATCACTATAAAGGAGTTGTTGAGAGGATCTAAGATTATAGAGAGAGTTTTGCTGATAAATATAAAATCTGGATACTACCTTTACCCCATGGTTTTTCCTAGCTAGTTTAGTAGGTTTTTCAAGTATATCTTGTGTAATGTGTTCTTTCATATTTTATGTTTTTATTGTAGCTTTATTTTCATTTCTACATTGATTTACTTGCACATGTATAAGGATTAGGCCTTTTGATTCTTAAAACTAGTATCAAAGCCATGGTTGGCTAGTTTATGAAAGTGGGAGCTACAACTAGATATATTAAGATATGATAATTTTTTTTTGCATGGTAGTTATTTCTCTCTTGGTGGAAGATGGAGGAATAGAGGAGAAGTTAAAAAATCTTTGGTAGATGGATCAACACCAACACAATGTTCTTGATGAAAAAACAACTGTATAGCTAGAGGAGCAAGATGGTCTCCATTAGTGTAGATAGAAGGTGATGATAAGGAAGTTATGTTGTTATGGTTCTCAGATGGTGAAGGGGTATAAGTTATGGGATACTACTACCATAATGTGTGAGCTGAGATGATGCTAAAATTTCATGTAGAGGAGGAGGTGCAAGAAACCTGATATTATAAATAGTGGATGGAGAAAAACGTTGTGAAGATCTTGTCTAGTTATTTCTTGGTCTACTATAATTAGGCACAAGTATGGGATGTTCCCTTTGTGCTCAATACTTAAAAACTCATCTATGCTGGTACCAATCCACATAAAGCATAGGCCTTATGCCCTCTCCTGAAGTATAGCTGAAAGGGAATCGAGGATCACATTGGGCTAATTATATGATGGCATGAGGCTTCAAATAGGGGACATAATCAATTTTACAACACTTAATTCAAATCCATAGGTTCAAGCCTTTCATGGACTAAGCCTAGTGTCATATAGTGCTTAAGAGGTCACAAGGCTGCTTTTACTCATATTAAATAGATGTGAAAAACATAAGTATTGGGTTATTGGCACATACCTATACCCATCCATCATACTAAATAATGGTAATGCTATATAAGTTTATAGGGACTTTACTAAAATAACAAGATTAACAAAATGTATGAACCTATACCATTCTTCAAACATCAATTCATGAAATTGATTCAAAGGTGTGACATCAAAAATATACACATTTCATTAACAATAAAAAAAACATGAAAACTAGATACAATATATATAAATTTACAACACTCATCATTTGATCAAAGTCCATAACAAATTTTCTATTCATATCATAATGCTAACAACCTAGAGGCTCACAGACAAGCTTAGGCATATAAAAACATAGCTAAGTGACTTCCATACTATTTAACAAGCCTTCATGGTAGCTAAATCAATGTATGTAGAGAATTCATTTTGCTAGAGCTCTGCTATAGTCCTTCATCTCTTCTTCTTCTTCTTTAGGATCTATCTCCTTAAATAAGCCTTCAAGAGCATCTTCATTAGGGTGAAAGTTATACATTGAGGGTCAAGCTAGAACTTGGTCATATAAACATTAGCTTCATGACTCTGTGAAGTCCATATTATAGCTACCACATCTCTTTAAATCCTTGGAGATTCCCTAAAAATATTTATGATATTTATTCACCTTCCAAATGATGTAAGAAAAGTACTGCAACCTCTATCTAGCTACAAAAAACCTAAAGGCTAATCACTTGATAATGATGAGCCCATAAAATGGCTCATTATATCCATAAAATAACATCTTTTTTATTACATTAGAAGTGGATCTAAATGTAATTTATGAACTTATAGTTTATTTAGAATGAAATAGTAAGTATATATGATGGTTGTCTTTAGAATTTCTTGTTATTTATTGGTTAGCTATTTCTAATGATTATTAGGAAAAAGCTGTCAATGAGTATATATACAGTTCATAATACACTAAGAATGATTCAAAGTATAAAGAGTAACCATGTTGAAGTCTTCTATAATAATATCTAGTATTATGATCAAGATATAGACTCCTAAAAACTTGCTATAGAATCCTACAACAACTCTAGATTACAACAGGCTTGCTACACCAATTATGGATTACAACAAGCTTGCTATAGACCAGCTACATATTACGTAAAACCAACTATGGATTACATTAGCCAGCTATAGATTACAATAGGATTGATACAAACCAACTAGAGATTACATCAAACTAGCTATGGATTATATCAGGCAACTATGGATTTCACCAGGCTTGCTATGAATTTCACCATGCTTGCTATGGATTTTACCAAGCTTACTACATATTTCAATAGGCTCGCTATAGATTTCAATAGGCTGCTATGGATTTCAATGGAATTTATCTAGACTTCAATAAAACTACTACAAACTTGTTTGGGAAGTATTTATAAGAGTATTTCAATATTCCATCTATCATGAAGAATGCTTTCCATTTAGATTATTTCTATATATAGATTTCTATTTATAAATTTTTTATAATAGATTGTATTTGAATATATGTAATTTTATTCTAATAAATATCTCTCTCCATATTTGGTGGAGATCAATATTATGTTATAATATATTTAATTATTGAAATAAATCTCTCTCTTTTGACCCTTGGGGGCTACTACCTCTAGACCCCCACTTTTGATTTCCCAAGTGAAGAAGAAGATATTGAAAAGATTATGCAACATGATGCAAATCCAGGCCAGGTTGTAGATGAAGAAAAAAAAAATTTAGCAGCAAGAAGAGACATACAAAATATATTTTCAAAAAAGAAGCCAATGACCTCCAAAATTTAGTTATCTAGGTATATTTTTTAGTTTATAGTTTCATCAAATAATTCAACAATATAATTTTATCTTCCTGTTACAAAATAACAGTTAGTCTTTTCTACATAGTTCATAATAAAAAGAACTGATGACATTTCATTTCACTCATTTTCATCTATATTCAATAATTAGTTAAACCCATATCTACTTGCATGATAATAGAACTTGTCTGAGGAAGTTCTTATTCTCCACAATAAAATCCCATTATGAATAACGTTAATTCCTAAACCATTAATCATTCTTACATAGGATGAACTGCATTCTTCCATATACATTCAAATGTTCATTTTAACATTTTTTTGTTGAAAAATATATTTCGTTGACATTACTGATGTTATGCTTGTCATGAAAATTTTTGTTTGTTTTTAGTTTTTACAGGATACTTTCATTACAAAGAGTCATTTTGGAGATGAAAATTTCTACCCATGACTTCTGTAAAGCAATTGACAAATTATCCTGAGTTACCTTTAACAATAGAATGTAGTAGAATCAAAAAGTAATTATCACCAGTTATTAGTCATCACTACAGAGACCAATGCTAAAGAATATCAGCATAGAGAAAATTCCAAGCCACATTTCCTAGTAGTATGAAGATGCATAGAGTCTATGGCTAACATTTTTCATGTCATCAATTTTTAGATAATAATAATAATAATAATAATAATAATAATAATAATAATAATAATAAACCAACAATGAAAAACTTCTAGAGTTGTTGGCAGCCTTGGTTTGAAAACTAACTTGCTTGTAAATCGAGTGCTAGAATAAAGATCCTTGATTAGAAAACCAATTTACTAGCTAGTCAAGGGAAAATATATAAAAATAAAAAGAATACAATTTGTCCAATGGAATAGTTGATGCAATTTTTTTTTACATGGTTACTTCCTTTTGTATATAATAAGACTGTACTTTTCTCAACACTTTTTTCCAATGTATTTCACTTTGGCTACCATGGAAGCAACATTGAAAACTGAAGGTATGCCATAGTATTTTAATTTACTACTTTACACTTAAATTTACATATAAGTTTTGTTATTACATGAAGATCCACTCTTACAAATAACTTGTTCTGGGAAATGGACAAACTTTCATTTGATCTTGTGTAATCTCATCCCACTTCATTCATTTGGCATGCATGAGGACATGCATGAGCTTAGATGTGGTGGAGGATATTAGCTTTGAAGATATAAGAATTGGGCTTATCCAAACATACAAAAATGGTTTGATCTTGACCATGATACATAGTTTTGAAAAGAATAAATTTTTTATAGTACATAGTTTTGAAAAGAACAAAAAACAATTTGTCAAAAGTTGCTTTATGGTTGAAATACATAAGTGTAGACACAACAGGAATTTTTCAACACAAAAACCTACTCTCACCTCATTAAAAAAAAGAAAAAAAGGAAAAAAAAGAAAAAGAATGAAAAGAAGAAAATAAAAAAAGAAGAAAAGATGAAGAGAGCAGTATGAGAGTTCCACACAAGAACTTATGTTAAAAGGATCTAAAAGAATCTAAGGATAGTAGGAAAACTATCCACACAACAACCTATTCTTAAATGTCTATTTTTATTGGATTGGATTTTTATAATTTTTTTGTGACAACAAAAAAAGTACACACTTTTCAAAGATTTCTTCTAAGGTGTTACAAACACACCCAATCTTACCAAACTAGAGGGGATAGACCATCCACAACAAGTAGTTTCAAGCCAAAAGGAGATAATGAACTTACCTAAGAGAAGCCAAATATCATATGTAGAATGTAGACCACCTAAGCTGTCCTCAGTTTTTACTACCTATAGTATTAAATGCATTGATTGTGGTGGAATTTGGAAATATACGAACCCAATTTCAACAAGTAGTTTCAAGCCAAAAGGAGATAATGAACTTACTTGAGAGAAGCCAAATATCATATGTAGAATGTAGACCACCTAAGCTATCCTTGGTTTGTACTACCTGTAGCATTGAATGCATTGATTGTGGTGGAATTTGGAAATATACGAACCCAATTTCCAACTACAGGAAAAATATTTTCTAGATATTTGTGACAACAAAAAGAGTCCACACTTTTCAAAGATTTCTTATAAGGTGTTACAAAGACACCCAATATTACCAAACTAGAGGGGAGAGACCATCCACAACAAGTAGTTTCAAACTAAAAGGAGATAATGAACTTACCTAAGAGAAGCCAAATATCATATGTAGAATGTAGACTACTAAGGATACATACACTTCTATAACTGATTATTTGTAAAACCTATTGAACACTCGAGCAACCTACTCATTCTTTAGTGCAACCAGTCCTCAGTCCCCTAAGCCAAGTAAAAGGGTACATTTTGAAAACCTAGTGTCTACCACAATTTTTTCTACACTATCCACCCCTCCTAGGTTGACTACACAATTAGATAATCATATTGGTCGAGCACCTTAGGTAGACTCACATATGGTTTCAATTCACAAAACAATAAGGAAGTCCAAATATGTAATTAACACACTAGTCCAAAAGTAGGTTATTGGATGAAGGAAAGTTATTGTCCTTTTCTTGCAATAGGGACATATTGCCATAAGGACAAGATACCTCCAAGATAACCCTCCTCAGCTACTCCTACATCACAAATAGAGAAAATAGAGAAATAAGTTACATTGAACATTCCCTCATGAGTTTAACAGTTGCAATAGGAAGAAGTAGGGAGACAAGATTTAGTGATAATTGAGAAACCCATAATTAATTTTCATTTTCATAAATATAAAAACACCTTGAGAAAGGATAAGAATAAATCTATGGTCGTTGAGGGTCAATAGGTTGAGCTAGAATAAAAATAAGACATAGAAATCAATTTAGGAAGATCATTTGAAGTATGAAGCTAAGTTTAACTCATGCATATATACCATAATGTTTTAAATAGTGACATGCATGAGGACATGCATGAGATTAGGTGTGGGGGAGATGATGAGCCCATAAAATGACTCATTATATCCATAAAATAACATCTTTTTTCTTATATTAGAAGTGGATCTAAATGTAATTTCCAAACTTATAGTCTATTTGGAATGAAATAGTAAGTATATATCATGATTAAGGGACATTTAAAATGAGATTGTTGTTGTGTGATTAAGGGATGGTTTCTCCCAATATATTGAAGGGTTATATTTTATGTTATAATTACTTACACTGACTCTATTTATGTCCCTTATTTATATTGTTGTTTAGGTTCTATGGATGATGAGGTTGCATCTTCCAATCATGTAGGGAAACATCAGGCTCCTAGAGGAAATGTTGAGGTCCTAGATGAAAGATTTATGGAGTTAATGGCCATGGAGATCAGAAATCCACAACTAAGGATGTGGGTGAAGAGGATGTTGAGGATGGTAGCGAATGGTGAGAATGTGGAAGTGATAGACATGGTCTTTATGTTGAAGAACCTATTAATAGACCTTGAGCACATGGTGGGAAAATAAAACATATTCAAATTGGCACAATTCCTAAGTTATGTAAACATGCCATCAAATGTAATTGTCTCATTTCCCTCCATGAAGACATCATCAATGTTGATGGACAAAACTTTTAATTAACACAGAAACATATTGGATTAGAATGAGATTGTTGTTGTGGATGTTAAGTCATTTCCTTTTTATGCTTTCATAAGTTTATGCCAACATATCTAGTGTATTATGAGTTCTTCTCTTGTAGGTCAACAAGAAGTGTCTAGCTCAGAGTATAGGTGCATGTGAACAAGCTGTCCATAGTGTGTCTTAGAACACCTTTAGCACTCCTTCCTCCCTGTATCTCCATAAGATCCCTTGTTGAAACACTGATGTAGGAAAGGCTCTTATTTTAATGAAGTGTATGTTTGCTTCTTTCTGGTGTAAAGTGTAGGTCAAAGCTAAGTAGACCAACCAATTTGGTGCATCACTGCATTAGTTAGGTTCTATTTACTATTTTATTTATTTTAAAATTAAGAAAATACACCTTTTAGAGAACCAATATGAATCCATTTTTCCTATGGATAATAAGAGTTTCCCCTTCATCAAAAAAATATAAAAAATGCCAATACCTTGGAACTATTATAATTATTTCCTTCTATAAATGAGTTTTTCAAACATGGGAGAAGAGAAGAACTTAACAATAGTCCAAGAGAATTGTTTTCCAACTTGTGAGAGGAGGAGATTAATGTGATAGAGTATGAGAGCTCATATTCGTGTTTGTCTCCCTATAGTTTTTAAGAGTCTCTTAATATATGTTTTATTTCATGCTTATTTGCTTATTACTTATTATACATGTCTTGATCCTATAAAATTTTATATCTTGGGTGTGTATTTGAACATGGTAGGGATATGTAGATTTTTTGATAGTCCTTAGCTATTACAGAACCCCTCACATATATTGGATAAAAAACCAACATCGGAAAGGTATAATATTAGATAAGACTGGAGCAAAAATTCTTAAGGAACCCTAATGGGGAAAAAGACCATACACCCCAAAAATGCACAATGTAATTTTCTGGAGGACCACTAAAAATAGAGGGAGAAAGAGAGAGAAGAAAGAGAAGGGGGCAAAGAATATATAAGGGAAAATCATATAAAGCAACAAAAAATATGCCAATAATAAATATTTAGATATATAACTTAATATATATTGTAACCCTATAGTAATGTAATTAAACAATTAATAAATCTTTAGGGTCCATTTTTTAAGTGTCTAAATAATGTCCCAGTTTGATGTGTATACTGCATACATATCAAAGTTAAAAATAGAGAGTGTGGATACAATGTTTTGTGCCCCCTAAGCTCCTGAAGTATACTCCAATGTACATGTGAATCCTACAAGAATATTTGCACATGGATAAGTGCCCACAATAATGATTTATTGAATTATAGAAATTTGAAAATGATACAACTATTATTTTTAAAAATGTGTCAATTTACCTATGAAATCACATGCCTATGAATTTGTGCTAAATCCTACATATATTTATGAATACAATATTTAGTAAAAAAACTCCAATGCTAAAATAGTAATCAAAGTGTTACAAAAAATATTGCTAAATAAATGTGATATAATATCAATGTGAGGTAGAGTTAAAAACTCTTATCAAATATGGGCCTCCACATATGAATGAAATTTAATACCCTTGAAATTAGAGTTATGCATCTTGTTAGTCATGAGCCGTTAAATTTGAATGAAAATTTAAGC
Organism: Torreya grandis; assembly: GCA_037957365.1. Taxonomy (NCBI): domain Eukaryota; kingdom Viridiplantae; phylum Streptophyta; class Pinopsida; order Cupressales; family Taxaceae; genus Torreya; species Torreya grandis. The sequence goes on from JARHVA010003929.1 coordinate 1,587,264, forward strand.
CCCTAAAATTAGAGTTATGCACCTTATTAATCATGTGCCTCCAAATTCACCATATAAAATATAGTAATATAATGCCTTAATAACATGTATATGAATACAATGAGTAGGACCTATACCCTCATTTTTGTATTTGGGATGAACCTATGAAGCACACATCTAGAAAAAAGGAATTAATCACGTCATGTGTCAAATGAGATATAAAGCCAATGATTTAGAACATATATAGATATCATCTTGGAGTCATGTATATTATAAATAAATTTCTCCACATAGACAAAATGTAAACAATACAACATAAATGGTAGTATTATTGATATGGACAGAAGATATAATTAGTGTAACATCAATATCTATGTTCCATTTTGGCATAATAAATAAGAAAATTAGTACCGATAGCTTAACTTATAAAAATGTAAATAAAAGGGATGAATTTTTGACTTAGATAGATACATTATAGGAGTCATGGAAATATAGGTAAAAAATAAATTCATTATGCATGATATAGATAATGGAAGCATAAAACATAATAAATAAAAACTAGAACATTCAATATGTCACATATGTGTCCAAACATAGAGAACATACTATAGACATTGAAAGCACACCAAGAACACATAAGGAAATGAAGATACATCAAATACAAAGTAAACATGCCAAACACAATAGAGACACATAAAACACTAAACATGCACTTAAATAATCAAAGACACGTGAAACACAAAACACACACATTTAACACACTTGAAATAATTTCCAAAATGAAACAAAAAAGGAAACTATGTAACCAAGGATGAAGTAAACATATAAGACATGGATATAAAAATTATAAATCATAAATCATATATATAACCAAGGAAAAAACAAACACACACACACACAGACACACACACAGACACACACACACACACACACACACACACACACACACACACACACACACACACACACACACACACACACACACACACACACACACACACACACACACACACACACGAAAGTAAAAATCATACAAGGGAAAATCCAACAAAAAAGGTACATTAAATAATATAATATCACATGAGAGCCTAATATGAAAAAGATAATTAATGAATATATAACTTAAATTAATAGCAAGAGATCCCCCCATAATGGCCCCAGAGTTTCTGCTATGTTAATATGGAATGTGCTCCCAACCTAATTTGAATCTAAAATCATGATCATATACCTGTTGCATATAAAACCTGCATTTATCTTTATGGTGAAATAAATAAAATACATATAACAACAATTCCAAAATAAGCATCAGACAAATATATATTGTAAATAAGGAACACAAAAGATTATAAATAAGCATGCAACATTAACAAGAATAAATCACATATAACACTATAAGAATTCAAAGTAATATAATACATCATACATGTAGAGAGTGAACAAAAACTAAGACAAAATATTTGTTATTGAAGTTAAAAAAATAATTCTAGAAGTTCCATAATATTCAACATATGATATGAAAGTTGAAGCATTAATATTTATATAAATTTATATAGTGTATTGTGCTACCCATGAATCAAAGAATAACACATCATCATCATTATTTATTTTTTCACATTATTCATTTGATGATTAATGTCTTTGATATGTTCATTTACTTTATGAAATTATTTTTTTCTTGTACACATAGTATATGGTGAACACATTCTCATTGAAATTATTTATATTTTACAATCCCTTTCTTTAGGTATAAATTGTTGTAATGTTTCTATATATATAAATTCATTCTTGCTTTATTAATTTGACAAAAACTATCTCTGAGTTGTAACTACTTGACCTTGATTTGAAATATTGATGTATGGTAAATGGAATTTATTGTATTTGATGTATCTATGGTCTACCACTTGTAAAAAATTAAATGATGTAGCGTTAGTCACCACTTGAATAAGTTTTTAATTGTCTTTAGATTCAACTGTAATAGAAAAACTAATACACCCAAGTGGATCACTAATAATGCCATCATATCATGTGATGAGCATTGTAGTGTATGTTAAATCCTTAGTATTATGTTAAAAGCTATAAATAAAGTTTTTGGTGCATATGTTCAAGCTGGAGACATTATCAACCATTATGCCATTGATTTCCTTACTATATATGAAAAGTGTTATGAATGAAGGTCCATAATATTAATTATCAAGTGAGATATCATTATTATAAAATACAATTGGAATAGATGCCATATGCTTCTATTTCATTTATTTGTAATTAATTTGATCTAAATAAGATAAAAATATGAATATTTATCTTATGTAAAATATGATAATAATCACACAAATTTGAATGTAAAAGGGTAGCTAATGTTATAACCCTTCATCATAACCATTTTCTTAAAATTGGTATCTTTAATAAAAAGCTATGAATGCATATGTTTTGTAAGACCTCCCTCATGACCATTGTAATAATCCCACATTCATGGGAAGTAGTAGTTAGTTAGCGAAGAAATAGATTGATAAATTGTATTGAATAGAGCTTGCTCAAAGAAGGTTCCCCTTTGAAGAGGCCAATGATATTTATAATATAAATTTTCACTCTTTTAATACAAATAATCATTTTCCATTTCATTTTATATTTTATTTATGCATATTTTCAATATAGATCTAATATGTTTTAAGAAGGATCTTAACTTCTGGGATTAGATCTCTTCCTAGGGCCATTTCTATAACAAATTTAATGATTTAGGGATATCTAGTTCTATCCAACATATGATCTCACCTTACATAGATGAAATCTTGGTGATCAAAAAGTGGTAACAGAGTGGTGACACTATGATTTTTCCCTAGATCTTCACTTATTTTTTTCTTTTCTCTCTCTTCCTTAGGTATAAACTATACTATGAGGGTTTTAAAACTAACAGAGTTCAGCTAAACAGATTTTCATTTTTCCCAGATCCATGGAGTGAAGGGTTATGCCCCAATACATAATCCATTATAAAGTGATATGTATGAATTTATACTTTTACATAATTTTAGGTATATAGGAAGATCCTCTAGTTTTTTCTCATAGCCTATACATAGGAAGACCCCCTAATTATTTAATGTGATGCACTAGGAAGCAATTAGCCCTATGAAGTTACTTGAATTGTACCTCACTAACAAGATAGTGGGATAAGGAATGGTTATCCATCATAGTTGTCACTATGAAATGTTAATATGGCACTATTTTATTATTGAGACCAGTATATTTTAAATCTCATAGTATAAACACACCATGTAGTGACCTTCTTTTTAACCTTGAGATTCTTACAATCATAGACCTGACTCTGAATTCTGGGAAAAAACAATAAATAACTAGAACCAAGATATAAAATTTTACCAATTGATAGAAATGTAGTTATATTAGTAGTCAGAAGGGTTAGATATTTCAAAACATTTTTTCACTCAGTTAATAGCCAACAGACATAAATCAAAAATACACCATTAGGATAAATACACCATTGTGATTTTCTCTTCAAGATGATCCTTTTGATAAGTATTTCATCATTTTAGAAAAAAATCACATAATTCTTTTTCACCTATAGTTATAAAAACACTTTTTTCTAGAATGTTTTTCATCTATGTGAAAATTATACCATTGAAATCATATCATCAAGCCAATCTATTTAACATATAGATTCAATCAAATTTTTCTAGTATCCCTAGACCCCCTAGCCAATTGTTGCCACCTATTCAGGGATCAACACTATGATGTAAGACATTGATGAAATCCTAATAGAATTTGAATTATGGGTTTCTAAGTTGAATATCCAAATACATGACATCCATGTAAAAAATAGGGTGCTTAAAAATAATAGGGATAAACATTATGATGGAATTTTTTACTCTAGAACAATGTCACGTGGCCCTAAATTATATTTTAAAAAATTTGATGATGCAAAACCTACTAGTTGGATTTACCATGTTGAATAATATTTTAGTCTGCATAACATAGTGTGGGTAGACAAGGTACCTATCACTTCATTCTACTTGGAAAAATAAGTTATCCAATGGTGTCGTTGGTATTAAAAATTGAATGAATAACTAACTTGGGTTGATTTTCCAAGATTTTGTTGGTATCTTCAAGTCCCAATACCTATGATGATTTCACATGAGCCTTGACTAAGCTTCATAAAAATGGTACAATATGAGAGTATCAAAATGAGTTTAAAAAACTAGCAAACTAGACTAAAGGGATATTTGATGATTTCTTGAAAAGTTACTTCATCAGTGGATTCAAGTATGTGATTCCAGTTGAGATCAAAATATTTAAACCTCAGACCATGATGGAATATTTGGGCTTAGCTAAATTTATAGAAGACAAGATCATAATGCAGTGTTATTTTATCAACTTGGCACCGTCTAAGCTATTTATCTCATAACATCCTATAAACCCCCATCTCAAAGTAACTACAATTATATGTATCATCAAGGCAGAAATGTGTACATGTCATGACAAGGGGTTGTACTATAATTGTAATGATAAATGGATTAGGGACACAAATACATCAAATAAAATATGTATCTTCTTGATTTTGGTTTCCCACCCAATACATATGAATGGGAGGATTCTACCAATTCACATTTGGATGAAATTGAGATAAAAACTAAAGAATTAGGGCCATAAAAATCACACTTGGAAATATTTATGCACATCTTGGTAGGGGAATCCTATCCTCAAATAATATGTATAAATAGGTTTATTAAAAAACACCCCCTCACCATTCTCATTGATTATAGGAGTACACATAATTGCATCGACACTCAATTGGATAAATAGGTAAACCATTTTTGCACACTTTTTCTATTTTTTAGGTAATGATTGTCAATGGTAGAACACTGCCCTACAAAGGTAAATGTTGCAATGTTCACATTTCAATAGGAGACTATAGCCTCATGAATAATTTTTTTGGCCTTAGGCAGATATGATTTCATTCTTGGCACATAATGGGTATGAAATATTTCACCTAGTATGTACAAATTTTAAGAGCTTTGGATGTAGTTCTTTAAGAATGGATAGAACATACACTAAAAGGCCTTCTTCTTAGTTCCACTAGATTCATCAACTTTCATCGCATGGAGAAAATTCTCAAAAAAATATCCCATGGAATAATTACCCAACTCTACAATCTTTACATAGGTTCCTAAAATGATTCTATCCAACCAACCAAATTGAAGAATATTATAGTCAAACACACAAAAATATTTGATAAACCAACAAGCTTGTTGCCTCTTCTATTAGAAGACCATTACATCCAACTCCTCCTGGGTAGTGCATCACCAATTATTTAGCAATACTATTACTCATTTATCCAAAATGTGAATATTGAAAATGTTAGGACCCGAAAGCACCATTGATTACCAAGCAACTAAACATGCAGAATTTAACCAGAAGTCACAAGTAACTAGAATTCAGAAATAACACAGAATATGAGAGACAATACCCAATTGTATTAATACTCTTCCAGAAAAGAATTACAAATGAAGAGATGCCACACTCTTCCCACCTTACAAGCTTCCCACATCAAGTGTTCAGTAATTCACCTTCAAGAGCTCACTCTCTCTCTTACGGTCCCAACGCACAACTCAAACACAGAGTTGGTGTTCACCTCCACCAGCCAATAACAACACTGCCAATCAACCAGTCAATAACAATACTGCTAGTACACTAAGTATACCCACATACTCAAATTGAGTACACAACGCACTCTAAGTAGATCTCCCATGAACTTGCAACACCCTGTAACTCAAATGATCTTACTTTGGAAGGAACTACCTTGCCTTCCTCTATTGCTCTCCAACTGAGTACACATTGTACTTCAAGTAGATCCCACATGATCCTGCTCCCTGTTGTGTTGCTATCACCTTGATCCTACTGCCACCTACAGATCAACCTGGTTCTGCACACATGCAAACCTTAGACCTCACACACACATACACCTACAAATCAATGATCTTACTTACCATGCAGATCTCCAAACATGGCCTTGCACACCTACTGACCAAGATCCTACATACATGAAGAATCCTTCTGATTCTCCAAACCATCACCCATACTTGGCCCTGTGGCACTAGGAGGAACACACCTTGCTCTCTTCACTCTAAAGGAGCTAATATTTGCTCTCTTACTCTCTATCACACTTTTACAATACAACCCATGAGTTTATTATATAGATCTCATGCAAACAATAATTAGACATCTAATTACAATAATTAGATCCATAGCTCAAGACTATAATTAGCCTTCTTACATGCAAACAACTAGTTCGTTAACTAATTATTCATGCAATCGACAGTTCTGAAACCTCACAGGCGATCGACGTCAGTCCCTGTCTGCCTGGGGGTGATCGACGTCAGCCGATCTCTGACTGTCATTGGCAGCTTCTTGTCTCCACTTGACTGACATTGGTTGGCTTGACCGACGCTGGCGACTGTGACACTCAACACCCTCCTCCAATGTCTGCATCAGTGAAGCTTTTAGCTCCACAACCTAACAAAAAATATGATTCAGGACCTTCTACAAAAAGGAGTTATTTGGCCCAACACTAACCCATACTCCTCACCATTCTTGCTCATTTATAAAATGTTATTAATATTGACAGTTTTACATTGATTACCTAGAACTAAACAAGTTCATCATTAAGGAAAAATTTCCCATTCTGATAATTGATGAGCTTCTAGATGAACTCCATGGTGGTTAAATTTTCTACAAGTTGGATATGCACTCTAGCACACATAAATTAATATTCCTTTAATGTTAAAATATCACCAACTAGATGAACTCCATGGTGGTAAAATTTTATCCAAGGTATATTTTATCCAAGTGCACATCTTTGGACATATATTTTGATGGATTTAATTGAAGGATTACATAAATTATGAGGTAAATAAGTCATTCTTGTTTTTGTAGATCGACTTTATAAATATGCTCATTTCTATGATTTATCCCATCCCTATACTAATTTCATAATAGCCCAATTTTTTTTGATCAAATATTATGGCTTCATGAAATTTTATCCTCCATTGTATTGTATCATGACTCAACTTTCATGAATCATTTATAGAAAAACCTATTCAAGTGCCTAGGCACCCATCTAAAAACAATTTTGGGATACCATCTAAAGACTAGTGACTAGATGAAAATTATCAATAAATGTTTGGAAACTTATCTCCATTTTTTCATCATAGAGAAATAACATCAATGGGTAAAATGATTACCTCTTATAGAATTATGGTATAACAACTTATTCCACGTCGCTACCAAGATGACCTCATATGAAGTTATCTCTAGTCAAAAGCCACCATCTATTATCTCATATATACTAGGTAATTATAAGGTGCATGCAATTTTTACTACCCTTAACACATGAGACAGTATAATTAGACTCCTCAAGGACACTCTCCACATGTTACAAAATTTCATGAAATAACAAGTAGATTGAACTGCTTAAAATGAGCCTTTTAACCTAGAGATATGGTTTTCATTCACTTAGAACCTTATAAAAATCCTCTATAAAGATGAAACCCTACCAAAAATTGGATCTTAAATTATGTAAACCATATAAACTTATCTAGTATATTGTCCTTGTCGCATAAAAATTAAAACTTCTAACTTCATAGCAAGTGCATCTAGTTTTTCCTAACTCTTGCTTAAAAAAAGTCAACTAGAATGTCACCAACCACATAGTGCTTATAAATCTTGATGTAGAATGATATCTCATTACATAACTTGGGTCTATCTTATAAAGGTTCTCTCATCATCTTTACATTTGGGTCATCATGGAGGATCTAGTATAATGGCAGGAGATGTAGCCAAAAGATGTTACATATAAACCTTTTCTTAAATTCCAGTAGTAATTTCCTCACCTTCAACTTTGAGGGCAAAGATTTCAAATGGAGTGAATGTTATGACCCTTCATCCTAACCATTTTATTTAAAATTTTATCTTTAATAAAAGTCTATAGATTCATATTATTTTTAAGACTTCCCTTAAGCACATTGTAATAATCTCACATTCATGGGAATTAATAGTTAGTTGGTGAAGAATTAACATAAATATGAGTTTAGACTAGTGAGAAAGCCTCCATGAATCATATTGAATTGAGTTTACTCAAATTAGGTTTCTCCATTGAAGAGGCTAACAATATTTATAATGTAATTATGCACTCCATTTATTTTTCCATTTTATTTTTGCATATTTGCATTATGGTTCTAATATGTTTTAAGAAGGAGCTTAAAAACTTATTTATTATTTTTGTATCTCATTGTATTTGTCAAATTCTCTGAAAATGCTTTGTATATTTTACGTGACAACTCAAATTAGGAAACAAGAGCTTAAAACATGTGCAAATGTTGCCAATGAAAATTAGACATCTTCAATGATTGATATTGTATAAATTCTTCCAGTACTATCCTTGTTAACTATGTAGGTCCATGTTACCTCATACCATAATGCCTACACCTATAGATAACTCATGTGTGTGCTCACTTTTGGTCCTATGTGTTGATCCCTATTTTGTTTCTCTTTGATTTAAAACCCTAATGACACTTTTGACACAAGATGATATTCAAAAAATAGGTTTTAAAATATGGGTTGGACAACTCATTTCACTCGCCATTGAGTGATTGAGAATTTTCATGTTCAAATAATCTAAAAAGGGCTCAAACTGCACATATTTTTTCCACCTAGGTGTGTGTTTATGTGTGCACCATTATTATTAATCTAGAATGATTTGCAATGTTTAGATTTCACCACTTGACACCATGCATCTTTTGACCTAATTTATATTCATACATGCTTAGAGGGATATTACATTAAGGGTTTTTTTGATGTGCATACTTTTTTGATAATGTCTCAAGGGGGAGTTAATGAATTTATAAAGATTTCAAGTTATTTTTATTGTAATAACCATGTTACTATAACCTTAAGATTAATTTATATTTATAGCTAACTCTTTGATATTTCCTACCATGACTGACCCATGAAATGTGTATAGGTTAATTAAATGGAGATATATAAAATAGAAAAATAGTTGTTGAGTGTTCTTGGACACTACTTATAGATGAAGACACCTAATGAAAACCACAAATATTTAACTATTATTTTACTATCCTAGGAGTAAAAATTAGTGATCTAAGATATGATGATAGTCTGCTTAGAGTTATGGAGTGTTATTTGAACATACTATAGGGATCCTAAATATTTGTATTGATAAATTGGGTTAGCTAAGACTATAAATAGGTGGACGAATATGGGAAAGTGTACAAAAGAGTCAAATGTGGTGAAAAGTTTAAATATGTCAAAGTGTATGTTTTCAAATGTCTAATACCAACCAAATTTAAGTGTCTACAAATAACACCCTTTTTAGTCTAGTATATAAAATGCTAGATTAAAAGGATAAAATAATAAATTTGGTACATGTGATTAATTTACTTGGTGTTGAAAGGTATGCCATAAATATCTAGTTTTCTCCATGAAAGACTTAAAAGTAAATATATATAAATCAATGCCTACCCATGATAATTTTTTTGAAATAATCTAGACCATTGAAATACTTAAAATTGAAAACTTAAGGGATAAATACACTTGAAGGTACACAAACCTATTTGATCTAGTTTAAACTAATTTGGAGAATGCCAGGGGGTGATTATGACCCAAATAGATACAACTGCTAAAACCATGAGTAGAGTAGTATAAATGCCTCAACCCTATTGGAGAAGGAGAACTACTAGATGTTGATCAAATTCAAAAACTCAAATACATAACTCTAAATATCATCAAAAATATTTTTTGGAACCTTGAAATAGGTTCATATGTAATGGTGGAACCCAAAAATAGGTTTATATGTCAAGGTGGAATATTGAAATAGGTTTGTATGCAAATTGAAACTATGAATCAACCACTATAGATGGATTTTATATCCAAAGTGCTTATATAGTACCATCTTTATCTATCAATACAAAACATATAAATAACAAGTGGTTGCATGAATAATACTCATGCACCAAATCTAACCCATATATACTTCAAAATTGATATAGAATAATATAATAGCTCTATCATAATATCATTGAATTTTTGTGAATCTACTCAATTTTACCCATATAATCTATCTCAGAATGTCATAATATATACACTTAAATCTAATAATTAAGTTCTTGAAAATATTTAATATTAACATCTATACCTTATTTGGCCTATTCACCATTATGTTAAACTAAAAATATCTACGTGATCCTTCACTATTCTACTTACTGCCTTGAAAAAACTAGAAAAATCATTTAGTCAGGGTAAATTTTAGTGGCCCATACAGAAATGAACTTGAGTTTTTTTGGCAAAAATCTAAGTATGTATTTTAAAACTCTAGAAAAATTTAATAGATAATGTTTAGGCAAGTAAGTGAATTTATAAGCATAATGTGGTAGGGCTTGGAATCAATATTGGCATGAAACTGTATAAAGAACTCCACATAAATGCCGCAATAGTTTACTAGTGGATGACAACTCTATCAAATAATGACAACAATCTAATAGAAGATGACAAATCTATTGTCAGGTGATAATAATCTATTGGTAGATGCTAGTTATGTTGTTAGATTATAGCATATGCTGACAGGTGACAACATTTGTTGGTGTATGCCAACGATTGCTATTGGCCATCAATGATTACTGGTGCATGCCTTTTTTTGTTGATAAAATTGATGGGTGCCATTTTTTAATAATTAATGCTAGAACACTTTTTTTTATACTCTTTCAAATTCAAACCTCTATTCTAGAATCCTAGAGACACGATTCCCTATGAAGCAAATTACAACCTAAGACCTCCTAGAGACAACCTATAACACAATGGCTACCCCCAACTCATCCTCATTGAAAATACTATACAATAACCTTATGTGCTTGTAGATACTTTGACTACTAGAACAATAAGATGTATACACATACTAGGCTGAGAAGTGTGGTTTGGAGGGGATTGTCAAGATGACCTAATATGACATAGACACCACTTTTCTCAATTATTTTATTAGAATTTATGACCATGCAAAATCCATGTTCATCATGAAGGTGCAATCATAGGTTTTATAATTTGGGATTAACCCCAAAGACATCCATCACTTAATAGGGCTCCCCCACACAAATGTTAACCCTATGACCACCCATGCCTCACTAACAAAATAATACAAGAAGTATCTGGAGTCTCACTAAAACATATCAATTGAGGGTTCATACTATTTCATTAAACTACTATTATTTTCATTTAATTTTTAAAAAAAAAATTTATACGTCTACTAAACATCCTTAATAACATATTTTATTTTGTTACAAGTGGCTAGAATCACAAATCCATGGGCCTCATTATACAATTTGTGAACAATTATTTTCTTCCATCCATGATAGAATTCTTTCAGGCTAGAATTGTAATGTAGGGAAGAACATTAAACATTCTAATCTAGGTTGTGATCTACATCTTACATACTCTGAGTGACCAATAATTTGATTGGTGATCATATTTTTTAAACAAGATTATCAATGATTTAATTTTTTATCTTACCATTGATAATTTCACTTTTACATGTATCAATTATATAATTGCTTTGTAAAATGAGGCATTTCACCAATTCCAAATGGAGATCACAAATATTCCAACTGATCTTAAAGAAAAAATGAAGCTCAAATCTCTTTCAGTTACAAAATAAGAGGTAACTTAATGTTTACAACTACATTTTAAATTATTTAAAAATAATTTAATGTACTCTATTTGATTAAACTAATAGTATCTCCTCATCGAGAAGAATTATGCAATTACTCTCAAGAGTAGAGGATGCGGTAGAAGGTCAAAAACCCTCTGAAGCCTCCAGGGAATTAGACATGGATACAAAATCATCCCCTCATCCATTGACTAGACAAAAAAAGATGCAAAGTTTTATTATGTCTCCACCCAAATCTAGTTGCACCAATGTAAACTCGAACCTACTCTCATGCTTCTAGTAATACCATTGTCTTGTTCACATTATTAATAATTTCATTATATGTTTTAGTTAAAGTGCTTTATTTGATTCATATTATTTTTATATCATCCTCATAATCTTCCTCCCAATATTCCCAATAAGTAACTCCATAAATTTTATTACAATAGAGATATTCAAGGCATCTTCAATAGCAAGATATGCACTTATCCATGTTTTTTAGAATATAATTATTAAATATTAACTTTATTCTCATTAGTAGTTATCTGATCTTTTTTTCAATTTTCAGGGACCCTTTCCAACATGCAACATTTTCCACCACCACCACTAGACTACCAAGTTGTAATCAGGGGTAAACGGTTATCCTTTTTGGCCCTATGAAGTGGCACTATGTATTTGATAATGTCAGAGTTTCCAAACCTTTCTCTTGGTAGTATCCATAGCTCAAGAACCACTATTTTACAAAAAATAGATCTTGGTGATGAATTTTTGGGGATGAAAACTAGGGATCAATATATGTTTTTCAATCCCTATGATATGAATTAGGGATCATAGCCTAGGGATCCATAGGCCGGTTCCCAATAACTATCGACAATAAACTCTCTGTAGTCTATCTCACCCCTTCCCCTCCCAATCTTGATATTCCTAAGACTGATGATGAGCTTACTAGTTTTCCTTTAGATAAATTATTGGCAGATAATACCACCGCATATGTAAAATAAATTGTTCTTGTTGAACTTGAGTGTTTGAAAATATGGGAGGTAAGGGCTAAATTTTTGATTCAATAAATGAATGCCCATTTTAAAAATCACTCCCAACATAACCGATTATTAAAATTGGTTCAAAATCAACCAATAAAAACTGATGTTTAGTTGAATCAAGGTATTTATAGAGCAATAAATGTTAGTAATAATTATAATGATAATGTTTTAGATATTATGTTGAATGGGCTTGAGAATTTAAATGTAGAGGCTTAGGTGTAATACAAAAATAGGCAAAATACAAAAGCCTTGTGGTTATTTCTGATGTAGAAATAGGAAAAGTTGTGGTAAGTTATACTCATTCTACGTTGTTTGTCATTTACATTTTAATTCTTGTAATTTTTAGATAAATAATATTCATCATTTAATTTCAGTCAAAATATGAATATTTGAAGAATCAAGTGAAGGTACTCAAAGTGTACCTCCAAATAACACATAAAATTTAAATTTATCTATTTCTTTGAAATAAAAACTTGTTTTGTTGAATTAAAAAAATAATACATTGAATAAAATCATCAAAGAGCATGGATTGGATCCATATATTTGTTCCATTAGAAAGCTGATGTGGACCTCTCATTACTTTTAGAAGGAGATGCAACAAAGGATGAAAGGGAACAATTTACTAATATTTATATTACATCTTAGGATCTTCTCCAATTAGGAATCATAAAAGATGATACAAGCCATGAAGAGGGAGTGTGTTTTGCAATAGAAAAATAGATAGACACTCTACAAGAAATTCAAAAATAATGAATCAATTAGTTGTAACATGTATTTATAGTGGAAATATTGTAATATTATAATACAATCAATTTCAAACTTAAATATATGTATTATATTTATAATTTTTCAAAGATACATTAGATTCTTTGATGGCTTTTAGTTGATGATGAGTTAGATGTTATATTGAAATGTAATGTTTTGTTTGTAATTAGTTTAGTTAGACTATATTTATGATATATGTTTTTAAATGTGAGTGTTGATTTTCAATTTTAATTATAACAATGTTAATTTGTAGTAGACATGTTTTGATGACTGGATTTTTGAAAAAATAATTTAATTTGATTAATATAATCACTATGTTTATTTAATTGAAATGAAAATGGATAATGGTTAAAGTTATTAAGGGATGAAAGTAGTCTTCTCACATCTCAAGCTTATAATTTGATTAATAAATATATTGCTGGTTGATGATTATGTTGGTTATTAATAAGGGAAATTGCCAACTATTATATTATTAAGATTGATCTTGAAGGTAGAGAAAGGGTTCTTGTAAAGTTGTCTTTATAGAGTTATTTAATAAGCATGCTTGTTGAACATCAAATTCTTGTTATATTTTTCTTTGCATTCTTGTTAATCACTAATCTTGTATTAATATCTTATTAGTGTGATTAATATGCCATAACATTTAAATATCAATCACATGACAAATGGAAAATATTTAGTAATAAATTACTATATGGTACCTATGAGAAGGTTGATTTATAATTCTTATTGATTTTTTCTTTGCATAATAAACAATTTGATTATGAATAGCTAATATTGTGCTTACAATATTTTAATGTGATAAATTTTACAATACCTAAATTATCATAGATAATAATTTATAATAAATATAAAAATATCACAATTGGTAATGAATTAGATTGCAATGTTTCAATTTAGAATACATACATAACTAAAACTCAGGTAGCTGAAATAATTATTTTACATTTTATTCTTTGAAGTTGGCATTTATATCTATATTCTTAGAGGCATTTTGACTATTAGAGTTAACATCATCTCTATTGTGGTTGTATTCGTGACACCTCTTATTTCAGTTAGTGAACTCCAAATTACAATCACTCTTTCATAAGGAAACCCATCCATGGTATAATGGGAAACATACAACCTCAAACAAATCCCTAGATTTTTATCCAATCTATTCTGAAGTTTGGATTTAACAAAAAATAATGCATTGAATAACCTTTCATCTTCCACAGATCCTAAAATCATTGTTTGGTAGAGTTAATATAATTAAAAATATTTGCTGATATTTTCCTATAGGTTGTTGCTGGGGTAAACATTTATCCATAGCCTTGTAATAACACCACTTTCTACTGGTTTATTTAAAAATTGATATTGATCAATCATTGTTAGTCTAAAATGTGTTGACTAAGATGACAGTAAATATTTTTGCAAAACACCTTTAATTTCAACTTCATTGATCTCCATAGACTTGATAAAATGCTTAATAAGACTACCCATGAATTTGACAAATAAATTACTTTTTAATTCTTCACCATTTACAGTGTTCCAAAATATTGGATTCATCACTCCCATGGCTTCAAGCAAGTCATCTCTTTTAAAAGGATCTCAAATTTTAGTATACAAGCTTTTTAAAATATTTCTTAATTTCAGCCATATCTCATAAATAATAGTATCATATAATACTCGTGTTACGTGGACTTATTCAATTTTTTCTCCTACTAAATCAACACATTTTTAGAATGTGTGCATTTGTATCTATTTTCCATTAACAATGATACAAATATGATCATTAATATTAAACTTAAAATATATATTAGGGTCCTTAATATATATTAAAATTTGTCATCTACCAAATACAATGCCCATAAAATAGTCTTATGAGAAGTATAACATATTTAGATATTGACAAACTCATTTTCTCAACCAAATGAAGTAAAACACACACACACACACACACACACACACACACACACACACACACATCTTATGCATGTTTCATCAAACATTGCATTTCTCTCAACATAGTTCGAATACCACATATTGTCAGCAAAGGTTTTAATTTTGTTAAATGGTACAACAAATATCTTGCCTTGTCAATTTCCATCTGGTATTTAAACATAAAACCTACTAATGATAGACATTGATAAAAAAATATGTATTCTAGATCATACATAAAAATCCATCTTGTATTAATATCTTTCAAAAGTTTTTTACCATCAGTCACTCCAATCACCAATTTTTGAAACTCTAAACATATTTTTGGACTGCTTGACATGTATGCATGCAAGTCATGGATAAAATATTCCACTTTTGTGACATTTTAAAATGTGCTAATAATATTGTAATAAATATTCATTTTATGAAACATGCAATAAATTAGAATCATATATGGGTAAACTATTGTTTTTAGTCAAACAAGAGACTAGTTTTTTGCCCTTGTATCATAGATAGACCATCAACACCAACACAAACTAACTTGGTAGTTATAACATATTCATTCACCCTAGATATATCCTTCAAATTAGAAATAATCATATAAAAGTTTTCAACATTATAATTTTTAATTATTTTATGTACAACTAACATTTGAGGTCTCCTTGAGTGGTTATGAAAAGTATAAACATGAATGTAAACCCATGATGTGTTATCAACTATTGTGACCTCATCAATTGATAGCTAAATAAACCATGATTTTTTTAATTTTTATTTTAAATCCTCCTTAATCATAGTGATAATGTTTTCCATTTACAAAGCATTACTATCTGACCAATGGGATTGTGGAATGTTATGAAATCCATTATGTTGGAACAAACACTTATAATCTAAAAAATTTGATACAGGTCTACCTTTTTTCATAATGTGATAAATGGTAGACAACTGTATATTTTTGGCATGAAGATTAGATTGAGTAACTTTTCTTAATTGATATGTTATTATTCTTCCTTTCTTAACGATATTTAGTAGATGTCTATGATGATATTTATACTATGTTGCATACCTTACATGCATGCATTATTTTGCATCTTTCCATCTTTGTGTTTTTTGGGTTTGTCCATCTTTTTATTTTACTAACACATATATTTTTCCACAATTTTTATCAATTGTGTCCAAATTAAATTACATTTTATGGTCTTTTCCTAGTTTCCAACTACATATTGTACATCTACATTTTGTTGGAATATCATGAACATTTTCTATTTCTATTGGTTCAATGAATGGTTATTTAGCTACCCAGTTAAACTTAAAAGAACTTTAAATTGTCCATGTACTTCTATTATTTCACACATATTTATTAGTGTTATCTCTAATTGAAGTTTGTGTTTGATGAGTAGAAATATCATCTAATTTTTGGATATCATTATCATGAATTTCATCTAGTTTCCTCTCCCTTCGCATAAAATTCTGAGTTGAATCTTTAATCAAAGTTGGTGTTTCATGAGATCTAGAAGTATGTTCTTGTATTTTTAACTCATCCAAGTCATCTTATTTGTAATTATCCTCCAATTGAGGTATTGCATAGTCATACTTAGGAATTTATTTGAGTGCTGACATGCCATCATTAATAATGTCATAAAATGGTGACATGTGATTAATTCATTTAGCCAAAATACCATTATATATGAGTTTTGAATTTAAGAGGGTTTACCTTTAAATTGTTATTGAAACATTTTATCATTTAGTATAGTACCTATATTTAGTGTGGATGCCACTTGCTTATGGTTTTTTTTATGCTTGGCTAAAATAAGATAATAGGGTTTTTTTGGCTGATTGTCCCACCCCTTAACATTTCCAATAGATGTCATGTAATTGGTCAATTATAATGTAGATGGGTGATGGTGTCGACAAGAAAAATGAATGCTGACAATGAATGTAATTGGGTGACAAGACTGTCGATGATCTATATGGATTATAGAGGATGACCTAAAGTTTAAAGGGATACATGGATGTTTTTAAATGACATATATGTTGTTGAGTGACCTAATTGCTAGTAGATGAAAGGAATTCTAGAAAGCATCAAGGTTATTGGAAAGAGACATGGAGTTGGCTAGAGACACCAATGTTAATGCATGATACAATGTTTTGGTAGGAGACACAAACATTGACCAATGACATGGATGCTATCATATGAAAATATTACTGGCATATGACATATGTTATGATGGGTGACACTATTATAGGTAGACAATAGCTATGCTAGCGAGTGACACAAGTGCCTCTAGAAGGTAGTTATGCCAATATGCTTTAGAAGTTTGGTCCTTGAATGATTATTTATTACATATAATGGTGAATAAGCTAATATTTACTTTTGATAGAGTATCAAACTATATATATATATATATATGAAATTTATTTTAAATAGTAGGTGAGCCGACCCAAAAAATAAACATTCACCTAGTTAATTTAGGGGAATCCACATTGTTCACCACCCCCTAAAATTACCAAACACCAATTTATAAAATTGAAATATTCATGAATTAATAAAAAATTTCCTCTAAAATTTACCCTGCATTTAGTCATCCCTATTATGCTTATAAGCTCTTGTTAGCTAAATTACAATAGTCTATATCCTTTTGAAACAAGACCATACTAGGAAGATAGGGCCTTAGTGAAGCTTCATCCACGAGTGTGTCCATGTTCCCTATACCCTAATGATAACTTTTTAAATTTGATACATTTCATATTACCCCCCATGCTTTGATCAAGGCTAGTTAAAAAAAAAATTCAAAGATTCCTCTATATAATCACATCAAGTCCTCTCTAAACACATCTAGCAATCACTTGGAAATTCTACTACACACTGAGAAAAATAACACTATACTTTCTAATTTCAATTTTTATTTATTGTATCAGTCATATGCCAAGTATAAAGTCTTTTTATTTCAGGTCAAATGCACTCATTTTCAACCATTCAAACTAATCTATCTAATTTCAATCATTTAACAAAGATAAATATTAACACACTTACTCTAGGAGGGAGAACTACATTAGCCCGACACCCTTTTAGGATATGTAGGTAGCACTAAGATTACATGAGATTTTCTTAGGATAGTTTGGTTATTCCCCTAACCATAGTACACCTTTTGGAATTTGATCTCTATTTGGTTTATGTGCAGGATCTAAGTTTTTACTTTTACAGGTCTTCCATGTAGCAAATCATCACACACTAATAAATAGTAAACCCTTAAATAGTAGATTTGAAAATTAGTTGCATAGTCATCTATGATGTGACTGTAGTCAATAGAAAATCCACAATATGTCTTTATTTCCTATTATGGCCATGTCCTAACATAATTTAATCTTTTTTGATGCGACGCAATTCACATATCATTTCAACTAGTTTCCATCAACATTAAACCTACACAATAAATAATAAATCAAATCCAAGGTAGGTTTACATATATTTTATCAAATTACTATTTATGGTTCATTTTCAATTATGTAAATTATTATATTTCATATTTAGATCTATATATTATGTATATCTAAATTAGTTTTCAATAGTTTATTTGTTTTTATCATTTCATTGTTAAATAAAAAATAACATTAAACATTCTACTGAACCAATAAATTAATTTGAACATTACTTGTTGTTTGATTGATTTTTGTCTTAAGATTTTATAATTTTTTGTATAAATTTATAACACTGAAATAAAATAGCCTTTAACCTTAGAATAAATCTGAAACCATAGGTCAATCTTATTTGACCTTGAATTTAATTAGACACCAAATTTTTTTTCTTGTCACCTCAGATAAAATATGAAACTAAGCTCTTTCTTTCAACTTCAGGTTGATATTTTTTATCTCTATACACACAAATATTTTGATTTTGATTTTCTCTTTATATTCTATTTTCTTATTTTTAGAAACTATATTTTGACAATTTTGAAAATTCTTAGTGATTGTCATTATGGGATAAGAGGTGATATTTTTATGTACACCATGGTGTGAGGGGTAATTTCCCAATACTCAATCCATTGTATAATAATAAACATAGATTTTAGTTTCCATTAACCTCATGATATATTGGAAATGCCTAGGATCTCTTATTTACACCATAGAAATTCTCTTTTAGCTATTTTATTTGTGATGCACCTAAGAGGAACATATCACCCATGAAAATTACTCTCACCATACCATCATAGATGGAATCATGGGTTGTAGGCATAGTTTAGCCTATGTAGTTAGTGCTTCTAAAATATTAGGTTTACATTAGTATACGAACGAGAAATTATATTTGAGATCCCACATAATCATTCAAACCCTTGCCTAGATCACCTTTTATACCTTGATTTTTGCTTATATTATATTCATAATCATTATATCTTTTGTATGTGCTAACTTGATAATAATAAACATTTTATTTTTCATATTTTTTGTATTTAAGTAAATTGTATACATCATGGATGGTTAATCTTTCTTTTTATCTACTCATGTTGTGCCTTTTACTTATGATATTGAATGAACAAATCACAACATGAAAAAACTTGTGAAAGAAGCATATATGGATGATTTTGATTTTGATGACAATGTAATGAATAAACAATTTGTTTTTGATACAATTTAGAAACATAATTCCATATAAATAAATTTACCTCTACATTCTTCTTCAAATTCACCTTCTTCTTTGACTAATACTCTACAAAAAAGACCAATTCAAGTCTCAAATAAAGTAACATTCAGATGAAAATTTATCAAATTAAGATCAAAGTATTTTCAAAAAAGTATTTATTAATAAATGCATTTCAAAGTAAGAATCATTTTATAAATTTAATCTTTTATAAATAGTGGATATTGAACTGACATGTCATAACTCTTCCACCTTTTAACCAATGAGGATGAACTTCCTCTTCCCTTAACACATCGTAAGCTACAATTGAAAGCCATGAAATTTATTATAACCTATATTATGATTTTGAATTTACTTCCAACTCATGATTATCTTCACATAATGTTATTATTGTGCCACAATGTCATAACATTAGCATAGCGTTACCACATGATGATAATTCATCTCTTGCCAGTGATAATTATTTCAATGTCATTAACTAACAAGAAATAAGTAACTCCTATATACCCAATGAATATTACAACTTAAAGGAAGAGTTTACCCCTCCATCTCCCACACCTCCTCTTGATGGTGTTTTTATACATATTCAATCAAATATATCTAAGGTTTGCACTTGTGAGGCCCTTCAAGATCAAATCATCACTATGAGAAATTCAATACAGGAGTTAAAAAATAAAAATCAATATTTTATTTCAAATATCAGATCACTTGAATATAATAGCAAATATATAAATAATATAGAGTATACTAGTGTCAATCATGTATCTTCATCTAGCTATCACGTGCCTCACAAGTAACATACATATATAATTAATGCTTCAAAAATTATATTTAAAAACAATAATAAGATTTTAAGTGAACTTCTAATAGAAATGATTTGAAACAAGTTGACTACATTACCTTATATGCCTCCTCTAGAAAGATTAAAATATTGTTGTGCATATTATAAACTACATGGGCATCATATATATAATTAGTTGGCTTTGAAGAATAAATTACAAAGTATCATTGATAGTGGTGATCTTATAACAAATAAATATATTAAGCAACCCATTTATATTTCATCTCCCAAAAAACATGTGTAAAAATAAAACAAATATAAAATATAGATACCAAATGATAACTTAGAACAAGACAAGATTCAAAAATCAAAATTAGAGTGAACAATATTAAAAAAAGAATGAATGTAAAAATAAAACTTTCAAGAACAAACTAAAGATAAGCAAGAAACCACTTTTTTTGAAAATGTTTGTCATGAAGAAATTTCCAAATCAAAATACTTATACAAAGTCTAATGATTCATGTACTATATCTAATTCATGCATAAAAGAACAAGATGAGGCAAATTTTATGGTTACATCTTCCACTCAAGAAGTCAAAGCAGAAATTACTTCTCTTCTTGATCTGGACAACACATTAGGTAATGATTTGGGCAAGACTTCAGGTGACAATTCGGGTGACGGTCCTACCCCAATTAGTGGCAGAACTTTTGGGAGCCATAACTTTTGCACCATAGCTCCGTTTGACTCCCCGTTTGAACCGTTGGAAAGCTAAGAATGAGGGAAACACCGTGATATGGCATGGATCTTTGATAGATTGATTTTGAACCTAAAAAAACAAATGGAAGTGCCTCAAATTTAAATTTTAGTAGTGCAATCTAAAAATAGTAAGTTTCTAAAAATAGTAATTTCTCAAATTTTGTATTATTGTAAGTCGTGGAAGTTGAACTATTTCATTTCCCTAGAGATTGGTGACCTTATAAATCCTCGTCCTACCTTCAAAAATAGATATAAATAGATATGTATCCCAAAAATAAAAATAGACATCTCTTCCCACAGATAGGCATAACATCTCTTCCTAGAAATAGGCATATGTTGTATCTGCAATTTTGAGTAATAAGACATCTCTTCTTAGAGATAAAATTATTTTTGTGTGTTATTGAAATATTATTAAACCAAGACTTTCGAGTTTTGGATCAATTCCTTATGTTAAACCAATAATACGTGATCATTTTGTAGTTCTCATAATAATGATGAACATATTCAAAAGTAACACAGTAGCATATCATAATTTCTAGCATAACCAATGGAGTTAATTCTCTCCTATGATGATAATTACATTTATAATTATGGTCATAATAAAAGAAAATATTGGTATGATCTTGATGGTATAGGGCCTATACATAGGCATCATATTGATGGGATCCTTGGATTATAGTTGTATCGACTTTCCTTTGTACATAACTTCTTTGTTTTTACTTCATTACTCCTTCTATGTCAAATTTAAAGTATTATTCTATCCCTTGAATTCATTTTCACTTCGAGCACTTTCTCTCTTGCATTTTAAAACTAATTCAAACAATCTAAAACACTTATCCTAGAATAATTTTGATGTTCATTCTTTATGACAGTCAACTTGCTTACTATTGGATATTTATCATATTATGACTTCCATTACACTTACATGATTACATTTATCTACGCCTACATTCTCCATGAATACATATATAGGCTTGACCATTGAGGGGGTGTGTACATTTTTATCTAATCCTTTGTGATACATTGATATGATTCTTTTCGTCATACACAGGGGGCATATTCATTTCCTTCCTTCTTGCCATTATATGCTTTAATGCATTATTGTGGATTGTACGAATCCTTCCTTTTATTTTATTTTAAAAGCCTTGATTCTTATAATTTTTCAAATATTTTCAGTTCAAATATTTCAAATATTCACAAAAAAAATCAAATATGGAAAATACAAAAAAAAAAGAATAAAAAATTTAAATATTTTAAAATTCAAAATCAAGACCAACAAGCATTTTCAAATGTCACTAGCTTACCTCTTTAAATATGCTATTTATTTCATTTTAAGTAGATAGTACATTTTAATTTCAATAAACAATGATTTTTCATGAGACATGTGAGTGTGATACAATACATACTATTTTATGTTTTCTTAATGGTGGGGGCATCTCTTTATTCTCTATGACACTTCAACTGGCTGTATCTATCCATAACCTCTCTACCATGTTGAGCTATATATCATACAATATTTTTGGATAATCACTCATACTTTACATTATGTTACATATATATGTTATTTAATAATAATAACATTCATATATATGATTGATGTAAACTAGTCTCATTTTCTCTGTGCTTCTTTTCAAAGTTCTTACTTTACTACATGATAAGTTAGAACCTGTTAGCTTATTATGTGTAGCTCTTGGCATTGTGTGTGTAATATATACATGTTATGTTTTATATGGCATTATCATGTAGTTTGAGTGTGGCCCTTGGTCATGTGAGATTATGTGATATTGACATGTCCCTTATATTTGACTTTTGGGCCTTATGTGTGACATTATATGAAAAATGCATGACATTGTACAAGATTTCTTGTGTGTTCATTACATGTTACAATGGTGTTATGATCACTATCATGTATTATTTATATTTTTAATCTTATACCATGATACATATCATGCACATGTTGCTTATGTATTTCAATGTTATATTTATCTAACACATGTTTCATTTTACATTCAATGCTATAGTCGTTACTGTGATGCAATTGACATATTACAACATTGTTAATGTATCAAATTGGAAGGGGAGGCTAGGTTTTTTTAAGCTCTACATTTATGAGCCTTTAGGTATCTACCATACTTTTGATCACCATGAATCTAGGTAAGATATTGCTTTGTTTGCATTTATTGCTGATTTTGATCAATGATTCACCCTCTGGGTGGTGGGGGTACCCTTTATTAAATGAGAATTGCCTACCTCTTTGAATCCATGTATGCAGATAAAGTTATAGTGAGTGAGCATAACAATGGCCTCGAAGTAGGTGAGGAAATTCATCTTGAAGGTCTTCCATGAAGTAATGATGATGATGATTCTAACACTCCATTACCTGATGTTGTTTTAGATGTATTCAAATTTGACAAAGCCTATCATTTATTTAAAAAAATTCATTTGATTTATTACTTTTTTGGTTGAGTCCCCCTTGAGAGACTTCTGAAGCAATGGGTTCATAACCATTGGCAAGGCCATCATGTGAAACTTGAAGGAGTCCAAAACCTTATAAAAAGATTTTTTTTGTTTTGATTTTATAACCCAAAGCACTACAAAGCCATTGTCAATCATGGGCCTTGGTTTATTCACAACACTTTGGTTTTTTTTCTCATTAGACTTAGGAATTTCAAGTCTCAAAGCAAGCAAAACTAAAAATCCCTATTTAGGTTGAATTTCCTAGCTTGCCTCTCCCTTTATGGGGTTTTATTGACCAGCTCATAAAACCCATAAGGCATTTCATATGCCATGAGTAGACCAAGTTATTTATGGCTCATCCCTAGAAGAGGGTTTATGTTGAAGTGGATCTATCCTAAGATTTGAAAGATTCTATTGATACAAAAAATGGCTCTAACCATTTTTCTCAATGTATTCAATTTAGTGATAATCCTTAGAACATATGATCTGAGAATGCCCTCTAATGGTGTATACACCCCATGATCCTTAGGAAAATGGTGGATCTAAAGCCAAAATCTAGAATGGAAATAGTGATGGTTGGATTACCATCACCAACAAAAAAAATAATAACTCTTTCAAAGGTGGCGACAAGCCACAACCTTATTCATATAAACCTACTAGGAATAATCATGCTTTGACTTTTGTTGGTAAATCTACTTTGCATAATAAAGTTTTTCTCCTCTTATTCATACCTTGAAAGTAGTGGCCTCTCTATTTGAGATGCCACCTTCAGTGCCACCATCATAACCCCCTCCTAGGGTGAGTGTTCCATAGGAAGAATAAAGCTTAGTCACCTTAGACCATAAAATAGTGTTTTAACAATCTTAGCACCCCTCTCCATCTCTTGAAAAGGAAGAATATATGGCACATAAATGACAACCATTTATAATGAATGATTTCATGCCCAATAAACTCATGTTTAATCAGTTTATTGCACTAGAAGATCTCCTAGAGGAGAATGACATGTACCTCGATACTTCCCAATGATTGTATACTCTTGGAATGTTTGAGGTATTACTAATCTATCACATAAGTATGAAGTCAAGAATAGTTATAAATTTTTTAGCAGCATGAAAATTATTTATTTGAAAGAGGTCAAGATTTCTACCTTCTTACTATAGAATCCAACATGAATAATTTAGCCTAGGCCAATATGTCAGGCTACTGGACATGAATCTAGGTGTGGTGGGGACATCACTTTTTTGGATATAGAGTTATCTCATAATATTATTTTTTAGGGTTTAGACCCCACCCATTAGGTGAAGTGGACCTTTTTTTACTCTAATAATTACATCATTAGCCTGGTCAATTTATATGCCTCTAATGATGTTGTGGAATGAGCTACCTTGTGGAGGTGGTTGGATGATTCACTCCTGAATGTGCATTAGATCCTCTATGGTGATTTCAACATGGTGAAATAGAGTAAGGATAAAGAAGGACACCTTAAAATGTGGTGGTGAAATGGTGAGCATGAAGCCTAGTTTTATATGCATAATAAAATTAGGGTGTTTGATCCCAACCATCATTAGAGGAAAATTTTAGACTCTCCTTGATTCACTTGGTCCAAATTTTAACAAGGAGAAGATAGGGTTCTTTAGTGTCTTGATAGAGCTCTATTGGCTGAGCAAGATCTTTTCTATTTTATCCTAGTCTAGGACATGCCAATTTTAGTCATACCTAATACCTTTTTATCAGATCATCACCTTATTTTATTTAATGTTGAGTGGGCCAACTTGAAGTTAAGCCTACCTCCATGCAATTATATATCAATACTACTCACCTCAAGCATGAAATAATGGTGGGGAATATTGTTAAAATTTAGAACTTGGTCCCTCAACCAGAGGGAGACATTAGCTAGATTCATTAGTGGTCTAATGATCTTACATGTACTTCCACAATTCTTCATATCTATGACAAGTAAGTGGCCTCTTTAAGATGATGTCTACATAATGCTACAAACTATGAATATATCTAGGCTTCACATGAGATGGAGAAGTCACCTTTTAATGTTCACCTTCAAACTCAGGTGGCACACTGGAGACATAAGCTCTAAATTGAGGAGGATCACAAGATTAGAGGAGATCAACTATGATTTGTATACAGTAGTTGAAAATTGGTGACAAAGTATCTATTTACCTTCCTCTACTCAAGGAGAGCTACTGATAGAATTAAAGCTATCAAGGAAGGAAACCTTTAGCTTACCAAACTTCCTAAAATTCTACAAGATTTTGTACATCATTACCATGGCGTTTTCTCAACACAAGCTACTTCTCCAGAATGAGAGGTGACTCTCCTTTAATGCCTCTAGGTTGTACCCTAAAAAGTTTCCAATTATTAAAGAGTTACTTGTGATATGCCCTTATCTATTAGCAAACTTCATGAGGTTGTTAAGCAGATGGAAGTTAATAAATCCCTAGGAATTGATGGTTTCTCATGTGAGTTATACTGAACCCTTTGGGATACTATTGATGCTAATCTTCATTGAGTTTATTTTGAAGCTATTCTAACCAACTCTTTGGGATCCCTTATAAATCATGGTAACATCGATTTTATTCCCAAGGCTGATGATCTTGAAATTATCACCAACTAGAGGCCTATTGATTTACTTAATGCATCTTATAATATTATTCCTAAGAATTTATCCCTCAAGGTGAAACACATTATCCCTTTAATTATTAGGAGTGAGAAAAGTAACTTCATCCAAAATAGGTTCATTCTGGATAATGTCATTGTCATTTGGGAAGGTATAGAATGAGATTGGATTTCTAATAAAAATTCTTTGTTTGTCAAGATTTATTTTGAGAAAGCTTATGATTGTATTGCGTGGTAATTAATTTTGACCATACTGTAGGTGCTTGGTTTTGGCCCCAAATATGTTTATACTATTAACATGCTCTTTTAGGATGATGGGGCCTATATCACTATCAAAATTATCCAATCCTCTTGGTTTGAACTTCATCATTATATCTGTTAAGGATTTCCTCTAGCCCCTTATTTATATGTGCTTGTAGTATAAATATTTCGTTACCTCCTAGATAATTATGATATCAGGGGCTTGGTAAAAGGTATCTTCCTCCCTCAGTTTGATAGACAAAATTTAAATGGTCACTTCATGGATGATTCTTTTCTCACTCTTTAAGAGGATGAAGAGTCTGTCAGGAATGCCATAGACTCTCTCTATATTTTTTATTTGAATTTAGGTTCATCCATCTAATGAAGGAAGACTCAATGTTATCGATAATCT
This sequence comes from Torreya grandis, assembly GCA_037957365.1. NCBI lineage: Eukaryota > Viridiplantae > Streptophyta > Pinopsida > Cupressales > Taxaceae > Torreya > Torreya grandis. The sequence goes on from JARHVA010003929.1 coordinate 1,614,595, forward strand.
TTGGGCCCCAAAACTCCTTGGTTAGAGGAATATCAATGGTAGTGGATTCTACCATGGGTGCAGTTTAAGTTTATTAGCATTATTTTTGCCTTTCAAGCCTCTCCCTCTAATTCATGGTCTTATGTGGTACAAAGAGTTGAAAAAAAATCTCCTTTTGGATCACCAAGCCTCTTTATATTGCTGTCAAATTACAAATTTGCTCTAAAGTTTTGGTAGCTACTCATGTGTATTATTCCTCTTTTTGGGCCCCTTCTAATGCCATTTATAGTAAATTAGAAAAAATTTTAAGATATTTTTTATAGGCTAATTCTTAGGGTCATAAGGGCTTCCACAGAGTTTCTTGGAATATTCTCTATTGACCCAAGGATGATGGGAGACTGAGTCTCCTTGATGTTAAAATTCAAGGCCTTGTTCTTGGTGCCAAATGGATTATTAGAGGTCTTATTGGGGATAAATCATGGAATATTCTTATATGACATTGTATCTTTCAATGACTCCCATGTGGTAGAAAGGATTAGCAAAGCTTGGGACTTAAATCTTTGCTCATAACCCTAGTGTCTATTAAAATCAAGGGTACTTTTATGATTCAAAGTCTATGGAAAGCTTGGGAAAAGCATAAGCCTCACCTTATATGGGTAGGTGAGGGTTTTAGGAATGGCCTCTCTATTAACTCCCAATCCCTTTGGTGGTCACCTTGCTTAAATTTTCATAATGTTCCCTTTGCCTTAGTCCCCTGGCTTAAAGGGTTAAGGCTCTTTAAGAAAGGTGTGAAGGTTATCAATGATCTTTTTTGTAAAGAAAATAGGGTCTAGCTCATTTGGAAACAACTTTAGAATAAATTTCATTTAATTAATTCAGATGTAGAGGCTATTCAAAAAATTCAAGGCTCTATACCTGATGAGTATTTGCATAAAATATGAGTCAATTCCATTGTTCATTGATGGAAAGATTGGCACTAGCCTATGGCTACCCCTTTCACCTAATATTCTCCTTAGTTGGGGTATCATTTAATATCCCCATAACATATTTTAGATGATATGCTTAATCTTATATGGAATATACATTCTAAACATAGGGTTTGGTCCTAATGCTTTAACACTATGTAGTATGCTACTATTGAGCCTAGAAAAACTCATTTCTTATGGTGTTTTATCTATCAAGACCTAATTGTGAGAGACCTACTCAAGCATCTGGGCATGCCTAACCCCATCTACCTAACTTGAAAATAACCAAATACTGTTGAACACCTTTTTTTGTTTTACTCTCATGCATAATTTGCATCGTACTAGATACATTCCCCTTTTCAACCCTTTTGACCTAAATTTTTCACATGGAAGATGGCTCTCTTGGGGGACTCGTGTAATGAAATTACTTTAATAATAAAGGAAAATAATAAAAATAGATAAAAATATGATTGAAATATAGTATAATATATGAATAAAAGATAACCCACTTCAAGAGGGAAAACTCCACAAGCTTCAATTGTTAGGTTGTGGAGCTAAAAGCTTCACTGATGCAGACATGGAGGAGGTTGCAGGATGAGTTGCTGAGTGTCAGAAGTCTTTGGCATTGGTCTGGCCAACCGACGTCGGCAGGTAGACGACAGGAAGCAACCGACGTCGGTCATGGATCGGCCGGCGTCAGTGACCCCCAGACGGACAGGGACCGACGTCGGTCGCCTGTGTGGTTCGGACTGCACTTATTACAGGCAGTTAGCTAACGAACCAAGTGTTTGCATGAAGAGATCTATTTTTAGACTAAGAGCTGCAGATCTAATTATTGTAATTAGATGTCTAATTATTGTTTGGATGAGATCTATATAATAGACTCATGGTTGTATTGGAAAAGTGTTCTAGTTTGAGTTGAGCAAAGTTTGCTCCTTCTGTGTGTGAAGAGAGTAAGGGTGTTCCTCCTAGTTCCCTATCAGTGCCATGCTTGGTACTAGTTGGAGAATCATAAGGACTTGGTGAGGCAAGGACAAGGGTTCTTCAGGGTGTAGAGTGATCTACATGGTAAGTAAGATCGTTGATCTGCAGGTGTATGTGTGTGCAAGGTCAACGTTCACAGGTGTGTAGAACCATGTTTGATTTGCAGGTGTGCAAGATCATATAGACAACAACACAACAGGGAGCAGTATCAGGTAGGATCTACTTGGAGTACAGGGGTGTACTCGGATAGAGCTAAGAGGAAGGCAAGGGAGTTCCTTCCATAAGTATGGTCTGTTGAAGTGCAGGTTATTGCAGGTTCATGGGAGATCTACTTGAAGTACTTTGAGTACTTGTGGAGTGCGTTGAGCACTTGTGGAGTGCGTGGAGCACAGGTGTAAGGTGAACACCAACTCAGTGTATGAGTTGGGTGTTGGGACCTAGTAGAGAGAGCTTTGAGGAGAGAATTACTGTTCACTTGAGGTGTGGGAAACTTCTGTAAGGTGGTGGAGAAGAAGTGGCATCTTCTTTATTGTATTCTTTTCTGTAAGAGTTATTAATACAAGTTGTGTATTGTCTCTCATATTCTGTGTTATCCTGAATTCTAGTTACTTGTTGATTCTGGTTATTTCCGCATATTAAGTTGCTTGAATTTGGTAATCAATTGTGTGCTTCCAGGTTGGTCCTATTTCCCAACATCAATAAGAGAAGAATTCACGATATGATGATAAAAAATTATCCACTACCTCCTATATATAGTCTACCTAGGCCATGGTTACTCTATAGGCTGATCTACTAACCCAATGAAAGAATATAGAAATGTGATATAACATCAAAAAGGGATAAGAAAGCAACAAGTTAGCTATTCTCATTTCAATACATGTAATAGGTAAGGAGCATAACATGCCCTTCCACTTTGAACCAATGTTGTCCTCAACATTAACAAGTCTAGATATTGTTGCTGAAAATATTCACCCTCCCAAGTTGTATCCTCACTACTCAATTTATTCCACTTGATTATATATTCCTTAATCTCTCTAGTTCTCAACCTCTTAGTACGTGTTTGTAGGATCTTCTCCAATTCTAAAATGACTCGTCCTTCTTCATCTAGTTCTGGTAGCTCTATTTGGGCTAATTTTTTTGTCTAATGACCTCATTCAAGTAGGAAACATGAAATAATTGGTGTATATGATATGAATGAGGCAAATCCAACTTATAAGCCACACTTTCAATTTTTTACAGAACCTAATAAGGGTCATAATACTTAAGAACAAGTTTGTTGTCTTTTTTTTCATTACTTCAAGGACATCTAATTTTAAGGCTATAAACATACAAAGACCCAATCACCCACATCAAAATGTTACTCACTACAATGTTGATCTACTTGCTGCTTCATCCTATTTTGTGCCAATTTTAAATTCTCTCTCAAACCAGCTAAAACCTCTTGCTGATTTTGAATGTGATCCTTCACATCTCGAACCTTGGTTTTCACCCTTAATTAAGAAGAGATGGAAGGTGGATGATAACCATGTAGTGATAGGAATGGGGAAATTTTAGAAGATGTATGGGAAGATGTGTTATACCACCATTTTGTAAGTGGTAGCCATTTAACCAATGTTCTTGCTTATTTGATATAAAACAATGAAGTTACCCTTCTAAACATTTGTTGACCACTTCTATTTGTCCATCATATTGGGGGTGGTAAGATGAGCTATGAGCTAGCTGAGTACCTGAATAGGAAAATAATTTAGTCTAAAAATTACTAGTGAAAATAAGATCAGAATCACATACAATTATTTTTGGGGTGCAATGTAATTTTAGAACTGCCTCTAGAAAAAAAAATGCTACTATAATTTTTATAAATGGGTGTGAGAGGGCATAAAAATGGGAACATTTTTAAAGCCTATCCATAATTACCAAGATAAAATTATTACCTTCAGAAGAAGACAACCCTATGATGAAATCCATGGAAACTTCCTTTTACCTTTGACTAGGAATTGCTAAAGGTTGTAACATACCTGGGGTCTTAATTATATCACCTTTATTTTATTCGCATATCAAACATTATGCCACAAACTTATGTACATATCTATTGATTCCTTCCCAAAATACTTTTTTATTGATTCTATGATAAGTTTTTAAGAACCCAAAGTGTCCCCTAATTGGAGATGCATATAAATCTGCAAGAATCTTATGCTTCAATATTGAATCTTTGCACAAGTATAACCTATCCTTATACCATAAGGCATTACCTTTCCATTAAAATTTGTCAAATGATATAGAACCGTATTAGATATTCTAAATTAGAACATGTGTATCCTTGTCCTGCCCCTACTCTAACTTATCTTCATCTACCCAAGCTATCTGCAATATGGACATTGCATAAAGTACTGCTTCTATGGATATATCTCATCTAGGTAGTGCATCTGATAGCACATTATATTTACCATTCTTGTATATGATTTCAAAATTATAACCCAACATTTTTGTTACCCACTTTTGTTGTTCCTTAGATGATAATCTTTTCTCTAAAAAGTATTTGAGACTATCATGATCCATTTTCACCTTAAAATGTCTACCCATTAGATAGGTTCTCTATTGTTTTATTGCATGAAGAATATCCATCATTTCTTTCTCATAGACAAGTTTTTAGAGATTCTTACATTTGAATTCATGAATATCAAATTCAAGGGGTCTTCATTCTTGCATTAGTACTGCTCCCAACCCCAATCTAGAATCATCACATTCAATAATGAACATCTTTGAGAAGTCTAAAGTAGCCAAAACTAGGGTGGTGCACATAGCTAATTTTAGTTATTCAAATGCTTTAATGAATACATAATTCTAGTAGAAAAAATCATTCTTTAGCAATGCAATGAGTGGATTTGTTATGCTATCATAACCTTTCACAAATCTTTGGTAATAACCTATTAGTCCTATGAACCCTCAGAGGTTTTTGAGAGTTTTGGGCATTGGCCAATCCATCATAGCTTTGATATTATGAGGATCAAATTTTACACCTTAATGGGATACAATGTGACCTAATTACTCTCCCTCTTGTACTCTAAAAACACATTTCAATGGATTTATATAAATTTGATGTTGTTCTAAAATTCTCAACACATGTTTCACATGTTTCAAGCGATCTTCCCATATCTTAATATGAATCAATATGTCATCAAAGAAAACCAACAAAAAATTCTTTAAAAAAGTCCTAAAAATGATGTTCATCAAGCTCTAAAAATTAGATGGTGCATTTGTAAGACTGAAGGGCATTAGAAAAAACTCATAATGGCCCACATGAGTTCTAAAAGTAATTTTATGAACATCTTCATCCTTGATTCTAATTTAATGGTACCCTAAATGAAGATCCAATTTTGTGAAATAAATAACACCATGCAACTCATCAAGAAAATCATCAATTACTGGAAAAGTAAACTTATCTTTGATGGTGTACTTATTGAGATCCCTATAATCTAGGCACATTCTCCATGTGTCATCTTTCTTACACACCATGATCACTAGCAGTGAATATGTACTCTAGCTATGCCTAATGATCCCTCCCTCTAGCATCTCATGGACCATATTTTTAATTTAATTATTTTGCACATATGGATATCTATATGGTTTGATATTTGGTGGTTGACTCCCTGTAAGTAGTTGAATGACATGATCATGCTTTGTTTTTGGTTGTAGTCTTTTTGGCATGGCCTCAAAAATAGATGGGTGGTCATCAAGAATCATCTATAGATCTGAATGTGGAGATGACTTTATGGGTTGAAATTCTATGGAACATAATCATGTTATAAATCCTTCTACCCCCTTTTTTTAGAATTTTTGTCATCTGATGTGAACTAACCAATTGTGGAGATTTTGTTTGTAATCCCTATATTTTAATTTTTATACCTTAAAAATGAAATTACATGAATAATTTTTGGAAATTCATCTCAATTTTACCAAAGGTTGTGAGCCATTAGACTCCCAAAACAATGTTTTCACCACCCATGGGAATAAAAAGCTTAATACTATGGTATTTCCTTAAATAATTGATTGTATCACCATCTGCAATCATGACCTGAAATTCCATTGCTAGGTGAATGAAATAATTCAATCGAGTGGCTAACTTATGGTTGATGAAATTATGTGTGCTCCATATGTCAATCAATACTATCAACTTCTATTTATTAAGGAAACCCACCACCTTAAGTGTTTGAGGAGTGTTAATACCTGAAAGTGCATGATAAAAGATTGTAGGTTTATAATCTTTGGGTACCTCCTCTATCTCTTCCTCATCATCATTAGAGGCATCATCATCTTCATCATCTTTGTTATATCCCTCAATGTAGAATAAATTATTAGCACATCTATGTCCTTTGATCCACTTGATATCATAGCAAAAACATAATCCTTTTGCATGTTTCTCTTCAATTTGTTGAAGGGTCAATCTAGTAGGTGGAGGAAATGATGGTGTTGAAATGATATCATCTCTAAAATGAGTGAATGGATGATTATTATTTGATATGAATTTTTATTCAGCCCTAGGTGCCATGATAATAGAATCAAAAACCTTAAGTGGATTAAACATGTGTACCTCATGTTGAATGTGGTCTTTGAGGCCTCCTAAAAATAGGTCATTCAATTTCTCATCAATAATTGTCTCCATACATAAAGATAGGTTCTAAAAATTATGAATATAATCCTTAACTAAACCAGTCTATCATAATTTTTCTAATTGGATAAATTAATTCTCTATCACACTATTGATATAGTGTAATTAGAGTTCCTCTATAAAGATTGACCAGGTGATACCGAGAGTCATTTTTTCTTTTGAGCACACAACCATCAATACCAATTGAATTGTTTAGGTTCTAGATACAAGGATGCCATGGTAACATTATATACACATAAGATCTGATGCAAATAAAAAAAATTATCCATTTTATTGATCCAATTGAGTGGATCCTTTCCATAAAATTTACACATATCTACCTTTGGTCATAGGTTCTGTTGTGGCAAGGTACTTAGATTTGGATTAGGCTAGTTGGGAGATCCACCTTAAGGGGTTGTGTAATAGTGATATATGGATTATTTGATTGATTATTTTTTAAATCCATCATGATATTTTACAAAATATTTTTTACAAATTTCATATCAGATTATATGCCTTGCATCTCACTTTGAATGCCTTGCAAATTATAGTCAAGCTGGCTCACTTTGTGATCTATCTCAGAGAACCTTGGTATAAAGGATCTATTAACTCCCCCTTTTGACTCCATCTTTTCCTTGTGAGGATTTTTACCTAGAGTTTCGACACCCTTTCCTCAGCCCCTAGTTTGTAGTCTTGCCATAAAAGAGCTTGATAATGTCGACCCTAATTAGCACTTTTGACCTAACTTTGACCAAGAAATTTTGTACTTATGTCATCCTCAAATCATAAAATACAAAAAACACACCCCATATATGTTTATATAAGATTGCCAAAAATGTAAATAAATCTAAAAATTCCTTGAATTACACACTATAGAGTGAATTTATAAAAAACCCTAAATTGGTGATAACTTTTGCAAACCACATCTAATTGAGATAAAATTTTAATGGAAGCTTAATTGAATGATTTATCAGATATAATAAAAAATATAGAGAAATTTGAAACCATTTGAAAGATATATCCAAACTATAAGATCTAGAGTTTTTACCCTGATTATGGCCCAAATCAAAGGTTTAATACCACATAATAATAACAATAAATCACAATATGACTAAAATATAGTAGAATTTATGAATAAAAGATAAGCCACTTCGAGGGGGCAAACTCCACAATCTTCAACAAGAGTAGAATTCACAATATGATGATAAACAACTACCCACTACCTCCTATATATAGTCTACCTAGGCTATGGTTACTCCATAGGTTGACCTACTAACCTAATAAAAGCATAAATAAATGTGATATAACATTAAAGAGGGATAAGTAAGCCATAATTAAACTATTCCTATCTCGATACATGTGATAGGTTAGGGGCATAACAACTCAGCTCTATTCTTTATAAAATACAATCAATTTTGGCAGATCTTTTGAGCTAATATTTTATTTAAAATATGAAGGATAGAAAATATGCTTGATTTAACCATGAGGATTTGGAATATAATTTTTCTATTACTAACAAAATTACTATTCTATCTAATGTTACTCTTTAGATTCAAAGATAAATAGATAAGGTTTGTTTAGAACTCAACCACCTCTAACATTTGATTGATCGCTCAAGAAATTATCCATATGTACTCAGTCATAAACCTCTTGAGACCCCATAACATCCTTTACATCCCTCAGGATGAGAGCATGACCACATTGGCAATGGTCCAAAACCAAATGTAAGAGCCATTCTCCTTGATGGTCACCACCTCATTGGTCTTATCCTCATTGTGGTGGCCCAAGTGGCTCATATATCTAGAGGTGATGGCAAGAGCTAGGGATCTCATCCCCTATCTTAGGATGGTGACATTATAGGCTGGGGTCTGCTTCCTTAAGGCAAGTTTCCATGCTTAGATCTTGTAATTTCACCTAAACTAAATCAAGATGATACATTAGAGGCTCAACAAAACATCAATTGGGAGCCCTTACCTGTAGACAAAGATCCTCCTATCCTAAGAGGATGGGGTAGTAAGCATCAGAAACACCGTCTCCACCACTTCCCTCTATGTCCATATTTGTTGTGTCTACTTAATTGTTCTCTTTATTGTTATTTTTACCTTGATTTCTCTACTTTGATATCAAATTGTTAATGTGATTTTTTTATGAGTGTGGTCATTTTTTGACCACTTTTCTAACTTTTCCCAAGTTGTTTTTACCCTTGATCTGATTATGCTCATGGGGTGTGACTTTTCCACCCATTTTTTTGTATGATTAAAATTATACCATATCTTGTTTATTTAATATATAGGTGCTCTTCAATAAAAAATTACTATGATGCAATTCAATTCAAATTTTGAAAGTGATACTACATGATTATACATTTCACATATGATTTATTTTTAAATAAGTGACTTAGAGGCTATGTCTCTAATCTCAAAAGGGGGCATCAAAATAGGATTGATGCAAAAATTCAAGCTTCATGAGCAAAAAAGTTTAAATTTATGACATACTATAGTTTTTAGATTTCAATTTGATTCATAAAATTTAGATTATGGGAAACATTACAAACATGTGCACTCATTCCTACACCTACAAGTTATAAGTTTCAAATAGTTACAAGTTACAAGTTTTAAAAGTTATAAATCTAGTTGAAATTCAATACCAATTCAGTATAGATACAGGGGGCATGATATTCATTCATGTTCATGTTACTACATGGAAATTTAAAATTTCAATACTTTCAAAGTTCAAAAATTTTAAATTACAAAATTTCATATAGACTCTAGATCCATCTATAACAGTGTGATTCATCTTCATTTTTAAAGGTTGTCCACGTAAGTGACACTCAATGTCTATGGTTTCAATTTTTCAATTAAAGTGAGCCACATTTGGTGGTTCTATTATAGCGAGCCAAATTTGATGGTTCCACCCTTAAATTATTTTATAAATTACTCTAGATATTCAAATGAGAGTTAGAGAATGGAATCTTTTCAACTCAAGGGCTTTCACTAGTTTTCAAATTGAGACATAATCACTCTCAATTCACCATAGTTTCAAAATTTATCTAAATGCCTTAACAATGTGGAACACACACTTCTCCACTTTCATGTTGCATATTAATTAGATTACATACTCTTTTAGGTGTAAAATTTCCTTGATCTCTTTTCAAATTATAAATTTAAAAATTTCAATATTTTCAAATATGGGCAGTAATTAATTTCAGTGGTATTTTTGCAAGTTTTACATTGCGACATATTATAAAATCAATATTCACATTAAAATTAAAAGTGTCTATACAAAACTATGTTTTTATCCCCTTTAATTTAGTAATTTAATTTCATTACATCACTAGAATAAATGGAGGAAAATGTTTACACTCAAATTTTATAATTAATTACTTGACAATGTTTAATCTTGACATCTTTCTCTTGCTTGGCCTATTTTTCATTCTGTTAACTTATAAATCTATATGGGAACCTTCACTATTCTAATTAATACCTTGAAAATACCAAAAACATCATTTAGGCATCCCTATTATACTTATAAACTCCTATAATCTAGATTCCAATAGTCTTTGTCCTTCTAAAATAAGATCACACTAGGCAAACATGGCTGTAATGCAACCTTATCCACTAGTGAAACCCTATCTTCTACACCCCAATGATAAAATTTTAAATTCCATGCATTTCATATTACTCCTCTTACACTTTTAACAAGGTTGATTAATAGAAATATTTCAAATATTATTCTATATAATCATATCAAGGCCTCTCAAAACAATCTAACAATCACTTAGAAATTTTATTGCACACTAACCAAAAAAGCACTATTATTTCCAATTTAAATTCTAATTTATTATAACAATCATAGGCCAAGTTTGAAGTATTTTATTTTAAATCAAGGGAAACCATTATTATGTATTCATATTAATCTATCTAATTGCATCCATTCAACAAATATCAAGATTCACACACTCATTGTAAGAGGGAGAAATACATTGGCTTGAGGTCCTTTTGTGATATGTAGGTAACACTCAGATTATGTGGTGTTTTTTAAGGATAGCTTGGATATTACCCTAACCCCATTTCACCATATTGAAATTTGATATATATTTGGATTATGTACGGGAGCTAGGTTTTTAATTTTGTAGGTATTTCGCATGGAAAATTGGTGCACAAAAAAATAGTAAACCCTCATAGGTAGTTTCAGGTACCCAGATTAGAAAATTAGTTTCATAGTCATCAAAGATGTGTCCACATTCAATAGATAAGGCCAAAATGTGTCCCTATTCTCCTATTGCATACCTATCCCAACATAATTTTAATTATTGTTTCCATATGTGACATAGTTCATAGGTATTTTTTATTGGATTCCATCCACAATCAACCTGCATACTGAGGAATAAATCATATCCAAGCTAGGTTTGAATATATTTTATCAGTTTACTATTTATTTTTCATTTTTGATTCTATAAATTATTGTATTTCATATTTAAGTTTGAACATTCTATGGATCTAAATCAATTTTAAATAGTTTTTTTCTAAACATTTCATTGTTAAATAAAAAAATAACATTGAACATAAAATATCTCAACTATTACTCATAATCATGTATGTTTCCCCACTTATGCCTTGCATATGCCTCAATCTTCTCAAAATTTCTCATCTAAATCACATAATTTGATCTGAACTATCTATTTTTCATGGCCTAAATCTTTCAGACAAGTTGATTAAATGTGCCTCTTTTGATATGATGGGTAAAGCCTTCAAATCACTCATCTCAAAATAAAGAGTTATGTGCATCATATGTTAGATAGAATTTTTTTAATCTTGTAAACTATGTATTCAAACATGACAATATATGTCATCATATAAATTTTTGATCATTAAAGCATGTATTAGAAATATAATCCAAGTAAATGGGCATACAAATGTCATGTAAATAAGATATATAAATTAGGAATATAAATAATACACAACATAGTGGATGCATGATAAAAATCAAGGTATTGCACACAATAAAAGCATGTGCAATATAAATCATAACACAAGTCTAAAAAATATTCAATGTGGATATATATACACATAAAACATCATGATCATGAAGCACATAAACATGCTAGACATAACAACACTAACTCAATTCTAATCTAATTTATAAATGACTTGGACATGATATTGACTGAAGGATATTTTGATGTAATTGATTCATAATTTGAAAAGACATTAGAAAAACATTCATAAAACAACCAATATAACACACATCAATGATCAAAAAATGAAATAATCTTTAGCATATAAAATGCACAGAGCAAGAAATATTAGTCCACATAATTGATCAATATAACAAAACACAATATCCATATAAATTAACACTCTAGAAAGTATAAGTAAGAGTAAACCATGTTTAATAGTCTACCATGATCAATGGACCAATATAAAAATATATAACTTGAGAAGTGTGTAAATATTCCCTTAGTGTAGGCATGCCTCCAATGTAGAAAGGTATCCCCTAAGTGTAAACAATTTCACTCATCTATGTGTGCATGTATCACATGTAACATGTATATCTTGCATCCCAGTCACGTATATCTATTAAACTATAAAATCATGTTATGCACAAGTCCTAGTTTTATGTTTTGAATGTTTGATTTTTTTTAAAATTTTAAGTTTTTTAATAATTTTCTAATTTTTATAATCCTAATATCACATTGAATGGATGCCTAAATGTAGATCCTAGATCTAGTAATATCTATTTCACCTCCAAATATAGAATAATATCAAATTTATGTATGCCATTATCATTAGAGTCATCATACATAGGTACATATATCATCTTTCCCTTTGCCTTCACAAGTTGTCTATGTGTAATCATTGTATTTATCTCAACACTATGTGAAGTGTTGAGTGTAGATTCCACTTCACTTGTTCTTTAACATTTTATCTTTTGGTACTCATTCATTCCATCATGAATTTTAATTGTATTATTTTCAAACATGAATGTAATGCACTTAATTGGAACATCAATAATATCTTGAATTTATTCTAACCATTATTGTCTAAGTGTAGCATGATATTATTCCATAGTTGATGCAGAGGTTAAGCAACCAAAATTTGAATCTCTAAACTTGACGTCAATTAGTATAAACTGCCTCACTTCCTTACAGACTTTTTTTCACTTTTTCTAATAATATAGATGAATGAAGATTGATCCTAAGAATACAAGGTGATTTTTGAGTACCCTATATTAAATACCTTCCCTCCAAGAATTTTATTGACCAAAATCCACTTAGAAGTCACTTTTCTAACCTTTGTCTAACCGTAATTAGGTCTCCCAAGGCTAATTCGCTCTCAGTCCTCTACTTCCATACACATAAGTTTTGTACAGGTCTAGAACCTTCAAAATATATTAGATTACATTAGTCCCCAAATAATCACCAGGTTTTGTGATTTTTGGATGGTGGCATTTCCTACAAACGAAGATTTTTTTAAAACCCTAACATAGGGTTTAACCTGACTATGTTAACCTGAGAAGGAATAATTTATTGTTTCAAGATTTAATTGAGTTTCACTCTTCTATGATGATTGAATAAGGATTTAACAAGACATATACACCTTTTTTTTCATTGATCCCATATTTGACACATTTGTTAACCACTTAATCAAAATTTTGAGTTTGAATGTGTGTAGATACACAATCACCTATAGGGTATGTATTGGTTTCTTCACAAAGCTTTATGAAAACAATAAAGGAAAATTTATAAATGACCTTCAAGAATAGTGTGATAAACTAACCAACATATAATGAGCATCATAATGTATTCTTTCTTCAATGTTCAAATATACATAGTCATCTTTGTTGCCAAAACATAGGAAAATAGGGTCTACACCTCTTATCTTAAAAATTGAGGAACTTATTCTTGATTTTCTTGGAGCTTGAATTCATTCACCATAGAATGATGATACTTAAAAAGGATCCCATATGTTTTATGTGTCCTATAAATTCTCTAACTGATCATGGATTCCTCCAATGGTCATTAGAGTGCTAATTAAAGTACTTAAACATACATCCAAGTTTATATTTCTCAAACACATGACTTAAGACACATGGTCCATTTAATAGTTCATACTAACAATTTAATACCTTAAAAAATCCTCCAAAACACACCTGTAGCTCCTAAACTAGCCTAACCAATTCAAAAATTCAAAAAGTCTATTTGGGTGGGAAAAGCCAAATTTAAATTTTTAAACATCTAGAGCTAAAACCAACAACTAGAAATAAAACCTAAATGTGATCTAAGAATCCTAAGATCACTTAGACCACAAAGAAAACCAAAATTGATAGGGAAAACTAAAATATACAATAATTTAAGCTCAAACACTCCTCTAGGATGCATACCATATATCAGTTGAAAAGGACTCATACAAATGCTCCTATTGGAGTATTCATTATAAGAAAATTATACCTAGTGTAATACAATATCCTATTGCTTGAGATTATCTTTAGATAGACACATCAATAAGTTCCTTAGACTCCTATTAAGTTGACCAAATTTGACCTTTTAAGTCAAATTGGGACCTATATAGGTAAGAAATTGACTTTAGGGGTTTATAAAGGGTAAAATATTATGTAATATGGTGTATTATAGGTTATTTGATGTCATTTCAAGTCTTATTAGCATTGGTCATTAGTCTTATTAGCTAATATATCATTTTGAGTCATTTGGGGGTCATAAATAGAGCATTAAATGAGTTGTACAACCTCCTTGGGAAGTGTGAAGGTCTAAACATGGTTTTTTCACATTCCATGTGTTATATTATGTCTTATTTAACTATTTTTAATTGAAAGTGGTATGTGCTTCAGAAGAAAGAGTAGTTTTCTTGGGAAAAGATAAGAGTTTGGCACTTGTACAGCCCATGAGGGAAGGTGACATGTGGGAAAATGTCATGGAACATAAATACATCTTATTAAAACTCATCTCAATGATTTACATGCTTTTGAAGTGCTAAAAAGGCCCAAAACCATTATACTCCTTTCTTGCACTTCTAGACATACAAAAGTGATCAACAGGTTCATGCTTGGTATGGTTAGTTGAAGAGGTTTCAGGTCAAAATATTTTGGGAGGTGGTATTAAATTATAGGTATCCATTTCCATAAAAATATTTCCAATATTGGTCAACCATGATTTATGAACCATCCTTTACAAGTTGACTGCATTTTTCTACTTGTTAATATATGCACCCTATAGGTTTTGCTCCATTTTGGAAAATTTCATACAAAATAGTTATTGAGGTTCATTCTTGATGATTTTTTATTCCTCCTCTAATTATAACTATGCTTGGTTTCATGTTTTAAGGTGTTTTATGAGCAAATTATTTCCAGTTTGTAGACTACTCTCATTTAGGATGACATGCCTATTTTCACCATTTTTAAATCTTCATGATTTGATAATGGATTAAAAGTGTTGTGATAGGTATATTTTAATGTTTTAAATGTTCTCTTGATTCCCATTTACCTTTAAATCTCATCTTCAAGGCAATGCTCTATGAGGGTGCAATCATGAACACCATATAATCAACTTTTGTTCACTATTTACTTGAAATCATAATGAAACATGTGTATGGAGCCTATATAACATGTTCACAGAGGTATAATGAAGTTTATAAATCTATGAAACATCTTCTTGTATCATAAGGTAGTGAATTAAGCTTCCAAGTAAGGGACAGTGGCAGCTAGCCAACACATTCACTCACACCACATTTTGCTATTAACTACAACTACAATTGCCTACAGGAAAGTAAATATTGTCATGAGGAGTGTGAGATTATTTCAATATAAAAAAAATAACAATGATTAATTTAAATACATAAATGGGAAACAAACTGATTATGAACGTAGATTCCATGAGTATGGTCCATATTTCATGTCCACTGCTTACATACAATTTAATATGCACCTACAGGTGCCTCCATTGAAATCAAATATGTTGAAAGGAGATTTTGAATTGATAAAGGTTTTTAAAAATGAAAAAGGTCTATTTTAAACTCTTGGAAAAGTTACAAACACTGTTGAAACTCACAATATCATGTTTACTTTTTGAAGGTGCCTTACTAACTACATTGTGGAAATAACCATCTACAAGTGGCTTAACATGGGACTAAGAGCTCTCAATGGAGGATTTCTGACATGGTAAAATCTTATATGGAGTATTAATATTCTGTATAGATTAGGATAGTCATGCTTTAAGTGTTAGATGGAACAAATGAGAGTGAAAACCTTGATCAAGGGCAAGTGACTAGTTCAGGGATCAAATCCCTAAACTATGAAAATAAAAATCCAAGGAATTTTGGTGGAGGACATATAACATGGTTGAAATGAATTTTAAAGCATATAGATAAGTATAACTTATAACATATAGCATGGAAAATAACTATTCCAAGGATGAAGCCAAGAATATTGATGAAGCCTAACTATTTGGAACCTCAAAGTTGCCAATTTATGCACGAAATTCCTTCATTAACATCTATAGGCTTGATCTTAAAAGAGACCTTCTCCATTAAAATTACAAAATTAGACTATGACAACTTATGTGAATGGTTTAAAATGGTTAAAGAGCACTTTTTATCTAAAATATGGGATAACAAGAGTTGAGGAATAGGGTGTTGAGTCCAACTCACACCTAGGTGTCTCTTCATAGGGGTCTTAAAACATCACATTAACTCTAATTTACATATTTTCATGAGAAACTAATGCATTTTTGGAATCTAAGTGTGTAGGGTGTGTGAAAGAGGAGTTTCTTGGACTATAGATGGTGATGGCTCACTTCCAAAAGTTTCTAGATGAGTAGGGCTACAAATAATGCATGAATATGCATACCTAAAAGAATTCCCTCTCATTCTAATCATCATACCTATCCTAGTCAGTTTTAAGATGTTCAAATAGATGTGGATGATGAAGGCAATTTTATGAGCCAAAATAAGGAGTTTTATGCCACTTTTCATGAGTTCTATGCCTTGTATGGACACTTTTACTTCTTGACCTTGCATGGTCCATTTTACACTCTCTTCCCATGAATAATTAACTCATTTTCTCAACTTTATAAGTGTCCTTATGACCTTTGGAATTATTTCTTCTCTTCTATCTCTCAAGTCTTATTAAACTAGACATTTTAGCCTTTATAACTTATGCTCCACCTGAGCATGACAAAGCCCTAATCATTTGAATACCATTTGATTAGTAAGAATACTAATTTTTACTTCTTCCATTATTTTTCATAGTGTGTTTTACTTAGATGATTAATTTTGCGTTGTTTCATTCTCTCACCTATTTTTAGTTGGAAATATTCTTCTTATAGGGCATGTGAAGTGTTCTAGGAAGTGTCAAGGTTGAGTGAGTTAGTCTATTCACTAGCGCCATTCAAGGCCTCTTGTCTAGTCCTCCTAACCTAAACATTCAACCTTAACCTCATAATGTAACATTGATATGAGAAGATGCAAATTGGAGAAGTCTATATTTAGTTAGTCCCTTGTTCTCATGTATAACATGTAATTTCTTGGTAGTCATCAAATTATTTAGTGTATCAACTCCCCTAGGATAGTTTGCTTTCATTTTTCTCTCTTGCTTTCTCCCCATAAAGTTTAGGTGTAGTAGTGATCCAAAGTGGTACATCAAGGGAGCTATCCCTATCTAGAAATTCACTTCACTCATAGGCTACCCAAAAGCCTAGAGGTGTTTCAATTGTGCCACTTAGATGAGGAGAGCTGAGACATCTCTTCAAAGAGTGTAAATCCAAGTGATAATAATTTTTGGCATACCCAGTGGGAATCTTGGTCCAAAAAGTTGAAAGATTTTTGGTGTTGTCTTTCAACACATCCTCCTTTAGAGGCATCTATCTAAACATCAATGGAAACTTTGAGATCACATCAGCTAGTCAAGTAGCCTAGGTATTCCTTTTTAATATTGTTGATAATCATTTCTTGTGTTCTTGTTTCCTAATGAAGTTTCATGGTTGACTTTGGTGTTGAGTACTATTTTACACAAGTGGGTGAGGTATATCCAACCTATGAAATTCCATATTAGCCTTGTTATGATCCCTAAAAATACTAGTATGATTATTACCAACTCAAATATGACACCTATTAGCCTAATCATGAAGTGTATCAGCCCTATAACCAACCTTCTCCATATCTTGTTTCTAGTTAACCTAGCCACTTATCAAGTCATTCCATTTCAACCTTCAAGCAAAATATTTTGGGCTATGATAAGTATATGTTAGATCTTGACACACAAAGGGGAAATGGTCTATATATTATTAGTTATTTCATTCATAAGGTGAGAGATGCATTAGAGATGGTCAAAAGAGAGTGGGCACCTATTGAGAGAACTAATTGGCAAAGGCTCACAAGTGAGATGCTTGATGCAAGTGGATTGATTACATATTTAGAAGATAGGATAAAAGTTCATGAGGAGTAGCCTCACCAAGTATATAAAATATTATATCTACCTCCTCAAGATTGTTATCAGTCCTACATGATCCCTACTCATGAGCTCAATCAAGCTTGTTAAAGTCATCCTTTTCCCAATCAGCTGGAAGAGAGATATGGAATGAGAAACCTTATTTTTAAAGTAAGTATTGATAGGTAGATTGAGTTGGCTAATAGGTAGATGTAACAGTCCATATCATCAACAAAGGAAGTGGATCTTAAGCCCTCATTTCCCTCTCCTATTACATCCCTATCTACAGAAGTGACCTCTAGATAGAAGATTCCAAGTTGGAGACAAAGTGGAAAATCCAAGCCTAAGAGATTATAAGTTTCTTGAACACTTCACCCACTCCTAAAATTTCATCACCAACTTAAGAGAAGACTTATAATACTAACATCCTAAGATAAGAGTAAGATAATGGAATCATGGGGAAATAAAGAGGATAAAATCCTTGATAAGGAGTGTGAAGTTGAGAAAGAGATTGATTTTTATGCAAGACCCTCCCACCCTTCCTCAAGAGACCTCTTGTGTTCCATGTCAGCCCTCTTGTACTCCTCATTCCTCATGAATGTTTATATGAAATTAAAGAAAGACTTTTTAAAAAGAACCTAGCCAAGTAAATTGAAGAGCTAGAGTCAAGGATGGAATTGCTAAGTTAAGGTGTGATGGAAGGTTTAGACCCCAAAGAAGATACCATTCCTAAAAACAACCCATATAACCTCCCTAAAGAGAGTTATCAAGTTGGATTAGATTTTAGTGAAGTGATTATAAAGTGGAAGGAAGATAACAAAGCTATTTAATCCGAATGTCTGCCTACCATTCCTCAATAACTCCCAAAAGAATCCCCTACTATGCATTATCAATATGATTTTGAGCCCTATGCTCCACCTCCACCAACTAGTTCATATTTTCCTCATCCCATCAACCTTTGACTTGATGGAACTATGGTATGGGAACCTAAATAAGAGCATTTGGTTGAGGAAAATTTAGAACTCTTGCTTGAGGAAAGTGCAACTCCTTGGCATCCTCATTGGGATAAGTCACTTGATTTCAAGATGCCTAGTCTTAGCATCACCAAAAAGGAAAAGGAAATTGAATATATTTCAGCCCTTGAGAATCAAAATAAGATTGTGATAGTGGAGAAAAAACTTGAGAGCCTTCAAGAGGTCCTAAATGCTAAGGAAGAGGTGAGTCCTTGTGTTGAGTATTCTTGTTTGGTTGATAATGAAGAATGCCTTCCTTGTGTCAAAGAAGAAATCTTGGATGAATTACTTTTAGATTCTAAAGAAGAAGATGAAAGAGGTTCCCTTGTTGTTCCAATTATTGATGTTGATAAAAAAGAAGATGATGACTTATGGCAACAATTTGAAAACATTTGCAATGAGTTTGAGTCTCTCAAGGGGCCTAAAACTTCTTTAGAGTTGATTGAAAGTGATGGTGAGAAAGATGACCTTTTTAAAAATGTCATGGATGAGCAAGAAAAAAGTTCACCTCAGCCTTTGGAGGTCAAGAGAAGTTTCTACTACACTCAATCTTCAAAGGAACAAGAAACTACTCCTCTTGAGATCATGCCTACAAAGAAGATGTAAGTTGATCATGAGATGAAGAGTGGGCAGAAATATGAGGTATGTGTACAAGGATAAAAGGAATATATATATATATTTTGGACACCTATTTGAATATGGTCTGCTTGAGAGCATGACAAATGAGGTGCCAAGAAGTAGGTCTGATCTATCAAGTGTTCAATCCAAAGAACAACATGCTTGGCACCATGATTCATCTCATGAAGAAGGATATGGAAGAAAATTTTTGATCATGGAAAGGGAGGTATGCTTAATTTTTAGTTGTATATATTTGTTTGCTTCTTATTTTCCCTAAGTGCTTTGAGCACATGAGTGTCTTGTTGGCCTGTTTGCTTTATTTTGTGTGTGTCCCTTATTTTGTATGGTTGAGGTAGTCAAGTGGTCTTGTCTTGATCAAAGCTTGTTGTCAATGGTAAAAGGTCTTCTTGATATGTTTCATATTTTAGATGTCTCCCTAAACCCAATGGATCGATAAGACTACTAGTCTAATTAGCATAGTAGGCATGCTACCCCTATGAGTCACTAATTTATTGAACCAATTTGACCATGTAGGTCAAATTGAGACCGATATACATAAAAAATTGAATTTAAGGGTTTATAAAGGGTCTAATTCTATGTCATAGGGTATCTTATAAGTAATTTTATGTCATTTCAGGTTTTATTAACCTTGGTCATTAGTCTTATTAGCAATATATCATTTTGAGTCATTTGGGGGTTATAAATAGAGTGTTAAATGAGTTTTATGGCCTCCTTGGGAAGTGTGAAGGTTTAAAAAGGGTTATTTAATGTTACATATATCCTATTATGTTTTTAATAACTATTTCTAACTGAAAGTGGTAAGTGCTTCAGAAGAAAGAGCAGTTTTCTTGGGAAAAGAGAATAGTTTGGCACTTGTACAACCCATGGGAGAATGTGACACATGGGATAATGAAATTGAACATCAATTAATATTAATCACACTAATATCAGTAATTTACCTTATTTAAAAGTGCTAAAAAATGCCCAAAATCATTCTGCTCCTTTCTTGCCCTTCTAAACATGCATAAGTGATTAACAGGTTCATGCTTAGTACAATTAGTAAAAGAGGTTTCAATTCAAAATATTTTGGGAGGTGGTGTTAAAATAATAGATATAAATTTAAATAAAAATATTTCCAATATTGGTCAACTATGATTTATGAACCATCCTTTACAAGCTAACTGTGTTTTTTTGCTTGCTAATCTATGCACCCTATAGGTTTTGCTCCATTTTGGAGAAGTATATACAAACCAATTACTAAGGTTGATTCTAGATGATTTTTGATTCCTTATATAATTATCTCTATGCTTTTTTTTATATTTCAAGGTGGTTTTATGAGCAAATCATCTCAATTTTGTAGACTGCTCTCATTTGGGATGACATGCCTGTTTTCACCATTTTCAAATATTCATGCTTTGAAAATGGATTTAGAGGATTGTGATAGGTATATTTAAATTTTTTAAATGTTACATTTATTCCACTTGACATTTAAATCTCATTATTCAAGGAAATTCTCTATGAGGGTGTAGTCATGAACACCATACAGTCAATGTTTGCTCATTGTTTACTTGCAATCATGATGAAACACATGTATGGAGCCTATATAACATGTTTACATAGGTATAATTAAATTTTAAAAGTTTTGAAACATATTATTATAGCATGAGGTAGTGAATTGATCTTCCAAGGGAGTAAGGGACTATGACAGTCAACCAACACATTCACTCACACTACCTTCTACCATTAACTGCAACTACAACTACTTATAAGAAAGTAAATGTTGTTATGAGGAGTGAGATTATTTCAATCTCTAAAACATAATAATGTTTCATTTGAATACATCAATGGTAAATAAACTGATTATAAAGATAGATTCCATGAGTATGGTTCATATTTCATGTCCACTCCTTACATACGGCTCAATATGCACCTATAGGTGCCTTCATGGAAACCAAATATGTTGAAAGGAGATTGTGAGTTGAGAAAGGTTTTTGACAGTGAAAAAGGTCTATTTGAAACTCTTGGAAAATGTCCAAACACCATTAAAACTCACAAGATCATGTTTACTACTTGAAGGTGCCTTACTGACTGCATTATGGAAATAACCACCTACAGGTGGCTTAACAGGGGACTAAGGGCTCTTAATGGAGGATTTTTTACATGGTGAAACCTTATATGGAATCTAAATATGATGTATAGATTAGAATAGTCATGCTTGAAGTGTTAGATGGAATAAATGAGAGTGAAAATCTTGATCAAGGGCAAGTAACTAGTTCAGTGATCAAATCTCTAAATTATGTAAACCAAGATCTAAGTAATTTTGGTGGACATATAACATGGTCACAATGACTTTTAAAGAATATAGATAGGTATAAATTATATCCTCTATCATGGAGAAGAACTATGCCAAGGATGAAACCAACAATATTGATGGAGCCTAACTATTTGGAACCTTTAAGTTATCAGTTTATGCACTAAATTCCTTCATTAACATCTACAAGCTTGATCCTAAAAGAGACCTTCTCCATCCAAATTGCAAAATTAGACTATGCGAACTTGTGTGAATGGTTTCAAATGGTTGAAGTAGACTTTTTGTCTCAAATATGGGCTAACAAGAGTTGAGGAATAGGGTGTTGAGTCCAACTCACACCTACAAGTGTCTCTTCATAAGGAAATACTCACATATAGTTGAGTAGGTAGATAATAAGCTAGAAAATAGTGCCTAGGTGGTGTTTTAGGGAATATAAGGTGAATACATGCACTTAAAGGTGCTTTATGACCTCAAATATTCAAGGAGGGACCTTACACACCATGAACAAGTGTATACACATAATATTTTCAAACTTTTATTGATTAATGACACTTTGTATCTTGTAGGAATTTGTCATGTCTCAATCTCTCTGAGTACATGCCTTAAGGGGTGCATTGGGAAAGAGGTAGGTAGACCATCAGTGCTTCATAAGATTGATGTCCCTTTTTCCACTTTCCATCCACACTCTTGCTTCCTAAAACCATGAAACCTAGGCTTATTTCTCTCTTTCCTAATCATTCCTATCATTTTCCATGTTTTATCCCTCTTTTCCTTGCTTTATCTCCCTCTTTCCTATTCAACAAACTAGGTTAGCCATATGTATTTTTAGACTTCCTGATCAACAAAATAGGTTGACCTGGTCAACCTAGTGTGTTTTTGGACATTGTATCTCTTTTGGTTTCTTAGACTCCTAACCAACCTAGCATAGACCTAGTGAGTTTGCTCACAAATGTGCTAGGTTGACCCGATCGACCTAGTATAGCCGACATGTCCAAATGTTTTTAGGAAAGATACTACTATATATACAAGGTCATTTACCACCATTTCATAAGAGTCAAAGAAGAGTAAAGAATTAATCAAATAAGTACTAACAAACATCTACTTATTAACCTTTCTACGTGAGGAATAAAGCTTTAGGATTCAATATTTTCTTTGGAGCTTCAATCTTGTCTTGTGGAGAAGTATTTTGGATGCTTAGGTAGGTCATGTAGCCTAGAGATATTTTATCTTGGTTATCCTTACAAGCCACAATAATTTCTTGCAAAGCACCTTGGCCAAGGGAGAGGTTAAGACTCGGTAGGTTCATCTTCAAAGGTAAGTATTCCTAACTTTATTTATCCTTTGTAAGAGTAGATAGATAATGTAACAAGTATTCTTTTATTCCATGTATTTGGATTTCATAGACATTGACGTGAGTATATGTCTCCTATGTATGTTTAATTTAGTTGTTTATTTAATTTGTTCTAACCCCCACTTTATTCCACAAGATTTGGTGCAAAATAGATTATTTTAATTTTCTTATTATTATAATAGTTTAATTTATTGTTTATTAACATAAGTGAATATAAAATCATATGGCTCTTTTAGGGTTGTGAGATTGTGTTAGACTGTAGGCTTTAGAACCCTGCCTAGTATGATGTGTTGTGACAAGTGATACAAGCGATCCCCTAATCGGGTCTAGTGGATCCCCATATTGGTCATGATCTCTCTTAATAAGTATATACCCAATTGAAAGTGTAGGTGTGATCTATCTTATCTGAGCTAAGATTAATTCATTATGCATCATGTAATTCCAATTGCATACATTCTGGTGAACCCAATGTGAATCCTATCCCACCACTGGTTAGATTGTATTAATGTTTCCATTTTTGTTTCTTTTATTATTTAAAATTATATTCATTTTGGCTTCACTTCATTACATCCTGGTGAAACTAATGTGAAACTAACCCTTGCAATATTTCTTTCATTCTTTTTATCATCATTTTTATCATATATTTTGACATACTAGATCAATTATATTGACCTAGTTCTTTTCTCTATGCATAAGTTTTAAGGTTTTTAGACTACTAGTTTGATTAGGTTGATCTAGTGAATTTTTAAACTTCTAGTTCAGTCAACTAGGTCAACCAAGTTGACCTAGTGTACTTTTTCAGCTTTTTAGTAGGTTCTTGTATAGCTTGATCGACAAACTTAACCTAGTTTTCAGGTTTTTATTATTTTTTATAAGGTTATTAATCAATAATATTACTAATTTATATCTCTAAAACACTTAGGTTAATTTTTTAATTCTTTGTATCTTTCTATTTCTATACTTTCCTTTCACAATTTATAGTCTTTAAAACTGCTATGACACATTCAATTAGGTTGACCTAGTTGACCTAGTTCTATGTTCTTTCATAAATTGATATAAAATTTATCATATTACATACATCATCACAAATATAATTAATATTATGGTTTTTAAAATAGATAATTAGAACTAAATATATAGGCAAAATAAGAAATTAGAACTTGTATGTTGTATTAGGTAGACCCTGTCGACCTAGTATCTTTTTAAGTGCCTATACACTGTGCTAGGTCAACTTGATCAACCTAGTGTTGTTTAAAAACTATTTTGAATTTTATTATAGTCTATTTACATTAAAATAGGCTGATACTATAGACCTTGTATAGTTTTATAGTCCTTATTTTTACACTATGTTGACTAGGTTGACTTAGTACTATTTTATGTCACTTATTATTCTCCTTGTGTGTTTATCTAATATTATTTCATCATGATGAAATATTTTGTGACTTACCTTAATCCATATAATTTCATTATTAAGGACTTGGATAATAAGTTCACATATTATTACCTTTGATGAAACTCTCCAAATTTCTTCCTTCCCCTTCTCCTGAGCCTAAACCACTCATTGCACAATGTAATGTAGTTGATATCCTTCATCATCATCATGATCCCAATACCAATGTTGGTAATCCTTCATCACATCATACCAATAAAATTGATAATATAGATGGTTCCCAAATATTCAAAAACCTTGATGATAATACTATTTACACTCCTCATAAGAATGGTGGCTTGACTAAGCTTCCTTCTTCTTCTACCACACTTAAGATAATTAACACTAATATCGGGAATCCTCCACATAAAAATCCTCCTCCTCCCACCAACACTAAAAATCCTCCTCTTATAAACACTAATCCACCTATTGATACAACTCAACTTCTTTCCCACGTTATCCAACAAATGAACATCATGCAAACAACCAATCAATCTCAAGAACTAGAATCACATCAACATCAACTATCTAATGAAAAAAACCTCATCCAATAATTTTTTTCAAACAAAAATTGATCCTTATTAATAAACCAATAAGGAAAGGATAGATAACATGAATAAATTTAAACATACTGTGGCATCCATTGAACCTCAATTTCTTAGGTTACATGAACTAAAAGAATACCTAGTTCAAATGCCTATTCTAAACCATATCATACATGATCCTCCTTTACCTCCTTTATATCCTCATAAATCTCCTACACATAATATTTCACATTCAACCTCCTTAAAATATAACAAACCAACACATTTTAATATCTCCAAATGTAGTTACCAACCCAATGCAAATCATTGTAATGGTTCAATGTTACCTTCCTCCAACTCACATGTTGGGGCATCTTGCGATGCCCATCCATATATTCATTAAAAATTTGGGGCATCTTGTGATGCCCATCCCTACATACACTTACCCCTTGGGTCATCTTGTGATGCCTACTCTTATCCTACAATGCATAATAACAAACAAATCTAGCTTTAAGAAACATTTCAAGACTTTTAGACTTGTCTTTCACATGCTCATATTTGATACAAACGTTAACATAGATTTTACTTGTTATTTTTGTCTCATGTTTCTTTGTTTTTATGCATTATTATTCTTTTTTTAACCTTCCTAAGCATCATCATATTCCTTTATGTTCTTTTGGCTTTCTTACACGTCACATTTGGAATTTTCTTTCATTGTTTCCCCTTATATATCTTTTTTTGTCATTATTCACCTTAGTAGTTTTGTGATCATTTTTGATTCTTTATTTAGCATTTACTTCTTTATGTACCATAGTATTCTTTATATTCTTCCATTTCCTCTTGTTTTTTGCACCCTTTGGGTTTCTCTTTTGTGAGTTTCTTTGTAAGACTACAGATAGGCCCTGACACCCCTCACAAAATTACCATACTTTTTACTTGTTTTTCTTATTTTTTTGCTTACTAATGTTATTTTAGCATCCCTTGGTTTTTTATTTGTGAGGTTCTTTTTATAAAGGCTCCCCCACTTTTTACTCTTGCTTACTAGTACCCTTGTGGGTTTCTCTTTTGTGAGTTACTTCGTAAGACCACAGATAGCCCCTGACACCCCTCACAAAAATACCATCCTTTTTACTTATTTTTCTCATTTTTTTTGCTTGCAAATGCTATTTTGGCATCCTTTGGGTCTTTCTTTATGAGGTGATTTATCACAAGGATCCCTCACTTCTTGCTTCTTAGCACCCTCGTGGGTTTCTCTTTTATGAGTTGCTTTTTAAGACTGTGGATAGGACCCAAAGCTCCTCATAAAATTGCCATCTTTCCATGTTCTTTATGATCCATATTATTATACATTATATTTTAATTATTTTTCTAGATGGAATTTGCATAACTATCTATGTTAGCATGTTTTCATCGATTTCCCTTAGTCTTATGATAAGAATCACTCTTTGCTGTCATTATATCCCTTTTTTCCCTTTATCAAATTTTTGTGATTTGAAGTAATTAAATTGTTCCATGTGTTATTCCTCTTGATTTCCCCTTTATTTCATCTCCATATTAGATAAAATAAGTTCAAAGTCAAGATAAAACTTCTATTTCACCTAGATTTATGAAACTCTTAGACCCCATGCTCTTTAAATTTTCTCTCTCTTAATAATCTTGTCCCAAGTTTTCAAATTAAAGTCATATTTAACACCCATGCTTGGTCTTCCAAATACGTATGGAGGAGGAATTCGAACAAATCCATCAAAAAAGTCAAAATCCAAATCAATTGAAACAAAAGTCAATGATACCTAAAAGGTAACATACAAATTTTAAAATTCAAATTCACAGCAAAAGACATGATTATAAGCACATAAAGCCAAAGTCCTTTGGAGTGTGGTAGGCTAGTAGATTGGAATAGGGTAATTCAAAAAAAAAATCTCTATGGTGCTACCTACTTTATCACATAAGTACCCAATCTTTGTAGTAGACTGATAGCCCTATAAGGGATCCTAAATAATAGGGAATACATCATGGGGAGGTAGGTCCATTTTACTTTTCATGCATATAGCCTTCATGGGATGATCTATATACTTCATTTATTGACCCAAGACTTGTGTTGCTAAGAGAATTTCTTCAGAGTCCTTAAGGTCAAAAGTCCTCTTATTTTGACAAACCAAATTTGAGTGTCTTGAATTCGATAAATATTTCCTCTACCTTGGTTTTTCCTTCATTCTCCCCTCCACCCATTTTATTTTTCATCATTCATAAACCAATTGTGGTTCTAAATCTATTTTCCCTCTTCTTAAAATTCCTTCTTCTTCATCTCTTAAAAACATGCTAGCACTACTTTGTTTCAATTTTATCTATCTTTAGACATAAAACAAGATGTTTGAGTAACTATGGATCATTCTTTTCTTCCATTTGTTATACTACCCTTCTATTGTGGACAACTGAGTCCGTACCCTTTTATCATTATTACATGTTTCTCTTTATGTATGCCTTCTGGATGTTTGTCTTACATCTTGACTTACATTTCATTCAACATTATATCCTAATTTTCTTTATGTTTTATTCATGCCTATCTTACATGAGATTACTTTTTACACTTTCTTCCATATCTTTTTAGAGTTTTCTTGTATTGATATTTCATTTGTCATTCATGTTTTACTTGCTTCCCAATATGATTTAGTATGTTATACATTCATTTTTGCCATTTATGTTTTACATATTTTCTAATGTGATTTACCATGTTTTCCTATCATTTGTCATTCATTTGCCATCCTTTTTATCATTTATTTGTCATTCATTTTCCATAATTTGTCATTTATTTTATATCACTTGTCATTCATTTTCCATCCATTTTGTCTTTCATTATCTTTAAATCTTCTAAACCTTTTCTTAATAATCCTAATTTGCCAATTTTTCCTAAAAATCTATGTCCCTACTAAATACTATATACCTATCTTTTACATAATTCAATTTTTGGCTCTCTATTTTTTCACTAACTTATACAGGTTCATCTAGTGTTCTCTACATTGGACAACTTTATATCTTACAATCTACTTCTTTATCTACGACACTAAGGTAAGTTATAGGTATGTGTTTTTCAATTTTATCCTTTCATTTATCTTATTTTCTACTTATTTCACCATACTTATCATCAATGTTGTGTGTTATCATGTTCAATATTTAAAGTACCATCTTGTGTTGCACTTACATGACACGTGATGAGCTTTGGCTGAGGCATATGTATACACATAATATTTTCAAACTTTTATTGATTACTGACACTTTGTATCTTGTAATAACCTGTCGAGTCTTAATCTCTCTGAGTGCATGCCTTAAGGGGTGCACCAGGAAAGGGGTGGGCATACTATCAGTGCTTCATAAGTTTGTTGTTCCTTTTACCACCTTCCATCCACACTCTTACTTCCTAAAACCATGAACCCTAGGCTTATGTCTCTCTTTCCTAATCATTCCTATCATTTACCATGATTTATCCTTCTTTTCCTTGATTTATCTCCCTTTTTCCTATTCAATAAAATAGGTCATTCATATGGATTTTTAGACTTTAAACTCAAAAAACTAGGTCGACCTAGTTGACCTAGTGTGTTTTGGGACACTTTAGCTCTTTTGATTTCTTATCCTCCTAGTTGACATAACACATACCTAGTGAGTTTTCCCACAATTGTGCTAGATAAACCTAGTAAACCTAGTACAAATAACATGTCCAAAAGTTTTTAGGCAAGATACTAATATATATACAAGTTCATTTACCACTATTTCATAATAGTTGAATAAGAGAAAATAATTAAGTGAAGAAGTGCTAACAAACATCTGCTTATTAACCATTCTACTTGAGGAATAAAGCTTTCTGGTTCAATACTTTATTTGGAGCTTCGATCTTATATTATGGATAAGCATTTTGGATGCTTAGGTAGGCTGTGTATCCTAGAGATAATTTATCTTGGTTATCATTACAAGCCACAATAATCTCTTGTGAAGCACCTTGGCCAAGGGAGAGGTTGAGACTTAGCATGCTTGTCTTCAAAGGTAAGCATTCCTAACTTTATTTCTCCTTTGTAAGAGTAAATAGATAATGCAATATGTATTATTTTATTCCATGTATTAGAATTCCATATAAATTGATGTGAGTATATGTCTCATATTCATGTTTAATTTATTTTTTTATTTATTTTGTTCTAACTCCCACTTTGTGCCACAAGCTTTGGTGCGCACTAGATTAGTTTACTTTTCTTTTTGTTAGAATAGTTTACTTTATTGTTTATTAGCATAATTGAATATAAAATCATGGTAATATTTTAGGGTTGTTATTTGATTATGTTATAACTTAGGTTTTGGAAACCTTCCTAGCATGATGTGTTGTGACAAGTGGTACAAGTGATCCCCTAATCAGGTCTAACAGATCCCTATATTGGTCATGCTCCTGCTTAACAAGTCTATACCCAATTATAAGTGTAGGTGTGATAATATATTATATCATCAAATATTAATTAATTGTGCATTATAAAATTACAATTTCATACACCAAGCCAATTACATCGCATATGCACCTACAAGAATAAAAAAGGAAGGGTTTCATAGTCAGGACAAGGAAAACTCAGTTTGGTAAATTAAAAGAGCATATGAAGGGTAAAAGTAAAGTTATAATGATTAAATGAACCTATGAAAACCTCAATAAAGATCATTATGACCTCCATAATACCTTTTAAATGTGAAATAATCCTACATAGACCTATTAAGGCCCTATATACACCTACAACCAAGTGTTGACTATTACAGGCAGTGAACATAAAGGAGTATGTCTAGGTGTTGGTAAAGCATAAAGATGAATAAAATAGACATAAAAAAATAAAAAATTACCCTAAGGGAAGTGTATGAGGTTTTATAAAGTGTCC
This sequence comes from Torreya grandis, assembly GCA_037957365.1. Classification (NCBI taxonomy): domain Eukaryota; kingdom Viridiplantae; phylum Streptophyta; class Pinopsida; order Cupressales; family Taxaceae; genus Torreya; species Torreya grandis. Next base: position 1,644,754 of record JARHVA010003929.1, read on the forward strand.
AAACCATGTAATTCCCCCTACAGGAGTGGTGTCTTGAGGCCAACACAGTCAGGGTTTGTACATACAGTCTTGAGAATGTAAGGATGGTAGGGGTATATGGAGAGTTAAAGTGATGAATATTAATAAGGAATATTCATCATGAAAATAATTTTATCTATAGGCTCTTGATAATAAAAATCAAGAAAATAAAGGGCTCAAATTATGCCCAATATAGTCCACATGAAATTCCTACACACAGTCTTTGCCTAGCAGGTATGTCTTGGTTTTTTGAGCTTTTGGAGGGTCAAGTGACCTGACCAGGGACTAAATTTATATTTAAATGGTATAAATTAATTTATGATGCCCATAAAATATTCACCTTTATTTGGGGAAATAGGGGAGTGCCCTCTATTTTATCTTAGACAGAGGGCACTCCCTTTATGCATGAAACTTGCAGTCTTGGAAAAGATGAGTGAGAAGAATAGACTGGGAGTTATAGGGACTTTTTAGGAAGGTGCAGGGAGTTGAAAAAAATCTATTAAATCATGATTAATCAATCACATAAGGAATAATCTTACCTAAGTGTCTTAGAAATCCAAGGTTATAGTCAAGCCTAAAGGGTAGGGTTTTGTCCTAATGTCCAAATTAAGAGTCATTCACATTTATATATTTGGATATGCATTATAATACATATGGGAATGATTTTGGGATCCTAAAAGATGTTTTAAAACTCTTGGTATGCATAAAAACTTCAAGGAGAGCCAATTTTGGCTTAGGACCAACACTAGGCCTATAGGAAAAGGAGAAAGGAACTTGATAGGACAAATTTAAGTGATTGAATATTCCTTTGTAATTTTCATGGAGATACAAAGAGATATGATGAGTTATATAGGGTCCTAAAAAATCATTTTGTGTCATTGAGTTGAGAGTTGAATGCCAAATTTGCATGAACAAACCTTAAGAGGGTAAAACTCCTCAAAACCCTTAGAAAGATTTGATTGGGAAAAAAAGGATAGAGATTCATTAAAATTGATAATAATAGATTGGGAAATTCTTGGATCATATAGAGGAATTTATAGAAACCATTTCCATCCAATTGAGGTGTTTCATACCTATACAGATATGGTACAAACAAGGTACTTTTGACTATTTTATGTGTTTTACAAGTTCTAGGAAGTTTCAAGAGATGAAATCAACCTTCGAAGGAATATTATGACTTAATATAAATCCCCATGTTATTTTTATGTCTTGTAAAAACTCTTAAGTGTTCAAAAAATATCTCTCATCTCAACCGTTCAAAATTGGCATAGTGAACATGGTGGTGAGAAGTGTGAAAAATCCAAGTGAGAGATTTTTAAAGGTGTACCTAATGCCTCTAGGGATACGAAGGGTATTTAAACATGTAATTAACTGAATTTTATTGATTTTCATGAGAAACTGATGCCTTTTTGGAAGCCAAGTGTGCAGGGTGTGTGAAAGAGGAGTTTCTTAGATTATAGATGGTGATGGCTCACTTTTAGAAGTTTCCAAATGACTAAGACTAAAACCAATGTATAGAGATTCATGTCTAAAATCCTTCCTTTTAATTCCAATCATCAAAACTATCCCTTATTAGTTTTGGGATGTTCAAATAGACGTGGATGATGAAGGTAGTTTTCTAAGCCAAAGTAAGGAGTTTCATGCCACTTTTCATGCATTTTATGCCTTGTATGGACACTTGTACTTCCTAACCTTGCATGGTACATTCCAAAATCTCTTACCATGCATAAGTAACTCATTTTATTAGCTTGAAAGGTGTCCTTGTGGCATTTAGACTTCTCTCTTCTCCTCTTTCTCTTAATTTCTATAAGAACTAGCGATTTTGGCCTTTGTAGCTTATGATCCACCTGAGTATGGTTAATCCCTAATCATTTGCATACCATTTGATCAATAAGAATACTAATTTTTACCTCTTTAATGACTATTAATAGTGTGTTTTACTTGTATTATTGATTTTTCTTAGTGATGACTTGTTGTTTCCTTAACATTATAGTTTCATTCTCTCACCTATTTGTAATTGGAAAGCTTCTTCTTGTAGGGCATGTGAAGTGTTCTAGGAAGTGTCAAGGTTGAGTAAGTTATTATATTCACTAGTGACATTCAAGGCCTTTTATCTAGTCCTCTTAGCCTAAACATTCATCCATAACCTCAAAATGTAACATTGATGTGAGAATATACAAATTGAAAGAGTGTATATTTAGTTAGTCCCTTGTTCTGATGTGTAACATGTAGCTAGTTGGTAGTCATCAACTTATTTAGTGTATCACCTCCATTAGGATAGTTTTAATTTAGTTTTATCTCTCCCTCCCCCCTCCCAAAGTTTAGGTGTAGTAGTGATCCAAAGTGGTACATCAAGGGAGATAACCCTATCTATAGATTCATCTCATTCATTGGCTACCCACAAGCCTAGAGGTGTTTCAATTATGCTACTTGGATGAGGAGAGCTAAGGCATATCCTCAAAGGGTGAAAATCCAAGTGACAACATAACCACTTGATTTTGACCATCTATCTAAGGTTGGTAATTTGAGCTAAAACTTAGATTTATCCCTAGCTTCCTTTATAGTGTCCTCTAAAAGTGGCCTAGTAATTTAGTATCCCTATTAGATATAATACTTAGTTTCAGTCCATGAAGTCTTACTACCTCCTTAAATAACATATTTTACACATGTGTGGCATTATTTTTGGTCTTACAAGGAATGAAATGTGCCATTTTTGAAAATCTATCCATAACTACATTATGGAGTCAAAACCTCTTTGTGTTCTAGGTAGTCCTATCACAAAGTTCATGTTTATGGATTCCCAAGGCCTATTTTGGATTGGTATAGGTTGATATAAAATTGCATTGGTACTTTTCCCTTTGGACATTTGACAAAATTTACAACTCTTAACATATCTTCTCACTTTTTCTTGCATCTTAGGTAAAAAATAGTGCCTAGTGAGCTATTCCAAAGTCTTATCAAGCCCAATGTGGCCTGCCATATTCCCATAATGATTATTTTAGATTAAGGTCTCTTTTTTAAAACTTCTTGGCATACATAGCTTCACATTTTTGAATAATAACCCATCTTGTATGATATATTCCAGCCATGGTTCTTTGTTTAGTGTAGTTGTATGCTTACAAACATTGTTGGATTATTTGAAATCTTCATCATCCTCATACACCTCCTTGAGGGGCTCAGTACCAACACTCTCAAGTTGTATCTCATGTACAAACAAGAATATTATAATCAACACATCTACTACCCTATTGGTTTATCCTTGATTATGCTTGATGGTGAAGGTAAAATTTTGCATATACTCCACCCATTTCATGTGCCATTGATTTAGCTTAGGTTGATTAGTGATAAATTTAAGTACATGATTATCTATGTAAATGATAAACTCTTTAGGCATCAGGTAATGCCTCCATTTCTTCAAGGCCTGTACCATTGCATAAAATTCCAAGTCATATGATGAATACTTTTTCTTGGCATCATTGAGTTTTTCAGTAAAATAAGCTATTGGCCTGCTCTCTTGGCTTAAAATAGCTCTTATTGCCATTCCACTTGCATCACATTTTATTTTAAAAACCTTGTTAAAGTATGGTAATGCTAGAATGGGCTCCTCTATAATTCTTTGCTTCATATACTAAAAATTCCTTTCAAATTTATTAATCCAAACAAACTTAATTTTATCTCCCCTAATAGTATTTATTATTGGAGCACAAATTCCACTATAGTTACTAATAAATCTCCTATATAAACTTACAATCCCATGGAAAATCCTTACATCTCTATCTATTTTAGGTGTTGGCCTTTCCATGATTGCCTTCACTTTGTACTTGTCCATCTTAATCATGCCTTGAGAAATGATAAATCTTAAGTACATCAATTATGATTTCATGAGCACACATTTCTTGATGTTAGGGTGTGGAGCTAAAAGCTTCACCCTGTTGCAAACAGAAGGAGGAGGTTTCTGAGTATGCAGTCACCGGCGTCGGCAGGCCACACCGACGTCGGTCAGGGGATGCAGAAGTGAAACCGGCATCGGCAGAAGATCGGCCAGCGTCGGTCACCTCCAGGAGGGCAGGGACCGACGTCGATCACCTGTAGCGGTCAGAACTGCTGTTGACAAACAGTCAGTTAAGTGAACGCAGAGTTTGCATGTGAAGACCAGTTCGAGTCTTTGAGCCGCCCGTCTAATTTTAGTGTATGCATGAGATCTATATAATAGACTCATGGGCTATATTGTTTAGTGGAGAATTTGGAGAAGAGTTATGTGAAGCTTGGAGAGTTCTTCCCATGGTGGAATCAAGTAGGATTCCCCATGTAGGTATAAGTAAGATCAAGTTTGACTTGCAGGGGTGTATGGATGCGAGGGTCAAAAAGGATATCAGTGGGGAAGCTAGATCCAAGGTGACAACAATACATCAGCAGGATCATGGAGAGATCTACTTGGAGTACGGTTGTGTACTTGATTGTACAGATGTGCAATGAGGTGAACAACAGCTTGTGTTAGCTGTGTGTTGTGACCTATGAGAGAAGATTACTCAGGTGGGAAGATTACTTGGAGCCCTTGAGGAGGAAGCCTCACAGAGGTGGAAGAAGAGTGTGATCTCTTTATTGTAATTTCCTTTGTAATGAGTTGAATATAATTGTATATTGCCTCTCATATTCTGTGTGTTTTCTCATTGATAGTTATTTGTTCTTCTGGATTCCACATGTTTAGTTGCTTATACATTGGTAATCATGTGTGCTCTTAAATCTGACAAGTTGTGTCAGAGCTTTGGGGAGTTTCGGTCCTATCAATTGGTATCAGAGCGAGGTTGGACGTTCTCAGAGCGAGCTTGACTAACAGATGTCCCAGATCTATTAAGTGTTTGTTGATTACAGATTACTCACAGGGGTTGCTGTTTGAGTGGGAGTATAGCAAGGCAGAAGATGGTACAATGAGAATGAAGGAAATCAGGCACATAATTATCACCACAAAGAGTGTGGTGGGTTGTCTTCAAGTGGGAGCTTGGAGAGGAATACAAGCCAAGATACAGATTAGACAGAGTACTGGTATGGGTACAGGTGTAGCTCTTTATCTGCAAGTGGGAGATTGTTAGGGTGTGGAGCTAAAAGCTTCACCCTGTTGCAAACAGAAGGAGGAGGTTTCTGAGTATGCAGTTGCCGGCATCGGCAGGCCACACCGACGTCGGTCAGGGGATGCAGAAGTGAAACCGGCATCGGCAGAAGATCGGCCAGCATCGGTCACCTCCAGGAGGGCAGGGACCGACGTCGGTCACCTGTAGCAGTTAGAAATACTGTTGACGAATAGTCAGTTAAGTGAACGCGGAGTTTGCATGTGAAGACCAGTTCGAGTCTTTGAGCCACCCGTCTAATTTTAGTGTATGCATGAGATCTATATAATAGACTCATGGGCTGTATTGTTTAGTGGAGAATTTGGAGAAGAGTTATGTGAAGCTTGGAGAGTTCTTCCCATGGTGGAATCAAGTAGGATTCCCCATGTAGGTATAAGTAAGATCAGGTTTGACTTGCAGGGGTGTATGGATGCGAGGGTCAGAAAGGAGATCAGTGGGGAAGCTAGATCCAAGGTGATAGCAATACATCAGCAAGATCATGGAGAGATCTACTTGGAGTACGGTTGTGTACTCGATTGTACAGATGTGCAATGAGGTGAACAACAGCTTGTGTTAGCTGTGTGTTGTGACCTATGAGAGAAGATTACTCAGGTGGGAAGATTACTTGGAGCCCTTGAGGAGGAAGCCTCACAGAGGTGGAAGAAGAGTGTGATCTCTTTATTGTAATTTCCTTTGTAATGAGTTGAATATAATTGTATATTGCCTCTCATATTCTGTGTGTTTTCTCATTGATAGTTATTTGTTCTTCTGGATTCTACATGTTTAGTTGCTTATACATTGGTAATCATGTGTGCTCTTAAATCTGACAAGTTGTGTCAGAGCTTTGGGGAGTTTCGGTCCTATCACTTGAGGTTGATTAACAACCTTTCATCTTGAAACCTTCTCATAACTAGATGCAAATGATGAAGATGTTTCTCTTTACTGGGGCTATAAATAAGAATATCATCCAAGTAGACCACTTTAAACTTACCTATAAAAAGTTTGAGGACATCATTCATAAGACTCATGAAACTACTTGGTTTTTTTGTCAAGACAAATGACATAACCAACCATCCATACATCCCATCATTGGTATTGAAAGTGATTTTCCATTCATCCTAATTTGATAATATCCCCTATTGAGATCAATTTTTGAGAAGTAGTTTGCTCCACGTAAGCAATCCATAAATTTTTCCATCCCAGGGAGAGGAAACTTGTATCTAATTGTGATCATATTTATATCCCTAGGGTTGTACACATTCTCCACTCACCTTCTTTATTGGGTACCAACACTGTAGGGACTACACAAGGACTAAGCCTCTCTTTGATCAACCCTTTATCTAACAATTCTTGTACTTTTATCTTAATTTATAAATTATCCTTTGGAATCATATTGTAGGATGACTTATTAGGCAAAATTTCTCCTGGAACAAAATCTATGTGATGAGTAATATTCCTCATGGGTGGTAATGTACTTGGAAGCTCATCAACTACAATTTTTGCATACTCTTCCAACATGTCTTGAATCTCTTGAGGTAACTCATTCAATTTGGTGGATATCATAATAATCTTAGGATCGAATACCAATGAAAATCTCAACTCCTCTTCATTAATAGTATTTAAGAACTCTTTTCCACTAACCAACATCACATTTGATCCAACTTGTTGATCATTGTCTTCATCCTTCATAGGTAGCAAGGTATGACTAACTCCATATTTTACCAAGGAATGCACATTTATTATACCATCATGGGTTATTTCTATATCACATTTCCAAGGTCTCTCAAGAAGCACATGTCAAACATCTATGGGAATCACGTCATAAGGGACCTTATCCTTGTACCTTCCAACTTGAAATTCCACACAACTTTGTTCACTAACCAAAACTTGTTATCCTTCATTCAACCATTATAATTTATATGTTGTGGGGTGAGGCAACTTATTTAATCTTTGTTTGTTTACCATTTCAGTAGAGACCAAATTATCTATACTTCTTAAGTCTATAACCATTTTTCAACACTTGGCACTTGCAAGAAGTTTTAAAAAGTGTTTTTATTTGTGGTGGCTCCTTCCCCTTGGGTGTATTGATCAACACTCTCCTAAAAATCAAAGATTCTCCTACCTCAATTTCCTCCATAAGTGATGGAGAAAAAACACTCTCTACTTCAACTACCTGAGTAGTCTAATTTCTACTTTCTATTCTTTAAATTCCTACTAGTTGATCCTATGGACATTCCCAAGACTTATGTACAATAAACTTGTTGCACTTGAAACACCTACCTATAAAATCACTTGATACTCTACCTCTTGATTCATAACCATACCTAAAATATGGTATTCTACCTCTAAATCCTCCTCTTGAGCTAGATGGATATTCTTGTGAATTACTAGACTCCCTTTGACTTCTTTGTGAGTAACCTATACCTCCTTGCTTACCTCTACCTATAAAACTTCTTCCTTAAACTCTGATTTGTTGGTTTTGTTTCCTATTGAGCTTGTCCTCTAATTTTAAGGCCAACTGGTAACACTCTTCCAATGTTTTTGGATTAACAAGGGTCAATTCATCCTAAAAATTATATATCAAACCATTGAGATACCTAGCCACCCTATCAGTATCATCCTCCATGTGACTTGATCTAATAATCAACTTATAAAACTCTTTAGTGTATTCTTTTACTCCTATTTCTATTTATTTCAAAATTTTAAACTTCCTATACAAATTTATGATGTAGTCACCAGGCAAGAACTTGATTTTCAGCTTGGCAAACATTCTATCCCAAGATCTAATCTTGGATTTTCCTTTTTTCTCCTCTCATCCTATATGTAATCCTACCATAGGGATGCATGACCCTTTAGCTTGGTCCTAACAAACTTTAATTGTTGTTCTTCTGGTACACCCTCAAAGTAAAAATACTTGTATAACTCTCATATCCAATCAAGGAGTTATTTTTCACTGAGGTTTCTTGCATACACTGGAATATATAATTTAGGTTTGGATCCTTGTCCTTTCACTAACTTCAACAACCTTTCAAACTTTTGTTCTTTAGTTTCTCTCTCTGCTTCATCTTCTATCTTTGGTGCCTGTGGATCTTCTTCCTCTTTGTCACTCAAATCACCTATGACTAGTCTTCTCCTTCAATTAACCTCAAAAGTTGTGAGTATTATATAAAATTTGAATATAATATTACTCAACTCCTAAACTATTGCATCTCCCATTTGTATGACTACTGCCCTTTCACTTGATACTTTTTTCCTAGGTGACATCTTGTCTTTACTTAGGTAATTAACCAAATAATATCAACTTCTCTTCTTCTCAGAGAATAAAATCCTTAAATACTTTCAAGTGTCTTAGTTTGGATCTGAAACCAAAATTATGTAGAGGTTAAGTGACCAAAATTTGAATCTCTAAACTTGATGTCAATTAGTATAAACTGCCTCACTTCTTTGTAGCCTTTTTTTTCACTTTTTCCAATGGTATGGAAAAATGAAGATTTATCCTAAGAATATAAGGTGATTTTTGAGCACCCTCTATTAAATACCTTCCCTAAAATAATTATATTAACTAAAATACACTCAGAAGTCACTTTTCTAACCTCTATCTAACCCCAATTAGGTCTCTCAAGGCCTAATTCACCCTCAATCCTTTACTTTCATACACAAAAGTGATGCACATGTCTAAAAAATTAATAATATATTTAATTACTTTATTTACCAACTAATCACCAATTTTTTTTAAATTTTAGGGTGGCATCTCCTATAAACCAATATTTTGTTTTGAAACCCTAACACATGGTATAACCTGACTATGATAACCCGAGAAGGAATAATTTGTTGTTTCAAGATTTTAACTAAGTTTCACTCTTTTTTGATGATTGAATAAGGTATTTAAAATCCATATACACCTTATTAACTCATTTTCCCCTATTTTACACCTCTATTAACCACTTAATCAAAATTTTGATTTTGACTATGTGTAGATACACAGTCGCCTATAGGGTCTATATTGGTTTCTTCATAAATATTTATGAAAACAACAAAGGAAAATGTAAAAATAAAATTAAATAATAGTGTGATAAACTTATAAACATATAATCAACATCATAATGTATTCTTTATGGATTCTTTCTTCAATGTTCAAACATACACAATCATCTTTGTTGCTAAGACACAGGAAAATAGGGTTTACACCTTTTGTCTTTAAAATTGAGGAACTTATTCTTGATTTTATTTGATCTTGAATTCATTCACCATAAAATGATGATCCTTACCAAGGATCCCATATGTTTTATGTGTCTAATAAATTCTCTAACTAATCTTGGATTCCTTCAACGATCATTAAAGTGATAATTAAAGTACTTAAACATACATCCAAGTTTATATTTCTCAAACATATGACTTAAGACACATGTTATAAACACATTTTACCTTAAATATTTCATATTAACAATTTAATACCTTGAAAACCCCTCCAAAACACACCCAAATCTCCTCAATTGGCCTAACGAATTAAAAAATTCAAAAAGTCTACTTTGGTAGGAAAAGCCAAATTTGAATTTTTAAACATCTAGAGCTAAAAATAATAATTATAAATGAAACCTAAAGGTGATATAAGAATCATAATATCAATTAAACCATGAATCAAACCAAAATTGATAGGGACAACCAAAATTTACAATAATTTAAGCCTTAGAATGATGTTCCTGCATCACTAGTCTACATCACAAATATTAACGTGTTCATGAAATTTGGTCCATAATTAATTGGTAATGTTATATGGCCTATTTATTTATCATAATGTATAATGTGTTATAATTCATTTATACAATGGCCCAACAATTTTATAAATTAAATGATGCATGTATTGGGCCCTTCTTCTTCATTAACTCAAATTTGTTTCTAAAAATCACTCTTGATGAATGCTTGAATAGTCAATGGGTCCTTATGTGGACACTTATACACTATAGGTGATTTATTATCATATTGGGTCTTGTTGGAAGCCATTATTGGTGAATCCATGGTATGTGGATTTTTTATACATGTATTATCATAATTTCACCTTCATCCTTAAACTTTTGAATCTTTTATTCTAGTGCTTCACAATTATCTATTTCTTGTCTGGTTATTATATGATAAATATAAACTGGCTTGCCTTCTTGATGTGATAATCGAGCCATAGGTAAATGTCTAGTGGAAGGTATAATGATCAATTTTTTTCAATTAACTTTTGTGATATAATTCTTAGTTTATCTTATGCGCTAGTTATTTACAATGTTATATATGGCATGTGGAAGATTTTGTTTCCATGAAATATCTATTATTATCTAAATATTGAATGGGCTTTGTATATTCATTATTGATACATCAAACAAGGTGTAATACCTCTTGTGATTGAGTCATATTATACTTCATAAAAAAATGTCTCAATGGAGTACTTATTATGAAAGGTTCTTGTCATGAATTAATATTGCAATAAACATTTACATTTATATCCCCATGGTTAGCTAGAAGGGGTGATTTCCATTTATATGACTTTGATTGGAAATGAAAGAGACATCTCAATTAATTGTTCACAATGTTTGAACCATCTTGATACTCTCCTAGGCATATTGGTGTAATTTAAGATGAGACAAATAATCATTTATATTCACATGAACTTCATTGTCATCATCATCACTATCATTATCCATAAATATTTGATTGGGATATTATGTATTTACCAATAAGGGAAGATCTGGTATCTTCTCATTTTATGCTTTATAAATATGTGATGATTATTTTTACCATTTCTTTATTAAGTGATATAATTGGGTTTAACTCATTTTCGTTAAATTTTATTAACTCTACAAATTCATATGTATGTATTCATTCAACTGGTATGACCTATAATCTAAGTATTTTAGAAGATGAGAATAATTAGATTGTGATATACATCGATCACTATGTTTTGCTACTTTGATTAAGGTTGATTATCCATAAGACATGTATATAAACACCTATCATGCAAAAAATTAAGCATCAATGTAAGGTGGATGGTACTATAATCACTCAACTTTGGTCATGAATACTTAATACTATTATTTTTAAGTATCTATACATATTTCACCACCTCATTTTATCCCAAATATCTATATAGATCTATCATTTTCAAGTATCTAAAATTGAGAACTTAATCTAGACATATTTTACCACCTCATTCTATCCTAAGTATCTATATAGATCTATCCTTTTGTAAAATTATGTATTCTACATATATTAGTGTTATTAATAGATAAACACCTCTGTAAATGGACATTACATATCCTAAAATTTAAACCTTACCATTCAAGACAAATTTGACCATTATATGGGGCAATAGTAGGAGTTGCTCTTGACCCCTATATGTCCTTACCTTAGTGACAAATATTTTTAAAGTTTAAAACCTACCTTATAGGTTTTCATATATTTTTAGGATAAGTAGTGTGAGGTTTTCCCCTTTTGGATTGCTATAAAGACACATCTAATTCATATATTCTATCACTTGACAATTTTAATATCGAGACACACTTATACTATTTCACACTAATCAAAGCTTCCCTATTATTTGTTAATTTTTTTCTAATCATTTGAACTAGTTTTTCAACCAAGTCAAGTGACTATTCTATCCAAGTTAAAAGAAAAACATTATCAAGTATTAAATCCATCTCTAGATTCAAACATGTAGTAAAAGAAGCAAAATTTCTCAAATCACTCTAAGTGGGAGAACTATGTGGGATTTATTTCCATCTTTAGAGTATTTGATACATAGGCAGTGATCAATCATCATGGGGTTGATTTGGGTTAGGTCAACCCATTACACTCCATCCTTTATCTTTGTAGGTTTTCAACTATTGTAAACTCTATTAAGATTTCATCTTTGAATAAATCATTTGTAGGTCATCCATGTGCATTTGAAGGGAAAAAATTCACACACATGCATGTTTCAAGAAGATGCAAATGGATATTCCTTTAATTTTTATAATATTTATCAAAGGTCAATATCAACCCATAAGGAGAAATACCAATTGATTGTTCTTGTCCCATTTTTTTCACTAATTTTTTTCTTTATTTTCTTGTTTAATAAATTTGAGTAAAACTTAAAATAAGGGTGAGGAAGAAAAACCTTGATGGGTTATGCGTGCATGAATACAGATGGTTGTAGATACTCCTCTTTGGCTTGGGAGGATGACCTATAGATAATAAAACAACTATAAAATGGTCAATTAGTTAGGTAAGTGGGTGTATTACCTAGGAATGCTAGATCCAAGAAGTACAAGACTTCCTTGGAGGTTATCAATCCACCTTTTAGACAAGTTAATGTTATGGAAATGTTGATAAGAAAGGTTGCATAACATAAATGAAAGTTCTTAATCAAAATAAATAAATAATTTTTAAATAAATTCTTGTTCTAACAAAATAACATTTAAAGGAAATGTTAAAGTGTTAAGGTGTAGTTCAAGTATGGTCAGGTTATTGCTATTGAGTATGTGTAGTGATTGGGGTTAAGAAATAGGGTTTGGGTTGGGGTTAGTAGGTAGAATAAGCTTGTTGTTTTGGTTCAAATGATTTACATAGTGACCATCAATGGTTAATAATAATCATGGGTAGTTATGGTATGACCATCATCGGTTGATAGATGATTGCTGATGGTCAAAGGTGATCATCAATGGTCACTATGGTTTTGATAGTCTTGGATTAGGGTGAAGAAAGGGTTTTAGGATTGGTTATAGAAACGTTCTTAGGGTTGTTTGAGGTCGGTTAAGGGGTATGAGGGAAGAGTTAAGGTTTTAGAGGTAGCAAGCTTAGGATTTTGGTACTTTAGATGGTTGAGGGTGGTCAAAGGGTGCTTGGTGGAGAGGAGGGTGCTTGGAGTTGCAAAAATCCAACATGAAGAAATACCTATCTTTGTGTAGTTGAATGGTCTAGATAAGTCCTGGAGTGGAGGTGATGAGCCACTTAGGAGCCTGGAACTATGTGGGCAGAATGATGGTATTTAAATATTTTGTGTGGAGATGTTGAAGTCATCTATGGTTCTAACCTTCTAGGCATGAGCCTTGGGCTAGTGTTATGTAACTGTTGATGGTCCTAGTTAACCACTTCCAATCGAGGGTCGACCATCAATGGTCAGGGGAAATAGTCAAAATTGGATATAATTATCCAATTACACTAATGATTAGTGGTTAAGGCATTAAGAAATGGTTCAAGGTTAATAAAGGGTCATAAAGATACATGAGGAATAAGTCTAGGTAGTTAAGACATTAAATACCAAGGTAGAAATGGTCTTTAGGCAAGGTGTCAATAGGTTAGCCATGGGTTTGGGTAAGTGAGGTGGAAATGTTATTAAATAATTTTATTAACTAAAGGGGTAAATGGGTGAAAGGGGGTGTTTAAGGAATAGTCTAACCCAAAGGGGGCCAAGGGGTGGTTTAAAGGTTAAGGTGACATCTAGAGCTATAGTGTATGGTTTTATAGTGTCTACACCCTTATAGATGATCCTAACCTTGAAAAATTATAGTCAAGTTTCTATTACACATGCATAATTTAGTTTAATATGATATTTCAATAATATCTCAATAAAATACAATCATGTTAAAGATAGAAAACAACTAAGTCATCTTATGTGGTTTTTAATTATTTTCTTTCATTCGTCTATGTTTTAGCTATTTCAATAGTTTGTTTTCATTCTACCAATTTCAAGTTATTTTTAAACATTTGTTGTCTTTATATCCATTTTATCTAATTAGAGTTAATCACAAAGTTAATTAATTTTTTTGATAAAACATATGGCTATATTTAAGGAGAATTCACTAATCTCCATACACAATTATTTCTCTTTATAGGAGACAAATTTTAGTTTTTTGTTAATTGCATTTCAATTTGTGAAGAATCTATGGGTATATTTGAAGAGAATATTTTATTTCCATATTTATTAGTTTTAATTACATGTTCTATTCCCATAATAAGGAAAATCATTAACAATCATGTGATAAAATGAATCTAATACAATAAGGATCAAATAACTAATGAATGATCTCAATATATTTTAATTTCTTGCTATGATGCACAAAGTGTTTATATGGTTGTCACCAAATGAAGGGGACATATAATTCCTTCTATTATAAAAAACCATAATCAACCCCATTACCCTCCCACAAATACAACCAAGGGTTATGATATTTTGGATTAATTATAACATACCCATGTCAGTATTTCTTTATTAGATTTACTTCAAAAAATGCCTAAATATAAATATATGCTTATGTAACATTAAAAAAAACCATGCTACCAAGTGATGCAAAGCCTCCTTATATTTATTCTATTTTTAATACATTTCAATGGATTGATGAAATTATCTCATTTGAAAAATAATATTTACCTCATATTAATATGATAGATACACACCTTTCATTATATATTCAAGTACAAAATCACAATAAGGTGGTCAAAAGAGTATTAGTTGATAGTGGATTAGGATTAAATATTTGAAGTATATATTTCCTAAAATTATTGGGTATATAATCTAATGATTGAATTAATTAATATATTAATATTATAGGATTTTATAATATTCTAAGGAAATTATTGGGATAAATTATATTACCTATCATAGTCAATCCTAGAATACTGGATGCAATTTCCCAACTTATACCTAATGATCTAAATTACAATATACTATTGGGAAGACCATGTATTAATAAAATTTATGCAGTACCATATACTCTTCATGCATATTTAAATTTAATTTATCAATGATACATTTATACATGCCCATTGGATAAATAACCATTTAAGTATTGTGTGGTGATGCAACCTGAGGATCACTATATTCCTCCTATGCATACACATCAATTCAAATCATTTGAACCACCAATTTTATCTACTTATCCAACAACATCATCAACCAAATAAAGTAAATATGTATTTGGGTTTACATATTTACAAAAAAAGGTTATACATGACAAGGATTGGATGCACATGCACTAGGTATTATTGACCCCATTTAAGTAGTTTAATTGAAAGGATGACAAGGACTTGGTTATTATAAAAAATCATCCATAGCTTTAAATATTTATACACATTTCCTCAAATCATAACCTAAGCTAGCACATGAGGCTCATAACATATTTGAATTATTGTTGGTATACTTATAAATGATAGATGATACAAATTCATCAAAACTTCTGACATGGGATGAGTTATCTAATGATAAATATCTCCTAGAATATTTGGCTGTATATAAGGATATCCCTCCTTTATATCATAAGGTTTCCTCACACTAAAAATGTACATGCATATTTTGGGGAGGCTACTGAATCTGATATACACATTCAACTATATGGTCTCGATATTATCCCTATAACACCTTATGTTGAGGATAAATTGACTTTACTTAATAAGATTTAAAATAGGTTTTAAAATGTTATCTAGAATTAGTTTTTTGGGATTATTCAATATTCCAAGCATAGATATTGTAATAACAATGCATAATATAACATTATATCCAAAATCACAAATTTTTAGGCAAAATATTATAGATATGCATCAGAAAGTGCCACTATTAGTTAAAAAAGAAATTGAAAGGTTATTATAGGCAACATTTATTTGAGATATTGAATATCCTTCGTGGGTATCCAACATAGTACCTACTTCAAAACCCAATGGAGATTTTATATCTTGTATATATTATGAGGATTTAAATAAATATTGTCCAAATGATGACTTTCCTTTCCTAAATATTGACATGATTTTGGATTATACAACCATATATGAGATATTATCATTCATAGATGGATTTTTAGGGTATAATCAAATCAAAATTATCCTGAAAATCAAAATAAAACTTCATTTATTACACATTGGGGAAAATTGTTCTTATACAAACATGACTTTTAGATCAAATAATATTGAAGCTATTTATCAAAATATTATGAAACACATTTTATATGATTAATTACACAATATAGTGGAAGACTATGTAGATGATTTATTGGCTAAATCTAAACAATGATAAAATCAAGCCATAAATTTTCTATAAATTTTTGATCACCTTGTAGATGATATTTATGGATTATATAATACCTTAATTTTATACACTTAGAAACTTCGACTTGGTTGTTACTCTTAGTTCTAAACCTTTCTCACATTTGGAAGTCTTGTATCTTCTATATCTTGTGCCCCTTGGCCTATCTCTTGGTTTGACCAGCCTTATGTTGATGACTTGGACCTTATATCTTTCCAAGAATGCTTAAAATATACTTATCTTATTCCCCTAAAAATTCTAATCCTATACCTACTTTCTTATTCCCTGAACACTAGCATCCTGAATAGACACCTACATCAACACATGTGTCGTACTCTAACACAAGTGTCCAATGCCCTAAAGTCATATAATTTGCAAATGAAATGTATCCTAATGGTTGGCCTATGCTATTTAACATGGGTTATTACTCCAAAGGGATTGATATAAATAAAATATCAAACCTCATTCATTCATCACCTAGAAAATACTCAAGGCAACTTATCAAAGCATTTAATCAATCACTTGATAAATCAAAGCTTCTATATTTTCTCTTATTTGCATATTAGTCATAGGGATAACACATACACAAGTCTAAAGCACTAAATGAATGACCTAATAGCTTGATTTTCCAAGTTACAAGCTAGGTCAATGTTATACTTTCTTTCCACATATTTCATGAATCACAAACACACTAATACATAAGGGACAACTACACCAGTATTAGGCCCTCTTCAGAGTATTGGCTATGTACACAACACTCATTGATATAGGGGTCTTTGGGGTTAGCTCAACACTATCTACCCAGTAACCCATTTTTCCAAAGATCATTATAAATATGAATAACTATGGTTTTATAATTTCATGAGGAGTGATAATTCATGACCCAGATCTAAATGCACTAGAGAAAAGATGAAGATAAACCCAAAAAAATCCATGTAATTTAATATTTTTCCAGTAGGTATCCTGTACAAGATACCTACATCTAGTTTAGATAGTAGCACCGACACAAACATCCTAGGATGATGCTAGTATCCATAATTCTAGAGGCATCCAATCCAAAATTTGGCAATTATTCCATAATCCTCTTCTGGTTTGCTTCTTACTTATTCCAGATCCAAAACCATGTTAGCATCAGAACCAAATAAGTACATTGTTTCTTTATAATTTCCATATCTAGCAGGGTGTACTTACTAAATTTATCCTATCTCAGTTTAATGAATTCAACATATGTTATATCTGAGTTTATCATTTAATTGGCCTACTATAGAGATAGTTTATTATCCTTGTAGCTTGGGCTATTATTATCCCCTTTAACCATAGATTACCTAATCTATATTTTTAGGCTTAAACATTTGGTGAACCCCATATTTAAACTCCAAACCCTAGGCAAATTAGGGTTTTTTGATTTTTTTTTGTTATTGATCTTGGATTGCTATAAAATATGTGCAACATGGATGGATCTGTCACCCATTTTGGGTTATAATTTGTGAGAGTTGTTATGGTTTGATATATCACTTCCCTTATCAAAATTTTTAAGAAAATTCCTACACATCATGAGAGGGTTTCAAATTGGAAAGAAAACTTGATCTCTCTTCAAAATTCCTTTTCTAATACACTAGAACAAGTTCCTTCTAGACCTAACGTCATAGGATGTAGCCTTATTAATACATCAAGAAACACATATTCTAAAACTTCTTTGTTAAATATTCTAAAGCACTCTAATATCTATAAAGATATCCTATATGATAAATTACATGTTACTCAAGTACCAAGTGATATAACATTGGTTACTTTCACATATATTAAGCAAAATTTAATATATAATGTAAACATTATTACCTTTGGTTTTAAAGAGGTGTCCTCAAAGAATATATTTTATCAATAGATTTGGAAACACAAATTCCTTATCACAATAAAGAAAACCAACATGAACATATTCCATCAATTTAAAAGACATATAATGATGATATTTCACTTGTAAACTTGTTAGACAAGTCGCCACCTTATAAGGTTATATTTATGAGAATATTACAGATGATAAACTTATCGTATAATGTAGAATCACCACACATGGTCCTCATGTTAAATTACATAAAATGGACCAAACATAATATATCATTTGATAAAGAGGATCCATACATGTTTTGCCCTCTACATCTAGGTGTGTGTTTTTAATAAAATAGTAAAATGAATTTTTGTGGATAGCAATTCAGGCCTCAACATTTATAACATATATTTCCTTTCTTTAATTATCAATGGACCTTTATATTTAGAACCATATAATACAAGCATCATGGGATTTGATAATATTTCATGATAAGTATTGGGATAAGTAACATTGAATATTATCGTAGGTCCTTGTAGATTACCCACTTTGTGCCAAGTTATGCCAAATGATTCAAACTATAAAATTCTCTTGGGACTGACTTGGATACATGAGATGTATGTAGTTCCCTCTAATTTACACACATGCTTAAAATTTACTCATCATGGATTCATTTACATGTGTCTAATGGATCTTAATACCTTCAAGCATTGTGCAATAGTCTAACAAATAGATAATCCTACACTGCAACCCTACAAATATGAGTATAATAGATAATGGTACATAAAAAATGAGAAAGATATATCTCAAGCTATATATTATATAAATAATAAAAATTTTATTGACACACTAGTATGATTACCTAACTAGATTGTTCTGAGGCACCAAGGAGACAATTCTCATATTTACCTAAATCTTTAGCTTCATTACTCCTATAGTTAATAGAATATCAGATTATATATCTCCCTTACCCTATAAATGTTGATATGAGTTGGTATCTATCCAAAGGATATGATACCAATACTTATTTTTATTACCACCAGAGACCAAGACATTCTATGAATATATGTTTTACCTTGAAGCATAAGATCTAACCTCATCGATGACCAAAATATTACATTTGATGATCCTCCCAAGGAATTAGGTTCAGAACCTGGTGATCAATAGAAATATAAAACATTTATAAATTATTTGCATGATCATTAAAAAAATAATTTATAATTAGAATAGGCACACATTGTACACCATGAGATTCAAAGTAAACAAATTAAACAACATCCAGACAAACAAGATTTGATAATCACCTTACTCATGGGTGGTGCTTATTTTTTGAATAAACATATTGATCCTACATAAACAAAAACTACTTTCCATATATGGCATTTTTAGTAGCTTGGTTTTGATCTACAAGACTTGTAAAGAAAGGTCAATCGGAAAGACTCCTTGGGAAACTTAACAATCCCAATTGCTTGTGGTCCTAAAGTAATTCAAACGTGGGTTTGGGTTATGCCTACCACATATCTATATTCATTTATACTATGAAATCTTTGGTTATACCAAATGGAAGAAAACATTGATCCAAATTAACAAGGTATTTTCTTTTCTCATGAAGGTAAATTGATCCATATTCCAAATGATAACAATAGTTCTTCTACTACACATGTAAAGAGTGAGGAGGAACATGCTATGTATATTTTCAACTTATCAAATCATGATGAAAACAATTTTAAATATCCAAATTAAGGTTGAAAAGATTCACATATTCCAAAAATACCAAAAAAATAAAAAAAACATTCAAAAATCCAAAAACATTTTTAGCAAAAATGTGTTATATTGGCTCATTGGAATTTATGTGTGAGTTACATGTTGATGGATGGCATATCAGTTAATCCTACATACATGTGTGTCACATTTATATTTTAGTTTGATATAGGCATACAAAAATACATGATCTATTCTATTTTGAATTTTGGATCTTCCCTTTACTCATGTCATGTGGACTTAGGGCATCCACATATTTGAACTTGATATACATAGGTTATATGGTTTGATGATCACATTTAATTATCATGTTTGAGCATATGTGTACTTACACATGCCTTTATCCATGATTATATCTTATATAGGGTACTTGACATGCTATGCACTTGGCATTTTTTGCTAACACATTTGATCCATGTGCGACTATGATATGTTTATGCTAGTTGGTATACTTCTCTTTATGCATTTCCTTGAGTGTTTTCCCTTGCTATTGTATTTATTTTTAGATCATTGAATATGATCCTTTATTTATGATCCTTGGGTCTTTGTGTGCTTTCTTTGAAATTTTAATATGTCATTATTTACTGTATGGGCATTTAAATATGTCAATCTTGCTTTTGTGGAAATTTGATAATGTCATATCCCTTCGATTGTGTGGAGTTTGAACATGCCCCTTGTTTGTAGTCTCATTGGACCATTGTCTATTGAATTTATTTTGAGTTTTCTTATCTATGTGCTTATTTATTTTTTGAGCTTGTACTTTTACTATCTTGACATTGCCATGATATTTATCATGCATACTATGCCTTCATGTGATCACATTGTTCTATGTGGTTCAATCCTACATTTACCTAAACATGTTCTTATATATGCTACATGGTTCTATTCATAGATTATATAGTTGTTTTATCCATTTTAGGTGAGGTAACTACCTATTTCTATTCTTCCCTCACCTCAAGGGGGACTATCAGTGGGGGTATGTCATAGAGGCATGTTATTCACATTTGGAACAATTTTCATATTTAGTGGGGGCATGCTTTGGAAGCATGTTCTGCACACTTATTCAATATTTGGCATATTTTTTAGATTCAGTGGGGGCATGCTTTGGAATCATGTTCTCCACACTTATTAAATATTCAACACACCTAGATTCAATGGGGGATTGATTTGAAAGCATGTTCTCCACACTTATTCAGTATGACATAGTTTCTAAATTCAGTGGGGGCATGCTTTGGAGGCATGTTATCCACATTTATTTAATACTCAACACACCCAAATTTAGTGGGGGCATGCTTTGGAAACATGTCCTCCACATTGTAACTTATTTAGTGTTCATATTTCTCCATATATAATGGGGGTATGCATTAGAAACATGTTATCCACACTTACACAATTTCTAAATTGGCCAAAACACACATTTATATAATTTAGATTCATAGTTCTGGTAGAATTCTATACATTGACACCATTTTTATAAACAATTTCAACATGAGACATATCTAAGGTGCATATGCTATGAAATGTGTGACTAATATTACAAAATCCAAATTAGTTTCAAATTTCAAAACACTTTCAAGGACTGTCATCACCCACTAGGTCAAACTTGTATTTATTGTATTAAGCCAATCTACTATAGGATTTGGTTCATTTTTGGTATGGTTGAGGTTATTAAATCACTCAATCTTGACAAGTTTTCAATTTGAACTTGATTGTATCATCCAACCTCACTAGTTTGATAGTATGAGTTGACTTTTTTTACTCATGCTCACCAGGTTATAAGTATGATTGGGTTGTACAATTGAGCTAATATCAACTATCAAATGGTAACTCACCTCTTCTCCAAGGTCAGAGGCATGTGCCTTAAAATCTCTCTCTATATCCATAGATATATGAACTTTTAAGATTTATATATTTGTCCTAATCTTAGTTTTAGAGATTTACAATGATATATATTTTTAAATCAACTTGCCAATAGGCAAGGTAGTTGCATCAATACACATTTGTACTCCTAAACCTTGATCTTTCAATTTTAATCTTTTCAATACTTTCAATTTTAGATTATATGAATTGATTATGTATTGTAACATATTATTGGTTTTAGGTCAGTCACTAGTAAAGCACTCAAGTTAGACTCAAGCAAAGGCAAGGTGTGTTATAAACACCTAGGTACTATTTTTTCTACTTTAAACTAATAATTTTATTACTATATTAAAGTGGAGGAATGTAGATAATATTTATGAATTATATAACACCTCAGTATTATACACTTGGAAAACATAAACCTTGGTTGTTCCTCTCAGTTTTGGACCTTTCTAGCTTTTGAAAGTCTTGTATCTACTCTATCTTATGGCCCTTGATTTATCTCTTGATTTGACTAGTCTTATGTTGATGACACAAACCTTATATCTTTCTCAAAATGCTTAAAATATACTTATCTTATGCCCCTATAGGTTTTGATCCTATACCTACTTTCTTAATCCCTAGACACTAGTGTCACATACAAACACCTACATTACTACAAGTATCTTGCTGTGATGCAAGTGTCTAGTACCCTAAAGTCATCTAATTTTCAAATGAAACACATGATAATGATTAGCCTAAGTGATTTAATGTGAGTTATTTCTTCAAAGAGATTGATATAAATATGATATTAACCCTCATTCATTTCTCATCTATAAAAGATGTAAGACAACTTATCAAAGCATTCAATCAAGCACTTGATAAAGTAAAGTTTCCCTATTTTATACTATTTTCATATTAGTGATAGGGATAAAACATACACATGTATGAAGTACTAAAGAAGCATCCCAAGAGCCTAATTTTCCAAGTTATAATATAGGTCATTTTTTCACTTTCTTTCGACATATTACATGATTCACACATAAGCCAACATGTAGGGGAAAACTACATCATTCTGAGTCCTTCTTTGGAGTATTGGCTATGTAGGCAACACTCAGTAACATAGGGGTCTTTGGGGTTAGATCAAAACTGTGTGCCCATTAACCCATTTTACCAAGGCCAATATAAATATGAAGAACTAGGGTTTTATGATTTCATGAGAAACAACAGTCTATGATCTAGATCTAAATGCACCAAAGTGAAGATGAAAAAAACTTAGAAACATCTAGGTGGTCTCATCTTTTTCCATCAGGTATTTTGTATAGGACAATGACTTTTAGTTCATAAATTATCATTGACATAACCATCATAGGTTGATTCTAGTGTTTGCAACTTCAGAAGCACCCAATCTAGAATTTTGTGATTGCTCTAGAATCCTCTTCCAATTTGCTTCTTACCTATTCTAGATCTATAATTGTGTTAACATCGAAACCAACTAAGTATATTATTTCTTCAACATTTCCATATCTAACATGATTTTTAATAATTTTAGCCTATCTCAAATTAATGAATTCAACATATGTTATATATAATTTTAACATTTAATTGGCCTGATATAGACATAATTTATCACCCTTATACCCTAGGCTATCTCTATCCCATTTAATCATAGATTCCCTAGTCTAAATTTTTAGGGTTAAACACACCTACGCCAATATAATGTATTCTTAAATATAAATAATTATGTCTTTGGTATCACTTTTGGAAATATATTAGGATATATTATATCTCAATGAGGCATTGAAGTGGATCCAAAAAAGGTACAATCTATTTTAGACATGCCTCTACCAAAAGTGTTAAATAAATTATGATATTTTCCAAGAAAAATTTAGGCAAATAGATGTTTTGTGGCTCAACTTGTAGATAAAACACAAACTTTTACATGATTATTCAAAAGGGCACAAATTTTGAATGCGATGATTATTTTAATTTTTTTTTGATGATATCAAATAATATTTACTACAACCACCTTTTCTCATGATGTATATTCCCAATACGCCCTTATTATTATACATCTATGCTACACATCATACCTTATGCGATTTGTTGTCACAATATTATGATGATCATAGGGAATGTGTAATATATTATATTAGTCACACTTTGATTTACTATGAAAACAATTGCAATATTATGCAAAAACTATGCCTTGCATTAATTTTGGTCACATAGAAGTTACAACATTATATGCTAAACAATGAGACACAAGTTAATACCAAAGTGGATCCACTGAGATTTATTATGTCTAAATCATATTTATAAATGGGTCATGTTACTCAAATAATTTGATTTTATATTTATTTCTTAAAAAACATTAAAAGGATAAGGTATAAAAAAATAACTAGTAGAAACTTTATTAACAGATACACTACCAATCAACGATGATTTTAGAGATGATTTCACTTTGTATCATATTGATGCTATCATTTGGACTATGTATTACAATGGATATAAATGTGATATAGGTGCTGGTGTTGGTATTGTTTTCATGAAACCTCAAGGCCAAACTATTCCATTTACATATTGTTTGGAGTTTTCTTTCACAAATAACATAATAGAATATGAAGCATTAATATTGGATTTATATAACACACACACACATATTATAGATAAAATCACCTAAGGTATATGGAGATTCTCAACTAATGGTTAATCAAGTATCATACATATACCAAAAAAATAAGGAAAGCTATTTCCATATAAAAAATTGGTTCATTAGTTAATGGCACATTCAAATACTTCCTCATAGAAAGCATCCCCTAAAAATACAATCAACATGCATATGCCATGGCTAGTGTAAATAAATTAATACCTATTAATATAAATGATGATAATGGTATTTTTACTATACAATAGTTATGATAATCATTATTATATACAACATATGTAGAGGATATAGAAGTACAAGTATTTACTTGTAGTGCAATTAATTCAAAATGGTATAGTGATGTATAACTTCTTATATAAGGAAAAAATAACATAGAATGCCACATGCACAAGAAAACATAAATTACAATGTGAGGCCTTATGTTACATTCTTGTTGGAGGGTATTTATTTAAAATATCACTTGAGGGAAATTAATTCGATGCTTAAATCATGAATAAGGTAAAATAGAAATAATCAAATTACATGATAGTTCATGTGGTGGTTATTATAGTTGAAAAGACATGTCTCACATATTATTACAATAAGGCTACTATTAACCTACAATGGAATATAAATTTCATGAAAATTCAAATATTTATCCACAATGTCAATAACATAACAATATCAATCATGCTCCATCATATGAATTATAACCCATTGTTTCACCTTGGTCATTTTACCTATAGGGATTTGATTTGATCAAAAAAATAAATTTAGAATCATTAGATGGTCATCATTTCATTATTGCCAGTACATGGTATTTCCAAAAATGGATTGAGGTCATACCTTTACAGTCCACTAGAGGTGAAGATATTTATAAATTCTTAATGACACATATTATTTCAAGGTTTACACTCCCATTAGTTTCTATCATAGATAATGGATCTTCCTCATAAACAAAAAAGTTAAAATATTTTTTGAGAAATATAAAATTTGTCACATATTTTGTATGCCATATTTATACATAAGGCAACATATAAACAAAAGCTACAAATAAGACTCTTGTCAATATTTTAATAAAAATAGTTGTAAAGCATGGTAAATATCGATAGAAATTAGATTATTTACACACTTTTGGAATACTGCACAAGTGTGCATACACCAAAAAAGGATACCCCACATTCTCTTATTTATGGCATATAATTCGTACTACCACTTGAGCTGGAAATTATGTCTTTAAATGTCTCTCTTAAATACATAGCCAAATATAAGGAGTATTAGGAAAAATGGTTACATGAATTATAATTTTCTTGATTGCAAGCATATTAAAACTATTGAACACCTCCAAGTCTATTAGTATCACATCAAACATGCATATGTAAAAAATATTCGTAACCGAGAGTTTCAAGTGGGGGATCTAG
Source organism: Torreya grandis (assembly GCA_037957365.1). NCBI lineage: Eukaryota > Viridiplantae > Streptophyta > Pinopsida > Cupressales > Taxaceae > Torreya > Torreya grandis. The sequence continues at coordinate 1,670,405 of JARHVA010003929.1, forward strand.
TATTTAAATAAAATAAAAAAAATACAAATGCACAAAAAGATAAAAAATATTAATTGGTTGGGTCTCTTTATGATTATAGAAAATGTGGGTACATGGGCTTATTGGTTAGCTACACAATCAGGAAAACCAAAAAACCTATGAACATCATGCACTTGTGTAGATATTTTACTTAACATTATTACAAGTGTATTGTACATAATTTCTTGATTGATTGATCATGATGTTGTTTTACTTCTCGTATATGTGATCAATTTGATCAATCTTATAGGCCTTGGATCCTTATGAATTTTCAGCCTCTTGGCTCCTATTTTTCACTTTCTATATTAGAATAGTCCAACATAGTGATCTTTACTACAATCATTTGCCATTTACCTCCTTATTTTCATAAATTGAACATAACAAACTACATTTTTCTATCATAAACAATATTGACTAGAAATAATCAAGATTGACTACCATTATCATCCTACTCTAGTTGATCCTCCCAACTACATTTTTCACATCCATTGAAAATATGAGCCAACAAAGCCTTAAAACATCCACTTTTCAATAGTACACTTAATTCTAGTTTATGCAACAATACTAATTCATGCAAAATATTTTTGTTGTGTACTATATTTATCATACATGCATGTTACATACTTTTACTAGTGTAAATTTGATGAGATGAGGATGCAAAATGATTATTTTACATATTTATTCTAATCCATACATGTATTACTACATATATAATGGGGACATCTTGTTCATGCACATCCATGCCATCATATTCAATGCATAATTTTAACTCGACACATGTGTTTCTAACAAGTTTTTGCTTTCACATTCAAAAGGAATAAGAAACTAAGAGAAATGGTCTAGGGTTAGATGTTACCCAAATGAGGTCTGCGCACCGTTATCCAGATGTTGTAGGGACTCCTCTTTGGCTGTGGAGGATGACACCTACAAAAGAAAGAGACTCAAACAAGGAGATTGTTAGATGGATGTAAGGTGGACTGCCAAGCAAAAGCTTGGTCCCGAAAGTGCAAGGACTTCCTTGTGGGATGACAGTCCACTGTTGATAAAAAAAATGTCGGAGAAAGATAAGAAATGGTGAAAGACTAAACAAAAGAAATAAAGATAAAGCTTACCTGTATTCTGCTGTCGGTCTTCCATAGTCGCCGACGTCAGTTAGTCTGCTGGCATCGGTTGGTCAAGGTCACCGATGTCAGTAGGGGAAATGGGCCTAGTGGCCAGCGTCGGTCGGGGCAATGGTCTTGGACAGGGTCTGGGCAGGTTTCTGGTCGATAGAGTGGTCTGTAGAATGGTTTGTAGTAGTCTGAGAGTCTGTGCAGGGTTTACAGGGCAGAAAGTATGCTCTGAAAGAGGGACCAAGGAAAGGATTGGGGTGAAAAGGGAGAATAAGGATTCGGGTCTGGTCTGGTTGATAGCCAGGTCTGGGTGATAATGTGGCTTAGAAGCAATAAATAGAAAACTAATTACAGAGACATTCTAAGTTATTGAAATGACATAAAAGAAGAATACTTACCTCTTGCCTGCTGAAAAAGAAGTGTAGGAGCCCTGTTGCTGATGCCGCTGGTGTAGAAACCCTGTTGCTGATGTTGCTAGTGTGAAAGACTTCCTGTAAGGTGGAGTGACTGATGCAGAGTAGCTGTACCCTATGGTGCTTGGTATGTCCCAGAGAGAGAGAGAGAGAGAGAGAGAGAGAGAGAGAGAGAGAGAGAGAGAGAGAGAGAGAGAGAGAGAGAGAGAGAGAGAGAGAGAGAGAGAGAGAGAGAGAGAGAGAGAGAGAGAGAGAGAGAGAGAGAGAGAGAGAGAGAGGTCGAAAGATTCGAAGGTTGGCTGATTATTCAATATTGAAGGATGAAAGATTGGCAGATCCACATTTCGAATGCAAAACATAGTTTTGAAGGTAATCGATGCCGACAATACCATTGACATTGGCTGACTACTGATCGACGTCGGCAACCAAAGAATAGGAAAAAGGGCTAAAAATAGCCTTTTGTCTGTTCTTCCTTCTGTCGAGGTCAGCTGGTCATGGTAAGAAACGGTCGAAGGTGGTTTAATAGGCATGGGAAATGAGTGGAAGGGTTGAAAAGGGGTCTTAAGGCATTTAATACTTGGCTGGGATAGTGGAGGGCATCCAAGGAGAGGTATCTAATGAGGGGTGAGGTGTCATGAGAGAGAGAGGGAATTATTAATTTAAAATAGATGATTATTTTAAATTAATAATACATAGGTTAGGCATGGTTAGAAGTGGAATGGGATGAAGGGGGACCAAGGGGTAGACGACCAAGGAGTAGACATGATTTTGGTGTCTACATTTGCCCCTTTTTGTCTTGTTGGTTATTCTTGACGAATTGCAAGACAAAAACAAGAGTTGATTGCCCCAGGTATGGGATGAGGTGTTCCCCCCTCAAAGTGAGAGTTGAGGGAAGGGAACCTGAGATCGGGTGTTGATTTGATAGAGAGATGGATGGAAAGGGTGAAAGTGTGAGTGTGAATGCTACAATAGTTGGGATTGCATGCATACCACTTCACGAGATGGTCAGGTCAAATTGTCACATGTCAAGGGTCGAGGAGTGCCAAAATTGAAATAACTAGGCCCCAGTATTTAGTCATAGCTGATTAGGTTACTCGATCCAAGCTGTAGCTCCAATGGTCATCGTGTTCCAGGTATCTCAGGCTTAGGAAGTGCTCTTGGAAACACAAAAATGTCACAAGTAGTGTGGATCAACTTACTCACGATCCAATACTTGTGAGGGTCAAAATATGGGGGTTGTGGACAATTTTGCTAAGCATTCATGAGGTAACATACATGCAAAAACAACCAAGGCAACGTTGTCTTGGAAGTGGTCGTGGTCTGAGGAGATAGGCGTGATCTCCAAGGTTGTTGGTCGAGTCGAGAGTTGAGATAGTTGGTCTGTTAGATGGACAGATGAAGGAATGGCCGAGCTAACCTCAGAAGACCCTGTGTCAACTGAGTGCTGCCTACATAGGCCCTATCATTAGGGCCTCAGACCAATGTAGTTTAGACTGATTGATAGGTTGGTTTGGTCATGATAAATGATGAGGGTATGATGCTTTGTCCATCAGGTAGATGAACAAACAGATGTGGCTGAGCTAACCCTAGAAGACGTCATGTCATTTGAGTGCTGCCTACATAGCCCTAATTTGAAGGGCCTCAGACCAATGTAGTTCAGACTGATTGATAGGTTGGTTTGGTCATGATAAATGATGAGGGTATGATGGTTTGTCCATTAGGTAGATGAACAAATGGATGTGGCCGAGCTAACCCCAAAAGACATCATGTCATCTGAGTGCTGCCTACATAGCCCTGGTCATTAGGGCCTCAAGCTGATGTGGTTCTCCCTAAAAGGGAGGAAGAGGGTCGATTATGGATGGGTTGGACGAGATCAAGTCATGGTCAAAGGGAAAAAGGGTTTGTCCATCAGGTAGATGAACAAATGAGGGAGGTCAAGCTAACCCCAGAAGACGTCATGTCATCTGAGTGCTGCCTACATAGCCCCGGTCTTAGGGCCTCAGACCAATGTAGTTCAAACTAAGAGGCAAAATGGTCGATGGTCTTGGATGAGGTTGAGTCATGGTTAAAGATAAAAGGGTTTGTCCATCAGATAGATGAACAAATGGATGTGGCCGAGCTAACCCCAAAAGATGTCATGTCATCTGAGTGCTGCCTACATAGCCCCTGTCTTAAGGCCTCAGACCAATGTAGTTCCGGCAAAGAGTCAAAGTGGGTGATGATTGGTTTGGACTAGGTTAAGGTTTAACACTTCCCATATGTCTGAGGGTACGTGCTTGAAATGATGAGGGGAAAGATGATGCTACAGCCTTTTCCATATGATGGTGTATTTTGTAACATTGGTTGAGGGGTCTTTCATCCCTAGCAATTTTCCATATTAGTGATGGTGTATGCTAAAAATGTATTGAGTCTATTTATGCTTCAGCAAGTAATGGTTTATGCTTGACATAAATTGGTGGTCGATAGTTTCCATGTGTATTGGTGTCCATAGAAACTATGTGAAATGGACTATGGCATGTGAGTGGTCTGAAAAAGGTTTGGTTGGTAAATGATTTGGTTGAATGTGACCAAAGTGAAAAAGGAAGTGAAAGGCAAATTGCTCTTTCATTGACAAGGACCATAATGATAGCATAGGTAGGGGGTTTTAGAAACAAAATCCCCATTCATGCATTACGTTGTTGACCATTGGTTGTGTTAGAGAAGTAATCGAATCACTTTGACATTAAAATGAGCTCGAAGTCCCTTGAGTAGGTGATGTGGTATAGTAGGAGAGGGTAACCCTTTTAGTAGGGATAACTTTGCCCCTTTTTATAGGAGACCCTGAGATGACTACAAGCCAAGTCCACGACATTTTTTTTTGAGTAGACTGATCAATGTGGGAAGTCTACATAGAGATGTCATTTTGTTTTGTGGTCATTTGTGAAGCTGATCGATGCGGGAAGCTTCTTAGTCATAGCCATCCTTCGAGGGAGTGGTCTATATTTTTGCTTTATATGTATATGAGGGATTTGAATAACTGTCCTTTGAGGGAGCAGTCTATTATCTACAACAATGATAGTACAACTGTCCTTCGAGGGAGCAGTTTGCTTTAGAGTTTGTGATCTTTTGATATTTTGACAGCTCAATTTATTTTTGATAGAATTTTGAGTCATGGACAAGACTATAGAAGTTCAAGGGCTCCCTTTTATTAGGACAAAGCATCCATACTTTATAAAAGGGTTACATAGGATTTGTTTAGGGGAATAGGGTTGAAAGGAATGAGGATTAAGAGGATAGGGATTGCTCAAGGGATGAGCTCAAGTTAAATGTCAAGTGAACGAGTACTCGACTAACAGTAGAATGGTCATAGATGCAAGACATTAAGGGGCTCAGTTATGATAAGTCCCTGGTCTGTGCTTGTGCGTTATGATGTAAGGTCTGAGTCAATTAGGAGCAAATTTACCTCATTTACTTCGTTCCATAGTGGTCGATGATGGACATGAAGTTGGTTGATGTGTTGTTGGCATGTTTGGTTGGTTGATGTTTGGTCAAGGCTTGGTCAGTTGATATTTGGTCAAGGTTTGATTGAGGCTTGGTCGATGCTTGGTTATTGATTGGTCGAGACTGGTTGATACTTGGTCAAGGCTTGGTTGAGACTTGGTTGATATTTGGTCAATGTTTGGTCGAGGCTTGGTTGAGGCTTGGTTGAGGTTTGGTCAATGGTCGAAATAGTCAGTATAAGGTTGAATTCCCCTAATTACTAGGGAGAATGTTTGACAAATTTAGTTTGAGAGGGAAAGATCCTGATCTTCCATGTTGGAGGTTGGGATCTCAGAATGACTGAAAGTGATGGAGGCAATGGTTGCTAATGATTTGATTAAAGTGGCTAATGGTTGGGGGTCATCAGGCTGGACCTCCATCGATTGTAAGGCTTGGATCAAGGTTTGATGATGCTGTGGCGAGTTTTGTATGAGATCATACAAAGATATCTTCACAGGGGTCATGTGGTGAGGTTGTTTCACCATGGAGTCAGGGATTGTCTTTGAGGATGCTGGTCGAGATGTGCCCAAGACAATAATCTTGGGTTTTGGTTGTGGTGAAGGCTTGGTAGATGGGGATGTCCAAGGGATAGAAACATGTCTTTTCCCTTTATCCTTTTGGGTTGGTGGGCTGGTGGTCAAGTTAACTGTGTTGATTTCAAATAAGGGGGTTAAAGGCAGTGGAGGGACCATAGTTTGGTGTTGAGATCCCGATTTAGGTGATGATGTTTGTGAGGCATGTGATGGTGTCAAAGATTTGGTTAAAGGGTGGTCAAGAGGATCCTTGATGAGAAGGGTATCCTTTTTTTGGTGTTGATGAATGACAGCTTTAAGAGTGCAACAACGCTCAGTGTCATGTCCTGGTGTGTGATGATAGTGACAAAATTTAGTGTTGTCAAACCAAGATGGTCTTGATCCGAGAGTTGATGAGTGTGAAGGTGAGGAGGTATGGCAAGCATGGGACAATGTTGAAGGTTTGTTGATAATATGGTCAAGAAGAAGGGTGTCTTTCTCTAAGCATTGGTGAATGACAACCTTGAGGGCACAACAATGCTCAGTGTCATGTCCCGATGTGCGATGATACGCACAAACTTTAGTGTCATTGAACCAGGGCAGTTTTGGTCTGAGAGATTGGTATGATTTAAGAGGTGGAAGACTGATGTGAGAAGACTGTAACAATTATCGTAATAGCAAGGCATAAGAACCCACCAATGGGTCTGTGTGTTTTGTTGCAGTAGGGGTTGATGACTTTTGTTTTGGAGGCGTAGGAGGCATTGGTCATTTTGGAGGAAATATATGTTTGATGGGTTGAGGGGATAATGGAGGCAATTTGCCTCTGTGAGGTGTTGGAGTAGGAAGCACTCCTATTAAGGTGGATGGATGTGGGCCCAAAATAGAGGGCAATGATGAAAGTGGGGGAGGAATTCTCTGGTGTGGTTTAGTGGCCTTCTTTGGTTTAGTTTGAGGGCCACTATTGTGCGAGACAAGATTAGATATGGGGCGAACACCAAGAGATTTAATATCTTTTGGCATGGTGGACGCCTATGTGGGTTTGGGTTTAGATGTGGACAGAGGTGAGTGAGATGTAGTGATCTCAAGCCAAAGACAAGAGAAAACCATCACTGGGTCTTCCTCGGTTGAAATGGGTGAAGAGACAGGGTCTTCTCTTGGTGGAGAAGGATTTGGAGAATGTGACTCCTTAAGAAGATAGAGGGCAGGGATGATGGTGCCTTCTACTTGTGGTTGAGGAGTAGGAAGGTTATGGTCCCCCATTGGTAGGAGGAAGGATGAAGGTGGGGCTAATGGCATTGGTATGGTCGAAGCCTCCTCCAATATAAGAGAGGTCGATGGAGAACTAATATGATAAGAAGGCTCTTCTACCTATGGAGGAGGTTGGTTAGACATAAGAGGTGAGACCGTGTGTATATCATGCTCTTGGGAGCTATCGGCCATGGTCTGGACATTGTTTTGGCTAGGAGGATGGTTAGGAAGAGGTTATTTGAAGATGTCCATGTTTTGATTGGGTGGTGCGTTCAGGTTATCCAAAACAAGATCTCCCCTGTCTATCATGTCTTGGACAATGTTCTTGAAGGTTCGGTAGTTGTTTATGTCATGGCCTTGGACACGGTGATAGTGACATAAGTCATTTTCCTTATACCATGTAGGGATGGCTTTTGAAGGGTCGAGTTGAGGTGGTCATATTGGAGGGAGATTGAGGACCCCCTGCTTGATGAGTTTTTCCAACACAGAAGCGTATGACTCTCCAATTGGAGTGTATTGATGCTGTATGTACCATTGTTGGAATTGTTTTGTGATGCTTTGAGATGTTGAAGGTTGAGATTGGTTGATCATTGTCGAGGATGGTGATCTAACGACCACAGTGTTTGCCACTCCTTTGGACTTGGAGTGGGAAGAAGAAGAAGGTCTAGAAGAAGAAGGGTCATCAATTTTTGCATTGGTATTATGCAATTTGACCTTGTTTTCTTTAATAGCACGGAGTTCAAGCTTTCGGGCCATGGTGAAAGCTTCATCAAAAGTGCAGAATGTTTGAACCCACAAGGTGGATGAGATGTGCGTGGCACATGCTCGAGAAAAGAGCTTGATGAGCTCAAGTTGAGGTAAAGGGAAGGAGAGTTGGTTGATTAAGCCTCTCCAACGGGCAACAAAATCAGTGATAGATTCATCGTCAAACTGCCTGATAGAGTAGAGGTCTGTGATTGAGACTTTTTTGGTGATATTGATAGAAAAATGGTCAAGGAAAAGTTGAGCTAGCTGGGTGAATGAAAAGAGAGAGTGACTAGTAAGAGAGCTGTACCAATCAAGGGTAGGGCCAGAAAGTGACATGGGGAATATGTGTAGCAATAACTCATCATCATGGGCTATCAAGTAACAAGCATGTCTGAATGCTCGTAGATGCTGTTGAGGGTCTTCCTTAATCTAGAAGCGAGTAAACTTAGGAAGTTCCCACTGACTAGGATACGACCGAATTGGGATGGAGGGATGGATGGGTTCATTGCAAATTTGGTCATATGAAAGGACATTGCTTGAACCAGAAATAGAAGCCTCAAGATTAGACATCTTGTCCATCAGCATCTTGATGAGACTAGCTAACAGATTGGCAGATGGGGTGCCCCCTAGGTTGTAAGGCACTTGGAAGGTGCTAGAAGAGGCGTATGACATAGTTGGTTGTGCTTGTATAGGCGCAACATATTGATAACCAGTCATTGGGATATATGTGGAAGCCAGGGGTGGTTGTGCCATGGAGTTAGAGGGCACAAATTGAATAGGGGCTGCCAAAGGTGGTTGAGGGGTGGCAGCACTGGTTGAAGGGTAGGTAGTTACTCTTGTGTTGATAGGGGCAAGAGTAGGTGGGATGGAGACAACTAGATTTTGGAAAGGGGTAGAATTTTGTTGAATAGTCTGTGGTTGAGGGGGGGGTCGAAACCCTGATGGAAGTGGGCCCAGAGATAGAAGGAGAAGCCATAATTTGAAGATAGGACATGGTCGGGTTGATGGTTGAAGCAAAGGCCAGAGTGGTCATGGGTTGGGTAGCAGACGCTATCAATATCATTGCTGCTTCAGTTAAGGAGGTTGGCATCCCATAGATTGGGTTACCTGAAGAGTCTCACATTTGGCTTCTCGTGAGATAATGTTGAAGGGCCTTGACATTGAGGTCAAGGAACCTTTCAAAGTCTTGGTCCCCTTTAGGGATAATAGATGGTCCTGTCGAGGTTGGTCGAGGAGGAGTTCATTCAGTCTCTGAATGATACTCCATTAGAGGACTGGTTATGGAAGGCGAAGGCAGAAGCGGTTGTTGCCTCGTGTGGTCAACAAAAGTCTTGGTTTGACTGCGTGTCAAAACCATTCAAGGCAAGAGGGGGTCAAGTTCTAGAAACTGTGTTTTTCAGTCTCAGAAACCCAGAATGTGGTTTTGGTAGAAAAAGGGTCAAGTTTTAAGGTTGTTATTTTGAAAAAAAGATTGTGACAGTGACCGATGTCAGTTTAAAAACCGATGTCGGTGAGAACAAATGGCCGACATCGGTCATATAACCGATGTCAGTGGAAATAGGTTCCTGAGGTCAGTCAAATAAATGATGATGGCGAATAAAGGTTATCGACATCGGTAAAAAAAAATTGATGTCGGTGACTGTGTTTTTCCAGAAACTCAAAAAATTTGAAAGTTTTTTGGAAAAAAGAAGAAAACATCCTCACTAGCTCAAAAAACTAGATAAAGATAGAAAAGAAGATGGAGATACGCAGACCCTAAGTGTTAAATCCTAAGAATCAACTTTTAGAATCATGTTGGCTTATGCCCTAGAGTGAGTGTGTTTGGGAAGTTGGCTTGTAGAATGGGTCCTAGAAGAGGTAGTCTAAAGTTGGTTTCAGATTAGTTTCGGTGCTCAAGAGTCTGTGTTAGGTTCTGTACGTGGCCTGGTGCTAAGGAGCAAGCTCCCCTCACTTCACGAGCCCAGTGATAAGCTAGTCTCGCTTAGCTAGTATATACTTCCCCTAGAGATTATCCTTTGCCAGAGAACAGAGTGGGCTTTCCCCTTGGTAGTGAAGTCCAAGTGGGATTGCTGGGACAGGTAAGGTATCTGCTAGGTGATGAAATCCTAGTCGGACCTTGTCTCAGGTATGTTTTGATGTTTGATTTGTGAGAGTGGTTTGGATGTGTAACATGAGTGGCCTACGATTTATTCATGATGCGGTTTTAATTACTAGATGTGTGGACTAAATATGCATTCAAATAGAAATGAGATGCAATAGATTTTAAGCCCAAATTGAAATGTGTGTTCGGATGCAGACAAGTGAGAAGAGGTTGAAGAGTATGAACTAACTAGTCTAAGATGCAAAAAAGAAAGAAAAAGAAGGATTCTTTTTAACTTTGCTGATGGTGTATTTTGGAAGAGATAGAAGAAAGAGATGTAAGGAGAGACCTAATGCACCTATATGAAAAGTATGCTTAGAAGAAAAAAGTATGAACCCAAGGAGAATTCCTAGGGTCCCATCGGGGGTGCCAGAATGTTTCTAATAAGTTTTCACTTTCACATTCAAAAGGAATAAAAAACTAAGAGAAATGGTCTAGGGTTAGATGTTACTTGGATGAGGTCTGTGCACTGTTATCCAGACGTTGTAGGGACTCCTCTTTGGCTGTGGAGGATGTCATTTGTAGAAGAAAGAGACTCAAACAAGGAGATTGTTGGATGTAAGGTGGACTGCCAAGCAAAAGCTCGATCTCGAAAGTGTAAGGACATCCTTGTGGGATGACAGTCCACTGTTGATAAAAAAGAATGTCTGATAAAGATAAGAAATGGTGAAAGAATAAACAAAAGAAATAAAGATAAAGCTTACCTGTATTCTGTTGTCAGTCTTCCACAGTCACCGACGTCAGTTAGTCTACCGGTGTCGGTTGGTCAAGGTCACTGACGTCGATTAGTCTGCCGAAGTCAGTAGGGGAAATGGGCCTGGTGGTCAGTGTCGGTCGGGGCAATGGTCTTGGACAGGGTCTGGATGGGTTTTTGGTCGACAGAATGGTCTGCAGAATGGTCTGTAGTAGTCTGAGAGTCTATTTGGAGGTCTATGTAGGGTTTACAGGGCAGAAAGTATTGTCTGAAAGAGGGACCAGGGAAAAGATTGGGGTGAAAAGGGAGAATAAGGATTCGGGTCTAGTCTGGTTGATAGCTAGGTCTGGGTGGTAATGTGGCTTAGAAGCAATAAACAAAAAATTGATTACAGAGACATTCTAAGTTACTGAAATGACATAAAAGAAGAATACTTACCTCCTACCTACTGAAGAAGAAGTGTAGGAGCCCTGTTGCTGATGCCGTCAGTGTAGAAAACCTGTTGCTAATGCTACTGGTGTGGAAGACTTCCTGCAAGGTGGAGTGACTGATGCAGAGTAGTTATACCCTGTGGTGCTTGGTGTGTCCCTGAGAGAGAGAGAGAGGTTAAAAGATTCAAAGGTTGGCTAATTGTTCAAGATTAAAGGATTGAAAGATTGGCGGATTGAAAGATTGGTGGATCTGCATTCTGGACGCAGAACACAGTTTTGAAGGCAACTGACGCTGACAATACCGCCGACATCGGCCGACTATTGACTGACGTCGATAGCCAAAGAATAGGAAAAAGGGCTAAAAATAGCCTTTTGTCCATTCTTCCTTCTACTGAGGTTAGTTGGTTGTGGTAAGAAATGGTCGAAGGTGGTTTAATAGGTGTGGGAAATGAGTGGAAGGGTTGAAATGGGGTCTTAAGGCATTTAAGACTTGGCATGGGGTAGTGGAGGGCATCCAAGGAGAGGTATCCTATGAGGGGTGAGGTGTCATGAGAGAGAGAGGGAATTATTAATTTAAAATAGATGATTATTTTAAATTAATAATACATAGGTTAGGCATGGTTAGAAGTCGAACGGGACCAAGGGGACCAAGGGGAAGACGACCAAGGAGTAGACACGATTTTGGTGTCTACAACATGTTGTGGATTATTTAGATCTCTTCTCTTTATTCTTCTTTTGAACCCATGGTTTCATCTATTACTCTTTTTATTATATTTTATTGCAATTTTTTAGGTTTCATAGCTCTACATTGGTGAGTCTTTAGGCCTCTATCACACTGATGATCGCCATGGTCTAGGTAGGATATTATTTTTGTTCACATTTATTTTTGATTTTGATTGTCAATTTTCCCTTTGGGTGGTAGGGATACCCTATTTTAAATGTACACCACCTTATTCTCTACATTCACAGATATAGAGAAAGCTAGAGTGAGTGAACACAACCATGGCCCCAAAATAGGTGAGGAAATTTGTCCTAAAATTATTCCACATGGTAATGCTGATGATTTTAACTCTTCATTACCTAATGTTGTTTTGGATATGCCTAAATTTGATAGACCGTATCACTTCTTTGAAAATTTTACTTTGATTGTTTACTTTGTTGCTTGATTCCCCCTTGAGAACCTTCTGAAGTAATGGGTTCACAACCATTGGGAAGGCCATGGTCTAAAACTAGGAGTCCAAAACCTTACTAAGGCCTTTTTTATTTCACTTTTCAAACCCAAAACACTATAAAGCCATTGTTAACCATGAGCATTGGTTTATTCACAATACTTTGGTTCTATTTTCTCACTAAACTCATGATTTTCATGTTTTAGAACAAGCAAAGCTAAAAATCCCCATTTGGATTAAATTTCATGGATTGCCTCTCCCCTTATGGAGTTTTATTGAACATATCATAAAACCCATAGGCCACTTCATTTTTCATGAGAAAACTAAGTTATTTATGGCTCATCCCCCAAAAAGGGTTTGTGTTGAAGTATATTTATCCTAGGATTTGAAAGATTCTATTGATATACAAATCGAAACTAACCATTTTTCTCAGCTTGTTTTGTATATCAATCTCTTGAATGCTTATTTTTTGTGCTAGTAATTGGATCATATGATATGGGAATGTCCTTTGATGGTGCATGCAACCCCTACTCCTTTGAAAAAGGGTGGATCTAAAGCCAAACCATATAATGACAATAATGATGGTTGGACTACCATCACCAAAAAAAAACTCTTCCAGAGGTGGTCACTGGCCACAATCTTTTTCTTACAGACCTATTAGAAATAACCATGCCTCAAATTCTACTGATAAAATTGTTTTTCCTAATAAATCTTATCCTCCACTTATGCATACTCTATAAGCAATGGCCTCTTTGGTTGAGCCACCACCATCAACACCATCGTCACAACCATCTCCTAGTGTGAGTATTCTAGATGAAGAATGAAGTTTAGTTGTAACACCTCGTAGGACATATCGTCTTCCCATCCCAATTGAGATACTTGCCAATATTTTTAAGTGTTTATTAAGGTTTTAAATTACAATTCTCTCTTGGTTTATTAATGAATACAAATTAATTAAAAGTTAAAAATAATTAATTAAAGTTAAGCCTCTCATATTTATTAGATGAATTTACAAATTTATAAAATGAGTTTTAATATTTTGAGGAGATTTATAGGATTTTAGGGAGCCTATGAGCTCTACCCCCCATAGGTTCTCTAGAAAGACTACTTAAACCCTACCATAGTGTAGGTACTCAACCCACTTGGTTGAGTGTCTTGGGAGTAGGAAAATGTTTAAATTTATTTAGTTGTAAGAGCCCATGTGGGATTGTAAGAGAGTGTAATCTCTTTGACCAAGGAAAGTGATGGGTCATTTGAGGGTGTTGGAAAGTACAACAAAAATAATAATAAAATAAAAATTAGGGTTTTGAATTTTGAATATGCAACTTGGTCAAAGCATAGTTAGGGCTTTGGATTTGTGTTTGTTTGTGCATTTTGGTTCTAGTGGTGGTTTTCTCTCTCTTTAAAGGAACTTGTTGAAAGTAGGGAAGATGAAGATGGAGGAGGAAGGAGAGCATGGAGATGATGGATGGAGGAAGCTTCAAAATAGGCATGGGGATCCTTTACCTCAATCTCTTCTTTCCCATTGATATGCAAGTTTGTTGGTAACTTATTTATTGTAAATTTGAATTAGAATATATACTTAAATATTTAAATTTTTTTAGAAATATGTTTATATATATACCCCTTACCTTGGCTTTGTAAAGAGGAATATAAGACAGGAAAATATACATAGATCTGAGATAGGTTTTCTCTCAAGTATATTTGTATATTTTAAAATATATTCATATATATATATATATATATATAAACCCAAAAAATAAAATATTATAATATATAAACATATGAAAATATATATATATATATATATATATATATATATATATATATATATATATATATATATTTGATATATTGTATATATTTTATTTTTTTATAAAGATAAAGGGAACATAAATATATATATATATATATATATATATATATATATATATATATATAAAAGTTGATTTAATATATACATATATAAAATATATATATATATATATATATATATATATATATATATATATATATTTGTTTATAAAAATAAAGGGAACATAAATATATATAGATATGTAAAAATATATATTTTATATATATTAGTTTATATATATATATATATATATATATATATATATATATATATATATATATATGTTTAAAAAAAGAGAAAAAAAAGAAAGAGAGAATAATAATTAAAAAGAACAACCAAAAAAAATAAAATGAAAACACACACATATATAACAAAAAAACATTTGAGGGGAGAGCGGGGGGGGCGGCCAACCAACCCCAACCCCCTCCCATTATGGGAAAGGAAGGGGTTGGTCGTCAACGACCCCCGGCTGGCCCCTCCCCCCTCAAAAAAGAAAAAAATCTTATAAGTTTTTTTAAAATTTAAATTAGTTTTTTTTTTTTTTTTAAAAAACACAAATTGTTTATTTGTGTTAATATTTAAAGAATCTAAATTTATAAACTTTTTTTTTATTATGTATATTTAATTGTATAAGTTTCTAGATAATTATTAAATATACTTATAAGTTTAGGATTGATTTATATATTTAAATATATAGATTCCTATATATATTTTAAATAATGAAAAAAGAAGGGCGTTAGGTTTTGTAGTTCATCTTGAATAATTATATATATGTATTTTTTTGTTTTTGATATATATATATATATATATATATATATATATAGTTTGGTGATCAAATAAAGATTGTATAGTGTCTTTGGATGGAGTTTGATTTTTTTTGTTCACTTAACTTGATTAAATTCGATTTAGAGTTGTGGCCTAGTACTTAATATTTAGATGCGTTTACAAATGATCTTGTAATGGATAATGATTTCCCTTTTAGATTTTGAGTGAGTTAATTAAACAAGCTATTATTATGACATATGAGAGGAATGAGTTAGGAAGATATGTTATGCTCCTAAGTGTTGATATGAGGCTTCAAAATTTGGCTTCCACCTTAATAAGGTTATAAAGTGGATAGCCCTTGACTTGCAATAAGAGGGATTTGTAATTGGAGATTTGAGTAGATGACTAATTCATCATTGTCATTATTGTTCCACCTAGATGGGTGCATAGGGGCCTAAGGTGGATGCATTTTGCAGAGTTCTTTGTATTGGTTATGTTGGTGTGATTCATTGGTTTATCATGTAATTTATGATGTTACTAAAGATGTATACAAGTTTAGCTTGGTGATATTATGCTGATCATTATTAAGTTGTGAATAGTGTTGATGTTACATGGTCTTTACCTTCTTGATTGGCTTGTAATAGAATCATCTCTACAATGTTATGATTAGTTGATCGGTTCTTTACTTAATATGCATTTTTGTCTTGCTTATGAATTTGGAAAAATATTAGATTAGGAGGGAGGAGTCCCATGCTTAGCATTTTAGATGACCCATTTTTATCTGTCATACTGTAGGAAAAGAAGATCCGACTCAATTGTTCTTAAGGACATTATGTTTTTTTTTACCATTATAAATACTTGTAAAAGAAGTAGTTGTAGGGCTGTAGTTTATCTTGTGATAAGGATGTAGTTGTCCTGATTTTCATAAAGAGGATGTAAAATTTGGATTGTAATGTAATTATTGTTTCTTCTATTGAAATTGTGTATGTATTTGTGTAACTCAATAGAGAATTTGTGCAACCCTTATTCTCATTGTCCTATCATTGGAATAAAGAATGACCTATTGTATTAGGTATATAAAGTCTTTGTTTAAATATTTTCCATTTTGATGGTGTAGTGAATAACACAACCTTTAATTTTAAATTAAAGTCTTATAAAAGGGAAATTAATTACTCAAGATGAACTGAATGAGCATTACAAATTCAACAAAATAACTTTTATAGGCCAAACCTTCATAACCCATAAGAACATAAATTGACAACCCATAAGAACATAACTTGACAAGTAAAGTTGAATTAATATTATTGTATATTTAAATTGATTTTATATTTGGAAAGATAAGCTTTTGAATAAAAGGAATGTAATTTTGATAAACAAAACCATGATGTTTGAAAGGCCTAAAAAATCAAGTTACCTTGCTTATAGATCTAGAGACGTAACTATAATGGGCTAAAACATTGTTAAAGAATTAGCCTTGCGCTCTAAATTATGTTTTGAATTTTTTGATATGAGAATTTATAAGTAATAAACTAAGCTAATTAAATTTATAATCCAACTTAAGTCAATTGAGATTTGATGTTAATAAATAGTTGTGCTTGTTAGGTGGCTTATACGAAATCTTGAAATTTCTTTCCCTATATTAAACTAAATTAATTCTTAGACTTGAACCATCTCGTTTCATTCAGTTGATTTTAGTGAAACCATTTCGACAGGAAAAATCCAAAATCAAACAGTGGATGACACCTTCTAGCTTTCAAAGTGCCTTCAAAATCACCATTCTAAAAGAATCTAGAGTGAACCTTGAATATTGAGCTTGACAGAGAATTAATTTATATTAAAATTGTAATTAGTAAATCTAAGTGTCGAATAAAAGATCAGTTTTTATTTTTAATAACTAAATTTTGAATGTAATTTATTCATAAATTTCTTGCTGATTATGTTTTATGTCTGCATGATTGCTCAGGAAAGAGCGTTTAAATTATAACCTAGTTTAACATTTTAAAAAACCTAAAGTTGTATCATGTAGTTTTGAGTTTCATATTTGTGTATCAATATTTATATTTGATTTTAAGAATCATTATATATTTTTATCAAGGACATCTTGAACCTTGTTTGATGCTAGTTTTTACCAATTTTTTGAATTAAGTTCTTCAAAGTCATTCCAGAAATGGGGTTGTAGAATTTACCCAGTTTGATATATATATGATTTTAAAGATATAACATATTTATTTGAGTTTAATATCAACATATAAACCTTATTATTTCATTTATATTTTCTTTTATTATTTTTAGTGAGCCTCTTCCATGGGTAGTTAACATTTTTTGCACCTGTGTTTTGTTGTTTGGTTTGCAAAGTCATTTCAAAATCAAATTATTAAAAATAGTAAATGGAGTCATTACCCAAAAAAAAAAGTTAATAGTGATTTATTTTGGCTTTAGATTTTCTTCAAAATTTTTATTAATCTATTTTGAATGTTTTTACTATTTTTAGTATCCTGATTTTGAAACTGCTTTATTCTAGAATTTGCTAGGTAGAATTGGAATACTAGGATATTTTTAATGCTTATCTTTGAGGGGTTGGTTTTATGGATTCATAAAGGTAGCCTATAGATAATGGATTTAGGAAGTGATGTTAGAATTAATTATCTCTTAGTATGAATATTTTACCCATCGCTATTTGATAGGCAAGTTAATAAAAGTATGACTTGGTTATGAGGCAAGCGAGTCGACCTTGTGTTGCTTTGGGTGTTAGAAAATTTTATCCCAATATGGGTAGGTTGCCTCATTTAGCATGTTCATGGGTAGTGTAGAGTTGAAATTGGGGTGGAACAAACTAAGGGTTTAGTTGGTCCTTCAAGTTGCTTGCTTTTGGACGTGATTTTTTAAATGTGTGTAAACCTAATGCACATTGGTTTAGTTGTGTTAATTTGATGAAGTGTTTAGCTGAATGTATTTGGATTTGTGCAGAGTTAGCATCATACAATATTAAATAAAAAATTTGTAGTGTTTTTATGGTTTTTATATGGGTGATATTTTGGGCATCATATTTTGGTATCAGAGCTTGGGTTTAACACTCGAACTCTGGGGATTGTGTTTGGTATTCATGATGAAGTTGTAAAATTTATCATCACAATATTTCTTTATTCAGTTGTAATCATAATGAGTTGAAATCATAAATTGATCTATGTGACCATGCTATTTGTGCTTGGGGGGTTTACTTGAATTTTAAATTGGCGACTTTATTGGCATGTTTATATTTCAAATTAGCATTTTGCATTATATTTATTGTGTGATATATTTATATTTATATATGATTGAGTTTTAATGTTGTATATAAATTATGTATTTATTATACATGTACTTAAGTGGTATTTTATCTTAATACTTTTCTTTAGTATCTTAGTATTTTTGACTGGCATTGTTATAGAAGTGGTTTGGAAGATTTATTTTCTATAATGTCTTGCTAGGGTTTAAATACATTTTCATAAGAAATTATGTTTGTATATACTATGATTTGAATATAAATAAGAATGTAAAACCTCCCTTGGTGTATCTTGCTTTGGTTTTCAACATCCAAACACATTATTTACCTTTGGTTAAGAATTAATTGTGTGCATGCTATCTTAAACTTATTAATTCTCTTGGATGTTAAGATTAGAGTTGTTACATTTACCTTTCATTGACTTGATTTTATGTATATTTATCAAATAATAATATGCTATTTGTTGATTTTAAGTATAAAAATATGATATTACCTAAGTGGTTTGGTGACGACCAAACTAAATAGTAATGAAGAAATGTTATATATATTTAATAAGTATAGTGATTGATTGTATGTAGAAGTAAACTAATGAGATTTACAAGATTCTTACTACATGTGTATTACATAGATGGATATTAAAGTTATAGTAAATGTGATGAAATGATTATTTCTTAGATCTAAGCTCAAATTTATACAACTTAACGAATTTTAAAATTGTAAATAACCTTATGGAGTTAAAATAAAAGTGGTAATGATAGGACTATTACACATTTTGATAGATGTATGAATAATTGTTTGAGAGTAGTCTAATCCTTTAGTAGTGATAGAGGCCTATGAGTGTTAATAAAATTAACATAAGAGAATTTAGTTTGAAGATTTAGGTAATATTAACCCTAAAAGGATGATCCTCCCCTTTGTTAAACAAGCGTGTGATATGGGTACACCTTGATTTGGTAGTATATATGCTAGTTACCTATAAGATATAGTTAGCATTAGTTGTGGTTTACAAACATTTGTGAGTGTTGATGCATTGATTGTCTCAGTGATGATTTCATCTACATAATTATATTTCTTGTATTTATAATAGATAACAAGTTTTTAGTGGTCAACACTCAAACACACATACACTTTTCACTTGTTAGAACTTCAGTGAACTATGTTTGACAATGATATTTTCATTGAGATATGTTACTTGCGAGCATTTAAAGTTAGAGATCTGAGATAGTATGAATGCATTTGTATTTATGTGTCATGGGGATGCCATGTTTGAGAGTTGATAGTTTTCATTTTCATTTATCTGTATCAGTTGGTTAACACGGTGGGCATTTATGGTTAAATGTCATTGGATACTTTATTTTCAGGAGCACTTTATCATGAAATGGGTTGTTAGTCAGTCTCTTCAGTGATGATTAGTGATAGATAATAGATAAAATTTACACATGTTACCTTGGGACATTATATTACTATACATAGAGAGACAAATATATTCCTCATGACATTTTAATTGAAGTTATATGTTGAAAATTCATCTGGGTTGACATTGTGGCATTGGTTGGATAGATGCAATTTATTTTTTGATATGTTTGACATGGTTAATAACTATAAATAATGCTATTTTATAACATTTTGCTTACTTGACAGTCAGAGATGTGAGGCAGTATGATTACTTTTGATACTTTTGTAGTAATAGGATGTTGTGTATGAGAGTTTCTCAGTTGATTGTATGGTGGAACTATTACATATGATGATGTACATAAATTATATTACATTAGGGGGTAATTTATAGGTATTTATCTTACTTTTAGGAGGTAATAGACAATGTTACTAATACCTCTAGGAGGTAATTGAGATGCCTCAAACCTTTGGGAGGTAATCAAGATGCCTCATGCCTCTGGGAGGTAATCAGGATGCCTCGTACCTCTAAGAGGTAATCAAGATGCCTCTTACCTCTGGGAGGTAATTGAGATAATTTTTATTCCTTCTCCCTTTGGGTGACTTTTAGTGCTTTGCAAAAGTCACATAATGTTCGTGATGTGATCTATTTTTGCTTATGTTTTGCTAAAATTATTTATATTTGATTGAATTTTATTTTTAAGTTGAATGGAAACCATCATTTTATTTTATTGTCTTTGAATTTTTTAATGTTCGATCATGGACATTGTTGTTAAAATTTAATTTGAATTTCTAGGGTTATCTTTTTCCTTCGAGACTACTTAATCTCACTTTTATTGGTTTCACCTTACATGATCAGTTGATTCTCTTGTATATTTATTTTGATGATTGTTGGTACTATTTTCATATGTGTTCATATATGCATAACTAGTACACCTATGACATGATATGGGGGAGAAGAAGTAACTTGAAATATATATAGTGGGTTTTGATTAGAAACGGTTGTGCTAGTTCATGATACCACCCTTCCCACCCCACCAAACATGGTGGTTATATATATACATATGTGGTCCTTGCATGGGATTATGACTCTTTTGGGAGGTCTAAAGAGTTTTATGATGGAGCACAATGTTTCTCAGTCATTTTAACAATGGAATCATTCTATGTTGATGATGGTAGGCCTAAACAGATGATTTGATATGTAGTAACTACTTGTTATTTTGGCATATACCTTGATTGGTTATTTTAGCATGGTATAATATGGTTTAGTGTTATTTAGTTAGCTCTAGACAACATTTCTATGGATGGATATCTATCCTAGTAGTGTACCCTCATCATGATTGATGCTTATTATTCTTTTCTCAATATGATTTAGACATTGAATGGATACTTGAGATTTCACTATTGTGTGCTTCGGTTGGTTAGTGACATATGCAAATAACAACATGACTTATATTGGGATGTAATTTATTCTCACTTGCTCATTTCAAAGGTTAATTATGTTTTATTTGGCACCTTATGATATTGATCAATATAGCAGAATTTGGTAATATCACTCAGTGTGGGAATTTGGCTCGACATGGTCTAACATTTAGGGCATTGCAGTGTATGTTTTCCTGATTGGAATTAATCTTATCATAGTGCACTTTTTTTCACATGGCATGATCATCTTGGAATAATAATAAGTACTTAGTATGAGTATACAATAGATTGACACATGGTGTACATGTAATTTCAGAGTTTTGCTAGATGTATTTTTGTGATATCAGTTGGGTTGTGGTAATTAGTTATTATCAGTATTGGTTAGTATTATTTAGCATTGTTTAATTGTGCTCAGTATTATTGGCCTTGGGTTGAAACTTATATTCGAATATATGCATGTATCAGTCATTACTTGGGTTCAATTATTTTATAGTGGAACTTTGAGTATCAGTAGTTGTGGTAGTATTCTAGGGATGTTAAGAGCAAGTAATTGATGTTCTATTATCACTTGTGGTTTTCTGCATTGAGGATGATACTTTTATAAGATGGGGAATATGTAACACTCCAGAGGATGGATCATCTTACCATGCAAATTGAGATACTTGCCAATAATTTTAAGTGTTTATTAAGGTTTTAAATTATAATTATCTCTTAGTTTATTAATGAATAAAGATTAATTAAAAGTTAAAAATAATTAATTAGATTTAATCCTCTCATATTTATTACATGAATTTAAAAATTTATAAAATGGATTTTATTATTTTGAGGAGAGTTATAAGATTCTAGGGAGCCTACGGCCCCCCGCGCCCCCGCGCCACCCACCCCATCCCCCCCACGCCGTATAGGTTCTCTAGAAAGCCTACTTTGACCTTAGCCTAGTGTAGGTACTCAACCCACTTGATTGAGTGTCTTGGGAGTAGGATTTTTTCTAAATTTATTTAGTTTTAAGATCCCATGAGGGCTTGTAAGAGAGGTTAATTTCTTTAACCAATAAAATTGATGGGTCATTTGAGGGTGTTGGAAAGCAAAACAAAAATAATAATAAAATAAAAATTAGGGTTTTGAATTTTGATTATGCAACTTGGTCAAAACTTAGTTAGGGCTTTGGAGCTATGTTTGTTTATGCATTTTCATTTGGGTGGTGGTTTTCTCTCTCTTGAAAGGAGCTTGTTGAAATTATGGAAGAGGACGATGGAGGAGGAAGGAGAGTATAGAGATGATGGATGGAAAAAGCTTCAAAATAGGCATGGGAATCCTTTATCTCAATCTCTTCTTTTCCATTGATAAATAAGTTTGTTGGTAGCTTATTTGTTGTAAATTTGAGTTAGAATATATACTTAAATATTTAATAAATTTAATAAATATATTTATATATATACCCCTTACCTTGGCTTTTGTAAAGAGGAATATAAAATGGGAAAAGATACATAGATTTGAGATGGGTTTTCTCTCGAGTATATTTGTATATATATATATATATATATATAAATGGAACATAATGTAGACACCAAAATCGTGTCTAACCCTTAGTCATCCTCCCCCTTGGTTCATTCCTAACCCATACAATTACTAATTTAAAATAATAAACTTATTTTGAATTAACCCCCCTCCTTTGACACATCACCCATGACACCTCACCTAGGACACCTCGCCTTGGACCATTTCTAACCCTGTGACTCACCCAAGACCTATTCTTACTCCTTTCTAACCGCCTAACCAACTCTCGTGCGTATTTGGCCCAACCTTTGACAATTCTCCAACGGATTATGCACTTGGCGGATGGAAAACGGGCTTGATGGCCCTTTTACTCGTTCTCCACCCACCAGACGTCGGTCAACTGTCGGCCGACGCTAGCGGGATCGCCGATGTTGGTTTACTTAAAACGACTTCTAACCTCTTTCGGGGGTTAATCACGAATCTAATCATGAGACGGCTAATCACGAATCTTGAATCCTCTCCTCTGGAGAAACAAAACTCTCGTGCTCTTGCTTTCGAGTCTTCTTGCTTCTTGTTTTCTTGCAGGTATCAGCATTCTTGACAGCACTTTCCAAGCACTGAGGTCTTGCACCAGCCATTCCACACAAGTTTTTTTGCACGATATCTCCATCACCAGCCACAATGGAAACACAGCTCCTACACCTCTGCCAACTCGTGTCTCAGCTAAGTATTTGTACTATTTTTATTTCAGTGTCATTTCAAATATATTAGCATTTTGTCTACTGTCTATTCCAAGCATCCTTGACACAACCTTCCCTATTCTTCTCAGAGAGGCTGAAAAGCCTTCTCTGACCCTTATTTCCCCCTTTTGCCTCTGACACCCATTTAGTCCCTCTCCAGGCAATACTCTCTATCCAATCAACCCAACACAAGCAATCAGAGACCTACAGACCCTCCCAAGACCATTCTGGTCGACCTGACTAAACTGCTTTTTGGAAAGGCTGTGAGGCCTTCTTCCTACCCTTTACCCCTTTTTTTGACAACATACCCTCTGTCTTAGTTCTTCTTAAAGACAATACTCTTTGTCTTACTACCCTACACAAACTCTCAGACTACCACAAACCATTCTATTGACCAGACTACCCTGAAACTAGCCCTGAACTTGTCCAGGCCATTACCCCGACTGACCTCGACCATTGCCCCTACCGACATCGGCATACTAACCGATGTCGATGACCTTCCTTGACCGAATGCGACAGGACCACCGACATCGGTGACTGTGCAAAGCAGATTGCTGCAAACAGGTATGCATTTGCTTTCATTTCTTTATTTCTATTTTTATCATTTCTATTCCTGTCAATATTCTGCCTTTTATCAGTGGACTATCATCCCCCAAGAAGTCTTTTGCACTTCGAGGATCAAGCTTTCACTTGGCAGTCCACTTTCTAGCCATCTAACCATTTTCGTGTTTGAGTCTCTTCTTGTTACAGGTGTCATCCTCCACAACCAAAGAGGAGTTCCTGCTATCGTCTGAATTTGGTGCGCAAGACTACATCCAGGTACATACAAGCCTTAGACCATTTCTCTTAGTTTCTCATTTCCTCTTTTGAATGTGAAAGCGAAAATCATATAGAAACATTCTGGCACACCCGGTGGGACCCTAAGGTCTTCCTTGGGTTCTTTTCTTTCTTTTCATATAGGGTGCATTAGGTTTCTCCTTTTCATCTCTTTCTTCTATCTTCCAAAAGACATCATAAGCAGGATTAAAAAGAACTCTTCTTTCTTTTCTTGCATCTTAGACTAGTCAAAAGTCATACTCTTCAACCCTTTCTCAACTTGTTTTCATCTGAACTCATATTTCATTTTGGGCTTAAAATTAATTGCATTTTATTTTTGATTGCATGCATATTTAGTCCACATCTAGTAATTAACAACCGCATCATGAATTAATCATAGATCACTTATGTTACACAACCAAATCACTTGCACAAATCAAACATCAAAACTTACCTGAGACAAGGCCCGACTGGGATTTCATCACCCAGCAGATACCTTACCCGTCTCGGCAATCCCACTTGGATTTCACCACCAAGGGGAAAGCCCACTCTGTTCTCTGGCAGAGGATAATCTATAGGGGAAGTATATTTTGGCTAAGTGGCCCAGCTCGGCTCTGGGTTCGTGAAGTGAGGGGAGCAAGCTCCTAGCACCAGGCCACGTATGAAACCTAACACAGACTCTTGAGCACCGAAACAAACCTAAAACCAGCTCTAGACTACTTCTTCTAGGACCTGTCTCAAAAGCCAATCTCCTAAACATATTCTAAGGCATAAGCCACCATGATCTTAATAATTTATTCCTAGGGATTTAACGCTTAAGATCTGCTTGTGTTCTTCATCTTTTCTGTTTCCATCTATTTTTTTTTGAGCTAGTGAGGACGTTTTCTCCTTTTTTTCCAAAAACTTTCAAATTTTTTGAGTTTTTGGAAAACACAGTAACCGGCATCAGTTTTACCACCGACGTCGGTAACGTTTCTTTGCCGGCATCGGTCATCTGACCGACATCAGCAGTCTATTTCACCGACATCATTTTTTCAACCGACGTCAGTCACTGTCAAAAACTTTTTTCCCAAAACAACAAGCTTAAAATCTGACTTTCTTGCTGTCCAACACCCATTCTGGTTTTCTGAGACTAAAAAAACACAGTTTCTAAAACCTGACCCTTTCTTGCCTTGAATGGTTTTGACACGTAGTCAAACCAAGGCTCTTCTTGACCATGCAAGACATCAACCACTTCTACCTTCCCTGTCCATAACCAGTCCTATAATGGAGTTCCACTCAGAGACTGAAAGAACTCCTACCCAACCGACCCCAACTCAGCCTCCCACTGTCATTGAGGGGGACCAAGACTTTGAAAGGTTCCTTGACTTCAATGTCAAGGCCCTTCAACATTATCTCACGAGAAGCCAAATGTGAGACTCTTCAGGCAACCCAATTTATGGGATGCCAACCTCCTTACTCGAGACAACAGCCATATCAATAACGCTTCCACAATTCAGCCCATAAACAATCAAGCCAACACCTCGACTAATAACCCGACCATGTCCTATCTTCAAAATTTAGCCTCTCCTTTTAGACCTACCTCCATGGGGGTTTCGGCACCCCCTCAACCTCAAACTACTCAACCAAATTCTACACCCTTCCAAAACCTAGTGGTCTCTATCCCCCCTACTCTTGCACCTATCAACACAAGAGTAACTGCCTACCCTTCAACAAGTGTGGCCACTCCTCAACTACCTTTGACGGCCCCTATCCAATTTGTGCCCACCAACCCCATAACACAAGTGCCCTTGGCTTTAACATCTACCCCAATAACTAGCTACCCATATGTTGCGCCTACACAAGTGCAACCAACCATGTCATACGCTCCTCTCAATACCTTTCAAATGCCCTACAACCTAGGGGGCACTCCACCCATCAATCCGTCAGCTGATGTAATCAAAATGCTGATGGACAAGATGTCTAGTCTCGAGACCTCTATTTTTGGTTCACAAAATGCTCTCTCGTATGAGCAAATTTGCAATGAACCCATTCATCCCTCCATCCCGATCTGGCCATATCCCAGTCAGTGGGAACTTCCTAAATTTACTCATTTCTAGAGTAAAGAAGACCCACAACAGCACCTACGAGCATTTAGACATGCTTGTTATCTCATAGCACATGATGATGCATTGTTGTTACGCACATTCCCCATGTCGCTTGCTGGTGCTGCTCTCGACTGGTACATCTCTCTCACCAGCCATTCTCTTTTCACATTCACCCAGCTAGCCCAACTCTTCCTCGACCACTTCTCCATTAATATCACCAAAAAGGTCTCAATCACAGATCTGTATTCTATCCGACAGTTTGAGGATGAATCCATAGCTGATTTCGTTGCTCGCTGGAGAGGCCTAATCAATCAGCTCTCCTTTTCCCTACCTCAACCTGAGCTCATTGATCTCTTTTCAAGAGCATGTGCCAAGCACATCTCTTCTACCTTGCGGGTCCAGACATTTCTGCACCTTTGACGAAGCTTTCACGATGGCTAGAAAGCTTGAACTACGCACCATTGAGGAAAACAAAGTCAAGTTGCAGAGTAAAAACCCCAACTCCAAGTCCAATGACTCTTCCTCTAAACCTTCTTCTTCTAATTCCAAATCTAAGGCATCAGCAAATGCTGTAGTCGTTAGATCATCTTCTTCAACAAATAACCAATCTCAACCTTCCACATCAGATTACATCACCAAACAATTCCAGCAAAGATATGTGTAGCGTCAGTATACTCCACTAGGAGAATCATACGCATCGGTGCTGGATAAACTTGTCAAACAGGGGGTTCTCAATCTCCCCCAAATTTGACAACCTCCACAATTTGATCCCTCACGCGCCATCCCTGCGTGGTATAGGGAGAATGACTTCTGCAACTATCACCGTGTCAAAGGTCATGACACGGGCAACTGTAAGACCTTTAAGAACATCATTCAGGACATGCTTGATAAAGGTGACCTTGTCTTAGACAACCCCAATGCGCCACCCAATCAAAGCATAGATATCTTCAAACAACCCTTTCCTAATCATCCTCCTAGCCAAAACAATGTGCAGACCATGACTAATGACTCCCAGGAACATAATATACGTACAGTCAACATGGTCTCGCCTCCTATATCTAACCAACCTCTTTCACAGTCTCAAGAGGTTAGTCCACCCATCAGTCCATCACACGTGGACGAATCCTCTTCTCCTGTTGGTTCTCCATCAACTTACCTTATATTGGAGGATGCCTTGGCCATACCAGCACCACCAGCTTCACCTTCATCATTCCTCCTACCAATGGAGGACCCTACCCTTCCTACTCCTCAACCACACGTAGAAGGCACAATCATCCCTGCCCTCTACCCTCTTGAGGAGCCACATTCTCTAGTTCCTTCTCCACCAAGAGAAGAACCTGACTCTCCATCTTCTTCGACCAACGACAATCCAGTTATAACTCCCCCACACCTTGGGTCTGAGACTGCCACACCTAACACATTTTTGACCCCACAACCATCCACATCTTTTGAAGGACCAAAGTCTCATCCTACATCTTCCCAACCATTCTCTCGATTAGTAGAGAAACTAGGACTTCTCTAACCAAGGAAAGTAGAACATCAGGCATTATGGGAGTGACTCAAAGCTCCTCATCCTACCCAGCCTGTCTCATCTCATGCCACCGACTCTCTTGTGACAAAATCCCCCAAAGTCTTTGACATGAATCAGACTTCCACTTCTAAACCTTTAAAACATCAACCATCCACATCAGAACATAAACCCTCATCCACCATATCAAAACCCATCAAGTCACTCGGTGTACGCCCCGTCACTAACCTCACTCACCCGCAAGTGAAGGTAGACTTGAACCAGGCCTCGCCCAATAGTAGTCCTCAAACCAAACCAAAGAAGACTGCTAAGCCACGGCAGCGAACCCCTCCTCCACCGTCGCCATTGCCCTCCATTTTGGGCCCTCATCCTTCTACCCTAATAGGGGTGCTCCCTACTCCGACCCCTAACCAAAACAAGTTACCTCCACTACTTCTTTTGCCTACCACAAGCCTACCCTCTCTCAAAAATTTGGCACCTCTCACGAAGAAAGTGTCATCTTCACATGTGGCCACACCACCAACCCAAAAGGTGGTACGGAAGCCTCCTTCAACACCCCCAAGCAAAAGTCACCAGCATCTCACACATCAACAAGCACAGACCCTTTAGTGGGTTCATACGCTTTGATATTGCGCCAACTTTTGCAGACCTCTAGCATAACCCTTCTGCCTATCAAGCCATTCCAACCCCTCAGGTCAAAACCTTCCTGGTTCGATGATACTAAGATTTGCCTATATCATCGTACGCCAGGACATGATATCGAGGATTGCTGTGCCCTCAAAGTGGTCATTCACCAATACATGGAGAAAGACACCCTTCTCCTTGAGGACACTGACAATAGACCTCTGACACCTTCCCATATCCCTCCAACCTCTTCATCCACATCGACATCTCATCAACAAACTATGACCCCTCCATCTCCTTCACCCCCTCTCTTTGAAATTAATGCCATCCACATAACCACTAGGTCACAAAAGGATAAGGGGAAAGAAAAAGCTGCTATTCCTTGGACCTACCCTTTTGTCCAGCCACCTCAACCACCAAAGCCCAAGATTTCCATCCTGGGTGCATCCCAACCCTCTTCTTTAGGGGCAATCCATGACTCTATGATAAAACAGCTTCACCAAATGCCTGTGAAGATGACCTTGTATGACCTCATCCAAAGCTCACCCCAGCATCGTCAAGCTCTAATAAGAGCCTTACAGATAGTGGAGGTCCAACCCGAAGACCCCCAACCACTAGCTACCCTGGTCCATTCTTTATCCCCCGTCGCCTCTATCACTTTCAGCAATTCTGAAATTCCTACCTCTACCTTGGAAGATCAGGACGCTGCCCTCTTCATCACAGCCTACGTTGATTGAACCCGCATTAAGCGAGTTATGATTGACGGGGCGCTAGCATTAATATCATTTCTACCCATGCCTTTGATCAATTGGCCCTCCCCAAGAATTACGTATCAAAAATTGACGCAATCCTTCGATCCTTTAATGACACCACTGCTAACACTATTGGCACCATCATCCTCCATATTCACGTTGGCCTGCGCACAATCCTGGAGCTCTTCTACATCATCAAAGGAGAATTCCAATATAACATGCTATTAGGATGACCCTGGATCTGTGCCATGGCTTGCATCCCTTCTACACTTCACCGTTGTGTCAAATTTGAACACGACAGACAAGTCCATGTCATTCCTGCTGACCCATCCCCTTTCAAGACTTGTAACATGACCTATCGACCAAATGACATTCTCATTCCTCTCAAGACACCAACCCAAACACTGCCTCCATCCGTGAAAGCTTCAACCAGTATGCAAACGGATGGTTGCCCTCACATCACCTTCTCAAGCGACAACCAAGGACCCATGGAAGATGTCTTCCAACGACTTTCACTCAGGGAATATCGCTTACTTACCCTAGACATGTTCCAGACTCTGCAAGAGTATGGACAGCTTCATCAAAGTCCAAGCTATGACCATCAGATCAGAATGGTCATTCCTTATGGTCCTCCTAGCCTTCGAACCAATCTCGTCTATGGGGGGCTAGATCGAGCTCCTACTGACGGGAATCCTCTCTCTTCACCTCAACCGTTCACATCAGACTTCTCTTTTCTTGGCAACCCTGCCTTTGCTCACACCTACCTTTATAGGTGTGCATGGAAGGGTTTTGGCTTCGGGCGCTATGAACAAGGCTCCCATCAGCCCATCGAACCACCCAATGATGAAAATGCCAAGAAATGATATGGTCTGGGTTTCCAAGAACCCATCGAGGCTTCTGCAAACCTTTGTCCCGAACCCACCATCGACCAATCTCCTCCAGGCTTGCCTATTCCCCCATCCTCACCTACGGAGTTGGTGGTTTCCATCCCTCCTAGTTTTTTTTGCATAAACACCATCCGCTTGGAACCCCTAACCTATCAACTCAACGGGGTTTCCAGGTCTCTCCCTCTCATTTATCCCAAATGATAGACGATGAATCGACAACCATTAA
The DNA here is from genome assembly GCA_037957365.1 of Torreya grandis. NCBI lineage: Eukaryota > Viridiplantae > Streptophyta > Pinopsida > Cupressales > Taxaceae > Torreya > Torreya grandis. Next base: position 1,700,261 of record JARHVA010003929.1, read on the forward strand.
CACTGTCCACTGCATAGACGATGACACCATTCTCACCTACATGGGTGCCGATGACTCTTTCATTCAGCGCTCCCTCCCTTCTAAAATGCAAGTTATGTTAAATGAATCGACCATTGACATTAACCTTCCATCTTTTGATGTTCCTCACATCTTAAAGATTGGTCAATCTTTAGATGCCCAAGAGCAGATCAACTATACCACATTTATTTCAGACAATAACAAGGCCTTTGCCTGGACCTATGGTGACATGCCTGGCATCGAACCCTAACATTGTCATCCATAACATCGTCACAAATCCAGAGGCTAAGCCTACCAGGCAAAAGCTTCGCAAAATGCATCCTCGTGTTGCACTCCTTGTCAAAGAGGAGCTTCAACATCTTCTCTCTGTCTCTTTCATTCAACCCATTGATTATCTGTAGTGGGTATCTAACATTGTCCCTATTACCAAAGCAACTGGGGGGATTCAAATTTGCATGAACTATCACGACCTCAACCTGGCCTATCCCAAAGATGACTTTCCTCTTCCCAACATTGACCAACTTGTTGATCTCACGGCCGGTCATGAGATGTTATCACTCATGGATGGGTTTTCAGGATATAACCAAATCCTGATTGCACCAAAAGATCAGCACAAGACTACCTTCATCACCCCATGGGGGACTTTCTGCTATCGAGTCATGCCTTTTGGCCTCAAGAATGCAGGCGCCACATATCAACGTGCCATGACTTACATTTTTCATGATCTCCTCCATAAAATCATGGAGGACTATGTGGATGACCTGCTTGGCAAGTCTAAGCTTCGTCGTGACCATTTGACTATCCTCAAGATCATCTTCTCTCACCTTCTTCAGTACAATGTCTGCCTTAACCCCAAGAAATGCGTCTTTGGGGTCCTCTCAGGAAAGCTCCTGGGGTTCATCATTTCTCTCTGTGGCATGAGATAGATCCCACTAAAATCTGTGCTATCCTTGAGATGCCACCTCCGACCAATCTCAAACAACTTTGCAGTCTGTAAGGGAAGCTCCAGTCCATCCGCCGCTTCATCTCGCAGCTTTCTGACCGCTGCCAACCCTTTCATCATCTCCTCAAGAAGGATGTCTCCTTTAAATGGGATAAGGATTGTCATGAGGCTTTTGAAGCCCTTAAACGCTATCTGGTCTCTCCACCAGTTCCTCATTCCACCTAAAGATGACCAACCCTTCTACCTCTACATCTCAGCAACCAACCATTCGTTAGGTGCCATGATTGCGCACCGAGATGAGCAACACTGTGAACAAGTAGTCTACTACATAAGCCAAACACTTGTCGACTATGAAAATCGGTATACTCATACCAAGAAACTCTGTTTGGCATTAGTCTTTGCCACTACCAAGCTTCGTCACTATCTTCTCAATCACAAAACCTTTGTCATCACTCACACTGACCCTCTTAAATACATGCATTCCAAGCCATACCAAAACCAGTGTATGGCTCATTGGCTCATGCTTCTTGCTGAGTTCAACTTGGAATTCATCCAGTAGAAATCCATAAAGGGGCAAACAATCACTGACCAACTGGCAGATGCCCCTCTTCCCGACAATCAACCTTCTCAGTGCGAGTTTCCCGATGAATCTATCACCACTCTCTCGACTGATGACACATTCTACCAAATGACAATGTTCTTCGACGGCTCCAAATGTCAACTCAGTGGAGGTGCAGGGGTCATCCTCATCCCACATCGAGGGTGAGCCCATGCCCCTGTCTTTCAAACTCGACTTTGAATGTACCAATAATATGGCTAAATACAAAGCCTTAATCTTGGGACTTCAAACTGCCCTTTCTTTAAGCATCAAGACCATCAACATCTTCGGTGACTCACAACTTGTCGTCAATCAAATCAATGGTTCATATCTTTGTAAAAATGAAATTTTGCAAAGGTACAAGCACCGTGTTGACACCCTTCTAGCATCTTTTGACCATTACTTCTTGCAGACTATTCCTCGATCTATGAATAAGTTTGCTGACACCATGGCTTCCCTCACCTCGCATATTCCCTCTTCATCATCCTCATCAAGACTTTACGTCATGGTACATCATGTGCCATTGCCTTCATACATTTCCACTGACATCAACCTCATCAACACCATAGACTCTAGTCCACAGGATGTGTGGTATAAACAACTTGTGGACTACTTGGCTCATTCTATCATTCCTCCCAACCTCTCTAGCAATGCACGACGGCTTTCATCAAATGCACAGCTTGCTATACCATGCTAGGGGGTCTTCTCTATAAAAGAGGTTTTGACGGCCTTCTTCTTCACTGTCTAACCTCCACTGAAGCATCTCATGCTGTTAAATAGGTCCATGATGGGATTTGTGGCAGACACTTCAGTGGTAATTCGGTTTCCAAGCGCATCCTTTGCCTGGGCTATTATTGGCCCACTCTTCATCAAGACTGTAGCGACTATGTTTGGCATTGCATCAAGTGTCAACAGCATGCTAACTTGCTTCATCTCCCTAGCCACACCCTACAAGTCGCTCAAGATTTTTGGCCTTTTTCACAGTGGGGCTTAGATCTCATCAGCGAGATTAACCCTCATTCGTCTCTTCGTCATCAGTCCATCATCACCGCCATCGAGTATTTCACTAAATGGGTGGAAGCTATTCCTCTCATCTCCACAAAAGCCGACAAAATTGTCGACTTCATCAACACCCACATCATCTGTCATTTCGGTGTACCTCACAAAATTATCACCGATAATGGCAAGTCATTCAAAAACAAAACTGTCCAAAAACTTTGTGACTCCTTTGGCATCAAGCTCAGCTTTTCTTCACCTTACTAGCCACAAGTAAATGTGCAGGCCAAGGCTTCCAACAAAATCTTAACTAAAATTCTCATGAAGGTGGTCAACGACACTGGAAGGGATTGGCACATTCACATTCCCTTCACTTTGTGGGCCTACCACACTAGCATCTGAACCTCTACGGGTGTTACTCCTTTCTCTCTCGTGTACGGAACAGAGGCTGTCCTACCTCTTGAAGTACAGATCCTATCTCTTCACATCTCTTTGAATGACATTATTTCTAATGATGAGTTTCATCAAGATCAATTAGCTCAACTTGAGTTACTCGATGAATTTCGTCTTGCTGCCCTCAACCATCTCCATGTCTATCAAAATCACATCAAACGAGCTTATAACAAAAATTTGAGAGAATGAGATTTCAACATCAGAGACCTCGTCCTCAAAGAGAACCAACACGTGACCAATATGGAATGGAGGAAATGAGGCAAATTTGCTCTTAATTGGCTCGAACCTTACATCATCATGCACAAGTATGGATCAGGGACTTATCGTCTGTCTTCTCTTGAAGGTCGACCAGAACTTGAGCCTCTTAATGCCTTGCATATGCGACCATTCTACTATTAGTCGAGTACTCATCCACTTGACATTTAACTTGAGCTCATCCCTTGAGCAACCCTGTCCTCTTAATCCTCATTCCTTTCAACCCTATTCCCCTTAACAAATCCTCTAGTACCCCTTTTATAAAGTATGAATGCTTTGTCCTAATAAAAGGGAGCCCTTGAACTTCTCTAGTCTTGTCCATGACTCAAAATTTTGTCAAAAAAATAAATTGATGTCAAAATATCCAAGGTCACAAAATTAAAAAGCAGATTGCTCCCTCGAAGGACAGCTGTACTATCATTTCTATCGCTAATAGACTGCTTGCTCGAAGGACAGCTATTCAAAGCCCTCATATATATATAAAGCAAAAATATAGACCACTCCCTCGAAGGATGGCTATGACTAAATCTTGCTACAAACAACACTTTCTCAAAAGCTTCTCACATCGATCAGCTTCACAAATGACCACAAAACAAAATGACATCTCTATGTAGACTTCCCGCATTGATTAGTCTGCTCAGAAAAAAAAAAGGGTCATGGACTTGGCTTGTAATCGTCTCAGGGTCTTTTATCAAAAGGGGCAAAGTTATCCCTACTAAAACGGGTTACCCTCTCCTCCCATCTCATATCACCTACTCAAGGGACTTCAAGCTCATTTTAATGTCAAAGTGATTCGATTACCTCTCTAACACAACCCATGGTCAACGACGTAATGCATGAATGGGGCTCTTGGTTCTAACAACCCCTATCTATGCTGTCATTCTGGTCCGTGTCAATGAAAGAACAATTTGCCTTTCACTTTTTGTCACACTTTGGTCACATTCAACCACATCATTTGCCAACCAAACCAAACCAATCAAACCTTTTTCAGACCACAAAACATTATCACAAACCATTCACACTAGTTTCTATGGATACCAATACACATGAAAACTATCGACCACACAATTTATGTTAAGCATAAACCATTACTTGCTGATGCATAAATAGACTTAATTCATTTTTAGCATACATCCATCATGAATATGGAAAATTGTTAGGGATGAAAGACCCCTCAACCAATGTTACAGAATACACCATCACACAATATGGAAAAGGCTGTAGCATCATCTTATCCTCATCATTTAACCTCGACCAAACCAATCATCGACCAAATTGTCAACTACCCTGAACTACATTGGTCTGAGGCCCCTTCCAATCTGGGCTATGTAGGCAGCACTCAGATGACACAACGTCTTCTAGGGTTAGCTCAACCACCCTCGTTTGTTCATCTACCTGATGGACAAACCATATTCTTTTCTTTTGACCATGACTTGACCTCGACCAAAACATTCCATAACTTTGCCCCTTTTCCTCCCTTTTGGGAGAACTACATTGGCCTGAGGCCCTAATGACAGGGGCTATGTAGGCAGCACTCAGTTGACATGGGGTCTTATGAGGTTAGCTTGGCCATTCTTTCATCACATTTCTTCCATCACATTCTTTCGTCACCTGCCAATCACATCACAAACAATCACATATTTTCATAATCATTAACAAAATCAAAGCACCATCATCATAATCATAAAACATCATCACATTAATCATTAAGTATCATCATAATCAACATCATCACATTAATCATTAAGTATCATCATAATCAACATCATCACATTAGGCATATACCATTAAAACATATGAGAAATGCTAAAAATATCCATAACATCCATAACACATCAATAGCCAAAATCTCATCATATATATCATCAATGTTTTACAAAAGTACATCTGTCTCTCTCTCTCTCTCTCATAAAATCAAGTACATCTCACATCATCGACACGTAGGCCAGTATATACATCAAAATAATCAAAATTTTCCCTCAAAGTTGTGGCTGTGGTGGTGGTGGCAGTGGTCGAGAAGATGATGTATCATCTCCGCCCTCTAATCTTGGTCACTTGCGAGACCCTGAAGCCATCGCTCGCGACATAGATCACTATCAGCTCAGCTCTGCCCTCATATCTGAGTATCAATGTATCTAAGGAAACCCCCTAATGGCTCCCTCATAATATGTGATCTCATCCAATGTTGTATCTAACTATAGATATAGTCTGTGGTGGACCCATCTAACCTACTACCGTGCCTTGCACTGAACCCTGCGGCTATGAAAATCTTGGCTGCACTGATGTTGATTGCGTGGGCTACTGATCTGGCTACTGAGGTGGATGCTACATCGGGCCCTATCCTCCTAAACCTTGTCCTCCCAAAACCTGTCTTGCCAATGCCTGTGCCTGGGCTACAGCCAACTACCCCTATAAAATGGTAACCTGTCCTCGTGCTACATCCCTCTCCTAGATGGCAACATCTCTCTCTTATCTGGCAGCATCTCTCTCCTATCAGGCCACATCCCACTCTCTGATCACTGTCTATAAATCAAGCTGTGGTCCCGCCTGCATGCTTATATACTGCCCTGCCCACCATGCCGAGTAGGCCTTTGTACATCTTAGATCTACTATCCCAGGACCTACCGATAACTCCTCAAAATCTGGCCCCTATGTCTCCTCTGGCAATGGGAGTGGTGCCTCTATGTTATCTCATCTATACTGTGGGAAGGTGGGTGGCACACCCTGAAATAGCCCATACTGGCACCACACTCTCTCTATTGGTACCCTCTTAAGCTCACCAGCTCATCTGCCTCTGACCCACCTGATGCTCTGCACCTCGACCAACTACACTCCCTAATCTCTGAAAGCTAGATACCTTAGGTATGGTCTCCACATAATGTCCATAGGGATCAGGTCCTCCAACACCCCTCTATAATAGTTAATGTCTCTGACTACCTTGTCCATCCATGCCTGCGCCATCATTTTGTGCCATCACTTGAATTTAACTCTGAAACTGACTTGAATCACCACTGGGAGGCTGAGAGGTCATGTGACCATGATGTGCTCGTAAGCCCACCAATGCAAGAGGTGGCCGACACACAAGCTATACCATCGCCACTGACTGATGCCCCACAGCTCTCTGTATACCTGGGCTAAAAAGACAGGTGCCTAAGCAAACACTATCTACTGTTCTATCATGTCCATCAAAACTCTGGTCATAACAATTGAAAACCTGCCTCCCTCTGCATCTGGCAGTGCATAGACTGTGATGCCTATCATCATCAAGATGGCTAGCCGATGCGCATCCTCATCTACCGCATATAATGGCTCATATGCAAAACTGGTTGAGTGATAACTCACCTCAACTGCATGCTCACCAAACATTGTCACCATGTGTATATCATGCACCTCTCTTGAGCACGCATATAGGTCTACTCTGTGTATCGATAGCTACAAAATCTAGTATAGATCCTCGACTGTCACTGTCATCTCCCCTGTTGGCAAGTGGAAGGTGTTGGTGGAGTGATCCCACCACTCGATCAGAGCCACCATCAGGCTCACATCCCTCGCCACTCGATAGTATCACCGTAGCCCATTGAGTCCCACTGTGCTCATCTATGCCCACTCCTCCCTGATAATGTCTCAACACATCCACGTTAGCAATGGCGACAACTGATCTTGTAGCATCAGTGTCTGCCTCGCCTACATCCAATAATCAAACCCATGTTAACACGACTACCAATCTCCATGACTCTTTTTCTCTTTTGGGAGACCTAGCTCACCCATTTGCCCTTTCATCTATCTACTTGACCATCTACCTGACTATCTCTAGCCATCCTGACACCCAAAAAGCCCTTGGCGTGGCTTCGCCCTTTTGACTTGGCAATTTTTAAACCTCTCTCTGACCAGGTAGCCACCGACATTAGTTTGCATACTGATGATGGCATTTACCTAACCGACGTCGATCACCTAGTGACCGATGTCGGCAGGAAACTGATCGATGCTGATCGCTGGTCGGCTGATGCTGGCAAAACCATCGACATCGGTGACTGGTTCGGCCCTAGAGCTGAATGGGGTGGCCCCTAAAAATTAGGGCTTCCCCATTTCACCACCCTTTTCCCCCCAAGACCCTCCTAAATCACCCTAGCATGACCTACCTACCCTTCCCACCCTCCTAACTACCCCTCCCCCTCAATTCTAAGCTAAAAACATGCAAATTTCAAAAACAAAAATCAAATTCAAACAAATCCAACAAGTTCAAAAATGCCTCCTACCTCGTCCCGTCATCGCCACCGTGGTGGCACAATGGGTGCCGCTAGTGCTGGACCTCTCGCAGGTCCTCCTCCACCCTCTACCATCTCATCTGTCTCACTTTCTCTGCACACTCCTCTTGGCCCACAATCCACTGTTTAACGTCCATTCCTAGTCCAAATCGCTCCCTCTCTTCTCCAATCTCACTCTGACACCTCACACCATTACACCGGTCAACTTGGAGTCATTTTCACTCAATCACTCTAGAGCTCCTTGTCTCCCTTTGATCACAATCACAAATGACTTTTGGTGGGCCGCCAATCCAGTTTTGTTGAATTTGGCAGGCCACCGATGATGGCATAATAGTGCCCTAGTCCACCGATGTCAGCTAATTTTTGTCGACATCGGTCACCTTTATCCACCGACATCAGGTGTTCTACCAACGTTGGCAACTTTAAAACCTCCAACTTCTTCACAAAGACCCAAATCATGCCCATTTTTCACAGTAGAAGTCATCTTAGCCTCCTGGGGCACACTTGAGATCACTTTTACATCAACCCCACTCGATCAATGACCATGGAGATCATGACTATCTCCTCAGACTATGACCACTTCCAAGACAAACATTGCCTTGGTTGTTTTTGCATGTATGCTACCTTATGAATGGTTAGCAAAATTGTTTGCAACCCATATTTTGACCTTCACAAGTATAGGATCGCAAGCTGGTTGATCCCCACTACTTGTGACATTTTCATGTTTCCAGGAGCACTTCTTGAGCCTAGGATACCTGGAACATGACGACCATTGGAGCTTCAACTTAGATTGAATAACCTGATCAGCTACGACCAAATGCTAGGGCCCAATTATTTCAATTTTGGCACTCTTTGACCCTCGACCTACGACAATTTGACTTGACCATCCTGTGAAGTGGTATACGTGCAGTCACGACTATTGCAACGTTCTCACTCCAACTTCACCATTTTCATCCACTCTCTGTCAAATTGGCACTTGACTTTAGGTTCCCTTCCCTTGACTCCCGCTTTGAGGGGGAATACCTGATCCCACATCTGGTGCAACCAACCCTCCTATTTTTGTCTTGCAGTTCACTTGAACAATCAATAGGATGAAATCAACCTCATCTTATACCTGGGGCAATCAACTCCTATTTTTGTCTTGCAGTTCATCAAAACAACCAATAAGACAAAAAGAGGCAAATGTAGACACCAAAATCGTGTCTAATCCTTAGTCATCCTCCCCCTTGGTTCATTCCTAACCCATTCCTAACCCATACAATTACTAATTTAAAATAATAAACTTATTTTGAATTAACCCCCTCCTTTGACACATCACCCATGACACCTCACCTTGGACCATTTCCAACCCTGTGACTCACCCAAGACCTATTCTTACTCCTTTCTAACCGCCTAACCAACTCTCATGCATATTTGGCCCAACCTTCGACAATCTCCAACGGATTATGCACTTGGTGGATGGAAAATGGGCTTGATGGCCCTTTTACTCGTTCTCCACTTGTCAACGTCGGTCAACTATCAGCGGACGCCGGTGGGATCACCGATGTCAGTTTACTTAAACCAACTTCTAACCTCTTTTGGGGTTAATCACGAATCTAATCATGAGACAGCTAATCACAAATCTTGAATCCTCTCCTTCGGCGAAACAAAACTCTCATGCTCTTGATTTCGAGTCTTCTTGCTTCTTATTTTCTTGTAGGTATTGACATTTTTGACAGCACTTTTCAGGCATTGAGGTCTTGCACCAGCCATTCTACACAGGTTTTTTTTCATGATATCTCCATCACCAGCCACAACAGAAACACAGCTCCTGCACCTCTACCAACTCATGTCTCAGCTAAGTATTTGTACTGTTTTTATTTCAGTGTCATTTCAAATATATTAGCATTCTATCTACTATCTATTCCAAGCATCCTTGACACAACCTTCCCTGTTCTTCTCGGAGAGGCTGAAAAGCCTTCTCTGACCCTTTGTTTCCCCCTTTTGCCTCTGACACCCATTTAGTCCCTCTCCAGGCAATACTCTCTATCCAATCAACCCAGCACAAGCAATCAGAGACCTACAGACCCTCCCAAGACCATTCTGGTCGACCTGACTAAACTGCTTCCCAGAAAGGCTGTGAGGCCTTCTTCCTACCCTTTACCCATTTTTCTGACAACATACCCTCTGTCTTAGTTCTTATTAAAGACAATACTCTCTATCTTACTACCCTACACAAACTCTCAGACTACCACAGACCATAGACCATTCTATTGACCAGACTGCCCTGAAACCAGTCCTGAAACTTGTCCCAGGCCATTACCTCGACCGACCTCGACCATTACCCCTACCGACGTTGGCATACTAACCGACGTCGGTGACATTCCTTGACCGATGCCGGTAGGACCACCGACATCAACAATTATGCAAAGCAGATTGCTGCAAACAGGTACGCATTTGCTTTCATTTCTTTATTTCTATTTTTATCATTTCTGTTCCTGTCAATATTCTACCTTTTATCAGTGGACTATCATCCCCCGAGAAGTCTTTTACACTTCAAGGATCAAGTTTTCGCTTGGCAGTCCACTTTCTAGCCATCTAACCATTTTCGTGTTTGAGTCTCTTCTTGTTACAGGTGTCATCCTCCACAACTAAAGAGGAGTTCCTGCTATCGTCTGAATTTGGTGCGCAAGACTAAATCCAGGTACATACAAGCCTTAGACCATTCCTCTTAGTTTCTCATTTCCTCTTTTGAATGTGAAAGCGAAAATCATATAGAAACACATAAATATATATAGATTTGTAAACATATATATTTTTACAGATCTATATATATTTATGTTCCATATATATATATATATATATATATGGAACATAAATATATATAGATCTGTAAAATATATATATATATATATATATATATATATATATATATATATATATATATATATATATATATATATATATATATATATATTAGTTGATTTTCATATATATATATATATATATATATTAAAATCAAAGTATACATTTAAAAAAAAAGAGAGAAAAAAAAGAAAGAGAGAATAATAATTAAAAAACAAAAACAAAAAGAAAAAAACAACATATATATAAAACAAAAAACATTTGAGGGGAGGGGGCGCAAGGTTGTCGGCCGACCAACCCCAACCCCCACACATTATGGGAAAGGAAGGGGTTAGTCATCAGCCACCCCCCCAACCCTACAGTAGTCAGCGATGTCGCTAGCCATGGGACCATAAACCACAAAAAAAGAAATAAAAAAAAAGAATTTCTTTCAAGTTTTTTTATTTAAATTAGTTTTAAAAAAAACACAAATTGTTTATTTGTGTTAATATTTAAAGAATCTAAATTTATAAAATTTATTTTTATTATGTATAAGTATATGTAATTGTATAAGTTTCTAGATAATTATTAAATATACTTATAGGTTTATGATTGATTTATATATTTAAATATATAGATTCCTATATATATCTATATTTTAAACAATGAATGAAGAAGAGGATTAGGTTGTGTAGTTCATCTTGAATAATTATATATATGTATTCTTTTATTTTGTATTGAAATATTATTACACACACACACACACACACACACAGAGATGTAATCAAATAAAGATTACATAGTGTTTTTAGATGGAGTTTTTTTTTTTTTTTTTTTGTGTTCACTTAACTTGATCAAATTTGTTTTAGAGTTGTGTAGTATCTAATATTTAGCTACGTTTATGAATGATCTTGTGATGGATAATGCTTTCCATTTTAGCTTTTGAGTGAGCTAATTAAACAAGTTATTATTATGGCATATGAGAGGAATGAGCTAAGAAGATATGATATGCTCCTAAGTGTTGATATGAGGCTTCAAATTATGGCTTTCACCTTAAAAAATTTATAAAGTGGGTATCCCTTGACTTGTAATAAGAGGTATTTGCAAGTGGAGATTTGAGTAGATGAATAATTCATCATTGGTATTGTTGTTCCACCTAGACGGGTGCTTAGGGGCTAAGGTGGATGTGTTTTATGGAGTTCCTTGTATTCGTTACGTTGGTGTGATTCATTAGTTTATCATATAATTTATGATGTTACTAAAGATTTATATGGGTTTAGATTGGTGATATTATGTTGATTGTTATTAAGTTGTGAATAGTATTGACATTACATGTTTTTTTGCATTCTTGATTAGCATGTAATAGAATCATCTCTACAGTGTTATGATCAGTTGATCAGTTCTTTTAATAATCTGCATTTTTGTCTTACTTATGAATTTGAGAAAATATTAGTGTTAGAAGGGAGGAGTCCCATGCTCAGATTTTTAGTTGACCCATTTTTATCTATGTCATACTTCAGGGAAAGAATATCCGACTCAGTTGTTCTCAAGGATATTATGTTTTTCTTTACCATTATAAATAATTATAAAAGAATTAGTTGTAGGGCTCTAGTTTATATTGTGATAGGGATGTAGTTATCCTCATTTTCGTAGGGAGGATGTAAACTTTGGATGGTAATGTAATTATTGTTTCTTCTATTGAAGTTGTGTATGTATTTGTGTAACTCAATAGAGAATTCATGTAACCTTTATCATCATTGTTTTGCCATTGGAATAAAGAATGATCTATTGTATTAGGTAGATAAAGTATTTGTTTAAATGTCTTCCATTTTGATGGTGTAATGTATAACATAACCTTTGATTTTAAATTAAAGTTTTATAAAAGGAAAATTAATTACTCAAGATGAATTGAATGAGCCGTACAAATTCAACAAAATAACTTTTATAGGCCAAGCCTTCATAACCCATAAGAACATAACTTGACAAGTAAAGTTGAATCAATATTATTGTAGATTTAAAGTGATTTTATATTTGGCAAGATAAACTTTTGAATCAAAGGAATTTAATTTTGATAAACAAAACCATGATGTTTTAAAGGCCTAGAAGATCAAGTTACCTTGCTTATAGATCTAGGGATGTAACTACAATGGCCTAAAACAATGTTAAAGAATTAGCCTTATGCTATAAAACATGTTTCAACTTATTTTATATGATAAATCATAAATAATAAATTAAGCTAATTAAATTTAGAATCCAACTTAAGTCAATTGTGATTTGACGCGAATAAATAGTTGTGCTTGTTAGGTGGCTTATACAAAATCTTAAAATATGTTCCCCTATATTAAAATAAATTATTTCTTGGACTTGAATCATCTCGTTTCATTTAGTTTATATTAGTGAAACTATTTTGAGAGGCAAAATTCAAAATAAAACACTGGATGACACCTTCTAGCTTTTAAAGGGCCTTCAAAACCACCATTCCAAAAGAATCTAGAGTGAAGGAATCATAAATATTGAGCTTGATAGAGAATTAATTTATAATAAAATTCTTATTGGAAAATCTAAGTATCCAATAAAAGATCATTTTGTATTTCTAATAACTAAATTCTGAATGCAATTTATTCAAAAATTTCTTGCTGATTATGTTTTCTGTTTGCATGATCGCTTAGGAAAGTGTGTTTAAATTATAACCCAGTTTAGTATTTTGAGAAACCTAAAGTTATATAATGTATTTTTGAGCTTTATATTTGTGTATAAATATTTATATTTTATTTTAATCATCATTTTATATTTTTATCAAGGACATCTTTAACCTTGTTTGACGCTGATTTTTACCAATTTTCTGAATTAGGTTCTACAAAGTCATTCCAAAAATGAGGTTGTAGAATTTACCCAATTTGATATACATATGATCTAAAAGATATATCATTTTATTTGAATTTAATATCAACATATAAACCTTATTAATTCATTTATATTTTCATTTAGTATTTTTAGTGAGCCTCTTCCAAGGGCAATTAACATTTTTTGCACCTGTGTTTTGTTGTCTAGCTTGCAAAGTCATTTCAAAATCAAATTGTTAAAAATAGTAAATGGAGTCATTACCCAAAACCAAAAGTTAATATTGATTTATTTAGGATTTATATTTTCTCCAAAATTTTTATTAATCTATTTTGAATGTTTCTACTATTTTTAGTAGCTCGATTCTAAAACTACTTTATTCTAGAATCTGCTAGGTAGAATTGGAACACTAGGATATTTTTAATGCCTATCTTCGAGGGGTCAATTTTATTGGTTCATAAGGGTATCCTATAGATAATGGATTTGGTAAGTGATGTCAAAAGTAATTATTTCTTAGTATGAATATTTTACCCATCATTATTTGATAGGCAAGTTAATAAAAATATGACTTAGTTATGAGGCAAGTGAGTCGACCTTGGGTTGCTCTATGTGTTAGGAAATTCTATCCCAATATGGTTAGGTTGCCTCATTTAAAATGTTCATGGGTAGTATAGAGTTGAAATTAGGGTGGAAAAAATTAAGGGTTTAGTTGTTCCTTCAAGTTACTTGCTTTTGGATGTGATTTCTTAAATGTGTGTAAACGTAATGCACATTGATTCAATACCATGTAAACCTAATTTAATTAAGTTTTTAGTTGAATGTGTTTAGAGTTGTATAGAGTTAGCATCGTGCAATATTAAATTAAAAAATTGTAATGTTTTAATGGTTTTTATTTGGGTGATATTTTGGGTGTCATATTGGTCACCTTGTATTGCAAATCAATGTTTTAACACTCTCACAACCCTTCTCCATCTCCCAAGGAGGTGGAATATATAGAACACAAGAGAAAACTATTTAGAATGAATAATTTCATACCCAAAAACTCATGTTTAATTATTTTACTACATCGGAAGATCTCATAAAGGATAATGACATGCACCTTGATAATGCCCAATGATTGTTTACTCTTAGAATGTCTAAGGCCTTACTAATCTACCAATTTTTAGCTCTTTAGCAACATGAAAATTATTTGTTTATAAGAGGTTAAGATTTATTACTTCTTACTAAAAAATATAACACAAATAATATGTCCTAGAGCCATATGTCAGGATCTAGGCACGAAGTTAGGCGTGGTGGGGCCATCATTTTTTTAGCTCCAGAACTATCTCAGAATATTATTTCTTGGGGCTCAGACTCTACCCTTCAGGTTGTGTGGACCCTTTTTTGAATTTAATAACTACATCATTGGGATGGTTAATTTGTATGCCTATAATGATGATATGGAACATGATGCTTTATGGAGGTGGCTATATGACTCACTTATTAATGCACTTTGGATCTTTTGTGGTGATTTAAACATGTTGGAATCAATTGAGGATAAAAAAGACACATTTTAATACGGTAGTGCACTGGTGAGCATGAATATTGGTTCTATATACATAATAAACTTGAGGTTTTTTTAATCTCAATCATCACTGGAGAAAAAACTTAGACTGCCCCTAGTTCGCCAATAGGGATAAGATAGGGTGCTTCAATGGCTTGATCAAGCCTTGCTGGCTAAGCAATTTATTTTCTTTTTTGCTCTGGTCTATGATAAGCTAGTATTGGTCATCCCTAATAATTTTTTATCAGATCATCACCCTATTTTCTTTAATATTGAGTGGACCA
Source organism: Torreya grandis (assembly GCA_037957365.1). NCBI lineage: Eukaryota > Viridiplantae > Streptophyta > Pinopsida > Cupressales > Taxaceae > Torreya > Torreya grandis. Next base: position 1,715,280 of record JARHVA010003929.1, read on the forward strand.
CACCTCAAGTTAAGCCTACCTCCAATCAATTATATCTCAATACTCCTCACCTCATGCATGAAATAATAGTGGGGCACATTGTTAGAATTTAGAACTTAACTCCTCAGATAGAGGGAGATACTGTATGGATTTAGTGGTGGTTAGATGCTCTTGCTCATACTTCCACCTTTCTTCAAATTTATGGAAAATAAATAACCTCTTTCAGATGATATCTGCACAATACTATGAATCATGAATATATCTAGGTCTCATAGGAATTGGAGGAATCACCTTTTAATTTTTAACTCCGAATTCAAGTGGCATATTAGAGTGATAATCTACAAATTGAGGAGGCTCACAAGCCTAAAGGAGCTCAGTTATGAGCTTGTATACACTAGTTGAAAATTGGAAACAAAGTCTCTAAGGACTTTTTTTCCCTTCTCCACTCTAGGAGAGCTACTGATAGAATCAAAGATGTCAAAAAAGGAAATAATAAGCTTAGAAAACTTCCTAACATTATCAAATATTTTGTTCATCATTACCATGGTGTTTTCTCAGCATAAGCCTCTTCTCCAAAATAGTATGTGACTCTCCAATAATTTCTTTAGGTGGTGCCTTTCAAAGTTTCCAATTCTCAAAGAGTGGCCTGCAATAGGACCCTATCTCTTAGAGACATCATGATGATATTAAGCAAATGGTAGTTTAAAAATATCTAAGAATTGATTGTTTCCTATGTGAAATCTAATAAACCATTTGGGATATTGTTGGTCCTGATCTACATCGAGTTTATTTTGAATTTGTTCTAACCAACTCTTTAGGACCCCTTATAAACTAGGGTAATTTTAAGTTTATTCCTAAATTTGGAGATCATACAATTATAACCAATTGAAGGCTTATTACTATTATCAATGTATCCTATAAGATTATTTCTAAGGCTTTAGCCATCAGGGTCAAATACATTCTCTAATTTTTGGGAGTGAGAAAACTGGTTTTATTTAGAATAGATTCATTCTGGATAATGTCATTGCCATTTGGGAACTTATTTAGTGGGATCGACTTTCTAATTAAAAGGATCTATTTGTCAAGATTGATTTTGATAAAGCTTATGATCATATTGAGTGGCCTTTCATTCTAGCCATGTTGTAGGCCCTTGGTTTTGGACCAAAATTTATTTAGACTGTTAGCAAGCTCTTTTATGATGCTAGGGCTTGTATCCCTATAAACAACATCCAATATTCTCAGTTTGAACTTCATCATTCTATCTATCAAGGATGACCATTAAAACCTTATTTATATGTGTTAGAATCAAATTTTTTAGATATATCCTAGCTAATTACACTATCAAGGGTTTGATGAAAGGCATTTCCCTCCCTCAGGCTAATAGATAAATTTTAAATTTCCACTTCATGTATGATTCTTTTCTCACTCTTCAAGAGGAAGAAGAGTCTGTTAGGAATGCCATGGAATGTTTCCTTATTTTTTGTTTGGCTTCAGGCTCATCTATTTAATAAAGGAAGACTCAATGTTACTATTAGTCTCTAGGCCCTAAATCTCCTTGGATGGAGGGATATTAATGGTAGTTGATTCTTTTAGGGGTGTAGTTTAAGTTTCTTGGCATCCATTTTGCTTTTTGGGCCTCTCCCTATGAGATATGGTCTTATGTGGTACAAAGAGTTCAAAAAAATATATTTTTAGATCACAAAACATCTATTTCTTGCTAGAAAATTTCAAATTTGATCTAAGGTTGTGATAGCTACTCATGTTCATTATTCCTCTTGTTGGGACCCTTATAATGCCACTTATAACAATTTATAAAAACTTCTCAGGGATTTTCTATGGGCTAACTCTGATGGTCACAAGGGTTTCCACAGAGTTTCTTGGAGCATATGTTGTCAACCCAAGGAACATGGGGGTCTAGGTTTATTAGATATTAAATTTCAAGGCCTTGCCCTTGGTGTCAAATGGATTATTCAAATATTACTAGGGATGAAGCCTAAAACATTATCCTATGCCATTGTATCTCTTAAGGACTCCTATGTGGTAGAAAGGCTTGATAAGGCCTGTGACTCCACTCTATTCTTATATTCCAATGCCTTTTAAAATCATGAGTACCTTTGTGATTCAAAGTCTATGGAAAGCTTAGGAAAATCTTAAGCCTCACCTTAACTAGGTAGGTGAGGGGTTCAAGAATGGCCTCTCTATTAACTCCCAGTCTCTCTGGTGGTCACCTTGCCTAAATTTTCATAATGTTCCCTATGCCTTAGTCCTTTGGTTTAATGGGTTATGAATTTTTAGGAAATGTGTAAAGGTTACCAATGATCTATTTTGGAATGAGAATAGGGCCTGACTCACTTGGCAAAAACTTTAGAATAAATTTCATTTACATAATTTAGATGTAGAGGCTATTGTAGAAATTCACGGTTCCATACTTGATGATTATTTACACAAAATAGGGGTCAATTCTCTTTTTATTTGGTGGAAGGATTGGAAATAGCCCACAACCACCTCCTTCAACAAGTATTTTCCTCGATTGTGTTATAATTTATCAGCCCCTCAACATATTTTAGATGAAATGTTTAACCTCAGATGGAATCTTCTTTCTAGAAATGGGGTCTAGGCCCATCACTTTCACACTATGTTGTCTGCTATTATTGAGCCCAAAAAACTCTTTTTTATGGTGTCTCCTTTATCAAGGCCTACCTATGGGTAACTGACTCAAGAATCTAGGAGTGTCCAACCCCATTTTACCAATTTGTTAGCAACTAGAGACTATTAAACAAATTTTTGGCTTTGATATCATGTACAATATACATGGCATTAGATTCATTCCCTTTTTCAACCCTTTCAATCATAATTATTCACATGGAAGATGGCTTTCTTGGGGGATTCTTATATGTTGCCTATAAAATATAATATATTTTGGAAGATCTTTTGATCTAATATTTTATTTCAAATTTAGAAAGCTATAAAATATGCTTGCATTAATCATGAAGAGCCGAAACATAATTTTTATGTTACTAACAAAATTATTATTTTATCTAATGGTACTCTTCAAATTCAAATTCAAACAAACAAAGTCTACCTGGAACTCAACCACCTCTAGCATTTACTTGACCAATAGGGAAATGCCCCATGCATGTTAGTTATGGACCTCTTGATCCCCCAAGACATCCTATGCTTCCCTAAGGATGAGGGTGTGGTCCACTCTAGCAACATTCCAGAACCAGACATAGGAGTCATTCTCATCACTGATCACCACCTCATTAGTCTTCTCCTCATCATGGTGGTCAAACTAGATCTTCCAAATCTGGAGGTGATGGTAAGGGTTAGGGATCTCCTCCCCTGTCTGTTGATGGTGAAATTGAGGGTTGGGGTCCTCTCCCCTAAGGTAAATTCCTATGACTAGATTTATAAATATGTCCTATAAGAAATTAAGATGAGACATTAGAGGCTTAAAAAACACTGGCTGGGAACCCTTACCTATGGATGAGGATCCTCCTTCCTTGGAAGGATGGGTGGTAAGCCTTTGAAACTACCATCTCCACTACCTCTACTAACATCCATGTTTTTTGTAGTTGTTTAATTATTCTCTTTATTGTTATATGTTACTTACTCTCTCTACTTTGTTGTCAAACTATTGATGTGATGTTTTTTTTTTGAAGGTGTGGTCATTTTATGACCATTATTTAGGCTTTTCTTGATGTGTCTTTTCCCTCAGTGTGGCTATAGTCATGGGTGTGTGACTTCTCCACCTTTTTTTGTATGATTAACATTGTACCATATCTTGTTTGATTAATAGATAGGTGCTCTTCAATTAAAAAAAAGTGCAATTTTTTTTTAAAAATCATTACAAAAACTCAAAATATTATTAAAAATCAAAATTAATAATTTATCAAGATTAGACATTTATTTTACATAATTAGAATATATTATTTATCTCATTATTGGTAGATAACATACTCTTTTTTATATCACACATGTATTTCTCTAGTATTTATGAGTGTTATACAATACATAAAAAATTTACATCGACTAAGATATTGGACTTGCCTCTACCTAGTTGCCATGCTATATTGGGAGCATCTTATCTAAAGTTTAAAGTATTTACAAGTGTTACTATTCTATAATTCCTACATTGTTGAGATACATGTTATTTAAAAATGTCTTACTAATATCTCTATCTTACATTTGTGTACATGGATATGATATCAACTAGGATATTATCACATTATATATACATGGTGTAGACTACATTTCTAGTTTATGTTCCATTGATGTTATTCCTTATACATAGTAGGTTATACTTTTATTATCTATTATTTTTGTCCCTTTGCATTTGTGTGAAAATTACTTGAAAATATCTATGAGATATTGCTTGATATGTGTAACATTTGAACATGTCTATTTATTTCAAGCCTTGGCCTTATATTTTATGTGGAATTTGAACATGTCCCTTAGTTGTGACATTAACAATGTACTTTATGTGTTTTCCTTGGCCTTGTGTGTGAAATCATCACTTATGCGATATTTGAATATGTACCTTGTATGTGGCCCTTGGACTTATTATATGGAATTTCACTTATTATGTTTGTGTTCTTGTTGAGGTTATTGATTTTGATGAGTGCCATGATCCATATCATGCACTAGATATTGTGTACACTTATATTACAAATATGACTATGCACTTATTTTATACATTTATCTAGACTTGATACTTTGGGATTTGCCTCATATATTACATAAATGATTAAAATGATACATATCTTACTATGATGACATACATTTTTCATATTATATAATATTCAATGATTACATATTGATACACATGATAAAGTAAACTTTTATTTTGATATGAATAATTTTTTAGAATATATCCCTCACCTCAAAAGGGGTTATTTCAATAAGATTTTCATAAATGAGACAGTATTCTATGAACCAAAAATAGTTTTGGGTGCAAAATACAATTGTAAATAATAAAAAAATGGTTTAAAATTCAATTATTGGTACATATTATTGGGGTATATGTCGTGCATAGGCACTCACAATATAGATTCATGCCACACTTTCAATACTATTTTCTATCAATTTTATCCATTATTTTTTGATCATGAATAAAGAAATAAATCTCTCAAAGTGCTTCATGGGAAGCACCAATTATCCAATGCTTCAATAAAAGTTACAAGAGAAACATTGGCATCACACATACAAATGTACTCCATTTTTATTTTCAATCTTTTCAAATTCAAGTCACATTTCAATTTTTAATTTCACATATGGACATTAACTACTTTTGAATCATTTCAAAAGTAATCATGGAACACCTTGAATGATTAGATCTTTCTCCTAAAGGCAAAGTATGTTTTACACATTTAACTATATCTTTCCTTTCTCTAGTAGTTTCATTTTTATACTAAGAGTGGGAGGAGAATGTAGTTATCAAATTTAGTCATGAGTATGTTATAATGTCAATTTTTGGCTCACTTTTACTTTAATTGAACTTAGCACTTAATCTAGACTTATTTCACCACCTCACTCTATCCTAAGTATCTACATTGATATATCCCTTTTTAAGTTATTTTTCTCCAACTACAATTTTTTTTAATCACTAAAAACTCTCTAAATATTTGTATAGACATTCCATATCTCAAATTTAAAATGTTATCCTTTAGGATAAAATCAATCAATATAGGTCCATAATGGTAGTCAGTATTGAACCCTATGGGTCAATCATGTCCTTCACTTGTTAGTATCTATTTTTAAAGTTTAAACCCTCTCTTACAGGTTGGTCCATATTTTTAGGATAGATAATATGAGGTTTTAGCATTTTGATTGGATATTAAGGCACATCTAAGTCACATATTTATCACTTGGTAGTTTCAATATTGAAGCACATTTATACTATTGCACACCAAGCAAAACTTCCATATTCTTTCCAAGTATGATTCTAATCATTTTAAGTAATATTTAACCAAGTCAAGAGATTATTATATACAAGTCAAAATCAAATCATTATCAATTATTCACTTCATCTCTCTCTCTCTCTATATATATATTATAGCAAAATAAACACAATTGTGCAAAACACTCTAAGTAGGAGAACTACGTGGGCTTGATTTCCCTCTTCAGATTATTGTATATTTAAGAAATGATTAATCATCATGGTGGTGATTGGATTAGATTAGCCCATTACATTCTCCCCCTTTATATTTGTAGGTTTTTAGTTATTGTAAGTCCTATTCAGGTTTTAAATTTTAATAAGTCATTTGTAAGTCATTTGTGCACATCTAAAGGTCAAATTTGCACACATAGGCTTGTTTCAAGTACACGCAAGGGACTGTGCATTCAAATTTTCCTAAGTTTCAGCAGAGATAAATATTGACCCATATAGATAGTACCAACTAGTTGGTCCTATCCCCTTCTAGACAATTCTAACCTTGAGTCGTTAAAGTAACATTTTCTATTGCACACACATAATATAGTTTGATTTGATCTTTTAGCAACATCTCATTCAAACTAAGATAGAAAATATCTAATTCATCTTGTGTGGTTTGTAGTTAGTTTATTTCATTCATTCATGTTTTTTCTATATTAGTACTTTGATTTCATTCTAAAAATTTCAAGTTATTTTACAACATTTTCTATCTTTTTATTAATTTTATCTAAATTAGAGTTAATCATAAAGTTAATTCTAAATTTTGATAAAATGGGTATAAATTACATGAAATGAATCAAAGGTCTACCTAAGAGTAGGTTTTAAAGCAAATGATTATAATTACTTAAAATATAATAGTTAATGTTTTAGGGCCCACTATCACATCTAAAGTAATCTTTCCTAGCACTTGGTGAAGGATATTATAAAAACAAATTGGGTTATTATCTTATTATTATAATATTTATAAATAGGTTATATCTATTCCTACTATTTTAAGAAATGTGACATTGAAAATGTTGAGTCTTGATCTATTGTCTAATAAAATATGGTTAACATCTTTATTAAAGATTCACATTTGAATAAACAGTGGGAGAATCTGGTCTATAATTTGTTAGGTAGAAAGATATTATTTCTCACATTAATTTGTGTTTTCATTGTCCTTAAATGTAGTTATAATGGATGCAAAATAAGTTAGTTTGGTATTGTTTTGTGAAGTTATATCACACAGTATTATATAAAGAATAACCTTGTTGATGGTGGATCTCTTCAAAAATTATAATATAGATATTTTAGATAGAGTATTCTTAAGTTGATAGAGAGATCATAATCTATGGTTATATTGGCTGGTATCTAAGGAGGTGAAGGAGGATTAAGAGGGGCATTCTGACTACCTCTATTTTGTCTTATAAGATGGTGCACCCTACCTCTTTGTGTTATGATAGTAGTGACCTATTTATCTAATATAAAACTCAGGTTAATAATTAGGGAGGGATGGTGGATATCACTACATTTATATCTATGGGGAGGGGAAACAAAATAATTCATACATGACCTTTCCCATTGAGTATTAAATAAAAGCATTTCAGATTCAATATTCATACAATATGTGTAACTAAGGAGGGATAATAATTCATCATTTTTAATATCATCTTTAGTTTTATTGTATATAAATTTAACCCATTTCATTGCATGAATTACAAACATGTTTAATATTTTAAGAAAAAAACATGTAATCATGGAAATCATAACTTAGATCACAAACCATAAACTATTAGTTTCTAATGCTACTATGCTAGGGTTTTTGTTTATACAAATAAAGGAAATATAAAATTAGATTTGAAAGACAAACCCTAATGTAGCATAAATATGAAACCCCTAGAAGGAAAGATCAAACCTTGAGGTAGAAAATAACTAGGGTTTACCATGATCAAGTCAATGATCATTTTCATGGATTATTTTATTTATTTGTGATTAATATGATCTAAATAGATAAAATTGTGAATATTCATATTATGTAATATAGGAATGTAATCACATAAATATTAATGTATAAAGTTAGATTGATATTTTACTTATGATATTTAGAACTAAAAAATAATGGAGGAGATATATAATTAGTTTATTTATGATTTCTATTGCTTATTATATTCATCATATTCCTTGAAAATGATTTGTATCTACTTCATGATTGCTCGGATCAAGAAACAGGAGCTCAAAACATGTGTAAATGCATCTATACCCCGATGAAAAATAGTATTATCTAAGTTATTTCGGTACTCTCTGAGTTCACTGTGAAGGTACTTGTTGCCTTAGATCACTACACCTACACCTATAGATTCATTATGTGTGTGTGATCGCCTTCGATCCTATATGTTGATCCTTACTTTACATCTATTTTTTTAAAACCCAAATCACACTTTTAACACAAGACAATCTTTGAAAAAGGGGTTAAAAATATGGGTTGAATATCCCAACCCACTCCTCATTGAGTGATTGAGAATTACCTATGTTCTAATACTATGAATAGGGATCAAACCAAACATAGTTCTACCACTTAGGTGTATGTGTGCACCATTGTGATATATAAAAAATGTAATGCAATGTTTGGATTTAGACACTTGACACCATGAAAAATATACCTATGTTTATATTCATATTTGATCTAGGGTTGCTCCTTTAAGTGGTTTTCAAATATGTATTATTTTGTGATAATGTGTCAAGGGAGTGTTGATGGATTTCTCAAACTTTCAAGTGATTCTCAAAGTAAGTGAGTATAACCTTAGTATTTATCCATATTTATAGTTGAATCTTACATTTCTCATCATGACCAACCCATGAAATTTGTCTACGCTGACCCAATAGAGATTTCCCAATTTTAAAAATAGTTTTTTAGTGCTCTTAGACACTATTTATTGAGGCAAACACTTATGTTAAACCAACATTGTTTAACTATTATTGATATTATATTCAGAAAGATAATTAATGAATTAAGATAAAGTAATAATCTATTTAAGACTATAGAGTTTTATTTTCATATAATATGGTAATCCTAAATGTGTATTAGCAAACTGGATTATCCAAGATAATAAATGGGTGGACAAATAGGGGAATGTGTGTGCAAGAGTAAAATGTATATACCAAGTCCAAGTATGTCAAAATTTTCCAAAGTTTATGTTTTCAAGTGTTTGATACCAATTATATGTGTCTATAGTTTATTAATTGAATTGAATACTTCAATAAAACCATCAATTAGGTGTTTTCCATAGTCCATTAACACTTTTTTATACTTCAATTTATATTCCATATGGACATTATCTTTGCTATTGGATTTATCTTTGTGACTCAATGGATCTATTGATGTATTTGAATTATTAGTTTTTACACTCAATTGATTATTATAGAGATCTTGGATTTGATGTTTCAAATACATGCTTGTATTTGTGGAATGTCTTTGAAATATATGTGAGTCATAAAATGGATAATTCATAATATCAAAGCAAGGATCTTGAAGGATCCAACTCTCTTATTGGAGGAAACATAATCATGTTGCATTCAAGTAATTTCTCCAATAATTGTTGTGGGTTCTCACTAAGCTTAGTAAATTATCTATCCACCTCTTTTTGAGTAAAAATAAGCCTATGTGATGGTTTATATATAACATTTATTCCATTTATATAATCATTACTAGTTGGAACACTACATCATTGCATGTATTATTAAAAAAATATTATTTTTGAAATATGGAAGAATTGGAAGATTATTTAAGGATATTTGTAGTTAAGAGCACAATTTCACATTCTATAATAATAATAAAAAGCTCTTAAAAATTAGTATAAGAATTGAACATGAAAATTTATTTAATAATTATAAGTAAACTATCAAAAAATATTATTTGACTCTCATTATTGTGTGAGCCATAACTCATCTTCACAACCATAGTATTAAAATTAATCATATAATCTATAATGTACTCATTGTATGCTTTCCTAAGTTGAGATAATTTTACAAATATAATATTTAGAGAAAAAATGTATTTGGAAAAAATCCAAAAAAATAATTAGATTTATAAAAGATTGTATGGATCCATATGGTAAAGAATAAAACTAATCAAGTGGTTAATCCCTCAAGCTTCTTCGAAATAGATTAGTCAACAATTTATCATCATGATAAATTTATAAACAAGAGGTGAAGAAGGCCTTAATTTGATGTGAAAGATACCCATTTCCATTGAATAATTCAAATTTTGGAGCTAAAAATATAGTTAGAAAGAGATATACAATCATTTCATAAGCCAATGGGTTTAAGACAATATCATTAGAAGTGACCTTGAATTTAAATATTGAGATCATTTAGAAGGAATTATGATTTGATATTTAAAGTCACATAATATATGCATCATAATACCAATTTTAGGTTTTGGAGTATTACACATGATAAGGGTTAATAACACATGAATTAATTGGAAGAACATAGTGAGAAAGTGATTGTTGAGACATAGGGGAAATTTTTCACTTGGAGGATTTTGAGACACATAAGAAGGAATAAAAACATGTTTAAAAATTGAAGGATCTTGAGAATTAATAGAAACATGTTAATAAGTTGAAATAATTACATATTGAGAAGAAGGAAGAGTAATAGAAACATCTTGAGAATTTAAAAATATAACATTTTGAGGATCAATAAAATTATAAACAATAAAGAGAGTGGTAGTTTTATGATAAATTATTAAAGTGAATTCATGAGAAGGTAAATTGTGAATGGCAATTTTTAAAATATATTTATAATTATAAATATCTCAGTGGGATTGTTTTTAGGAAATTTCTTAATATTATGAATGTTCTCACCCCTATGTTGTGTTTTTGATTTGACCTAATATATAAAATATTTTTTATATTCATTTCCAATCATCATCTTAAAAGGATCTAAAATTCACATTATTACCTTTATTAGTATTAAAAGAAGAAACATTGGTCTCTGTATGACCACTTGAATCTAAATACACATTATCTCATATAGTTTTTTTTATAAATTTTCTCATGTTATACATAGTAATTTAATAACCCAAATGGAAATTTTAAGCAAACATACTAAAATTATGACAATCCATATTCAAAAATTTTCAAATGAACACATTGAGATGAATATGAAGACACACACCTACTGATATTTGATTATATATGAAAGGAACATCAAATACATGAAACAAGAAGCTCTCTCACACACAAAAAGCTAATACGAAAAACCATACTAAATCTGAAATCTCTTTGAAACTTAGTTATAATATTTGAATGAGATCACCCTATGAACCACAAGGTTTCCATCCTTTGATTCTATAAGCACCCAAGGGGTTTCATCCTTGAATTCCTAAATTTGAATTACAAGTACATCAAGTTGTAGAGTAAAAGGTTAGATGGAAAAATATGATTTATAATGAGAGTAAACCCATAAAAATAATTACAAAGAGAAAAGACAAATGGAAGAATAGAGAGGAGAGAGAAGATGAGGCATAAAATTCCACATGGGGGGGGGGATAAATTATCAATGATGATAAGCCTTCACCATGTGCAAAAGATAATATTCATTACTTCCTCCCATGCCTTCATAATTGTGCCTCCCTTTCCATGTGAAGAGAATCAAATGATGGGGACTTAATCAATGTTCACCCATGTGCTCACATGCTTGAAAAATATCCTCAATAACCCAATTTTGAATTCTTCACACACTTCCATCATGAAGATTCATAGGAATGTGACAACCTCTCCTTTCCATTTTTATACCAAGGACAACCCATGTGGTCAAATAAAGCAAATATAATTTATCTCCCAAGTGGAATAGTAAGCCCCACTCCAAGTACATGCTTGATCTCATGAGAGAATATACTATGGGCCATGTCACTATATCCACAAGCCACCTCACTATCGCATCACCCCTACTTCACTTGCCATGTCACCATGATTAGTGATAGCATGAATAGTGCTAGTGAATAGTGAATCCACACTACTATTCCATTACATTACCCAATTTATCCTATGGGAATAAGATAGGATAAGATTCTCCTACACATGTATCATTCAGAAGAAGGGGACATAACAATCCTCCCCTCTTAAAATTACTTACCCATAAGAAATTGAAAATTTGGATACTCTAAAATTTTAGGACCTTCCTAAGTAACATCCTCAGCTGGAATATTTTTCCACTGGATGAGATATTTTGTTATGATTTTATTTATAAGTTTCTTCACCCTTCTATCAAACACAACTTCTGTAATCAATATTATCTTTCCTTCATCATCTAGTGGGGGTAAATCAATGAAAGGTAATATATGTAATGCAACAACTTTATTCAAATAATAAACATGGAATACATTATGTATTTTACAAGTTTTAGGAAGTTCCAAATCATAAGGTACCTCATTCTTGATAATCTTGTATGGACCACTTGTATGGACCATAGAATTTGGGCTTCAGTTTCTCTTTCCCACTGATTTTGATAGAATATTTCTTGGATGGATGTAATCTCAAGTACTCCATATCACCCCCCTCAAATGTCCTTTTTGTCCTCTTCCTATCTGCATATATCTTTTGTTGATTATATGCTTAATGTAATTTTTACTACAAAAATATCAAGATGACTTGGCTTTGGTTAACCAAGTCACTTTCAATAGGTACTATACTATCTGATAATATCAAATCAAGAAATGATAATGCATAATACCCATATAACAATTTAAAAAATATATACCAATAGATATGTGATGAGTTGTGTTATAACAATATTATCCCATATGAAACCACTTGATCCAAGCTATTTGTTGACTTGAGACATAATTTCTCAAATATCCTTCCACCCACTTGTTTTCAATTTACATCTACCCATACATTTGTGGATGGTAAATGGTGCTAGGAATAAGCTTGGTACCTATAAAATGAAATAGCTCCTATCAGAATGCTCTGAGAAACCTACTATCTCTATCACTGATTATGTTTTTGGGTAACCCATGTAATTTGAAGACTAATTTAAAAAATAAATCAGCAACTTGAGGTGATTTATAATTAGTAGAGATATCAAAGAAATGTGCAAATTTAGTCAATTTATCTACCACAACATAAATGCAATATTTTCCTTGTATCTTGGGCAGCTCCACAATGAAATCCATGGAGATACTTCCCATTTTTGTCTAGGGATGGGAAGTGGTTGTAGCAGACCCACCAAAAACTCTTATTTTACCTTATTTTATTGTCAAGTTAAGAATTAATTGATATGCACAAGAACATCCTCCTTGAGACCCTTCCAAGAGAATCTTTCTCTAATCTATTTGAATGTTTTGAAGAAATCTGGATGTCCTGCCAATGGTGCATCATGAAATGCTTTTAGTATTTTCCTTTTCATCTTTGATTCAAAAACAATGAATATTTTATTATTAAATAAGATCAACCCATATACCATTGTGTACCTATTATATTTAACCAAGCCATCAAGAATGTTAATAGTAAATGCATTCTTCACATACTCAGCTAAGATAGAAATTTTCCAATCCATAGAAATAGTAGAAATATGACAAAGAGTGGGCATTCTAGAGAGTACATCAGCTACTACATTATTCTTACCCTTAACATATTTAATTTTAAAATCATATGCATGTAGTTTACTTACCCACTTTTATTTTTAGTCATTCAATTTTTTTTAGCTTAGAAAGAATCTCAAACTATTATGTTCTAACTTCACAACAAACTTCCCATATACCAAATATTGATTGAATTTCTCCAAAACATGCATTATAGCCTACATATATTTGTCATATATATGTATCCCTCTCATGATATTTAGTTTTTTTCTCTCAAAGGCTATGGGATGTCCTCTTTGAGATAGGACAACCCCAACTCCAACACCTGAAGCATCACACTTTACAACAAAAGGGAGTGAAAAATATAGAATATCTAGAACTAGACATGAACTTATTACCTACTTTAATTTATAAAATGTAGTTTGTGCTTGTCTTGTCCACTAAAATTTTCCCTTCTTTGTCAATTCAGTAAGAGGATATCCAAGATTATAAATTCATTTAACAAACCTCATGTAATAACTGTATAAACCAATGAAACATCTAAGTTGTGTTAGATTTGTAGGTGGTGGCTAATGCAGAATGGATTGGATATTCTATTGGTCCACTTGAACTCATTTAGCACTAATCACATGGCCAAAGTATATTATTTTAGTCAATCTAAAGTCACATGTAGACATTTTAGCAAAGAATGATTATTCTTCAAGAATACCCAAAATTGTATCCAGTTTGTTATGATGCTCTTCCTAATTTTTACTATAAATCAAGATATCATCAAAGAAGACTAAAATAAACTTTCTTAAATTATTACCAAACACTTTATTCATATATGATTGGGATTTTTATGATTCATTGCTAAGACCAAATGGCATAACCATAAATTCAAAGTGCTCGTAGTAATACCAGAAAGCAGTCCTCTAAATATCTTCTTCTCATGTGTATCTGATGATCTTCGAATCTCAAATAAATCTTTGATAAAAATACAACATCATGTATCTAATCAATCAACTCATTGATCATGGGTAGCTAGTATATTTTCTTGATATTCTTCTTATTCATGGTTCTGTAATTTATGCACATTTACATAGTACCATCCTTCTTCTTCACCAACACTACAAAAGATGCAAAAGGATTAGAATTTAATCTAGTTTACCTCATATGTAGTAGTTAATTTATTGCCTTATCAATATCATCTTTGTACACTTTATGATGGTGGTATGGTGTAGTTATAACAAGCCTTGATCTTGGTTCCATCTCTATGATATGTTGAAATCCCCTCTTGAGAGGTAATCCTGGAGGCTTATCACTAAATACCATACTATGGTTATTCATAATATTTTGTATATCAACATGCATTGAAACATTATTACCATTTGAAGTATCTTGTGCCATTATAAAGCAAATAATATCCCATGAGACTTGGCTTTTATGAAATAGCCATTCCATTATTCTAGTTGTAACCACTTATGGGGCTCCATTGGTAATTATTTTTAGAACCACCTCCTTCCCTTTAGTTTTGAAATTCAAATCAATAGTCCTATGATTTGCAGAGTACTTTCCTAGAGAATTTATCCACTACACACCCAAAATCACATTGATATATACTAAACCTATTACATAAAAATAATCATGAACCTTATGGTCTCTGAAAGGTAGATCAAGATTATGAATCTTGTTCTTGCATGGTATATTATACCCATCATTTACAATGATGTTAAAACCTTCAAACCGTTCTAATTTAAGTCTCCCCCTCTTTACCAAGCATTCATCAATGAAATTGTGGGTATCTCCACTATCAATCAACATAGTCACTCTTTGTCCATCTTGAAAGTCACTCTACTATCATAATTTTTGTTTCCTCTATCTTATTTTCATGATCTTTCTCAATTTTTTTTTTGAAATGATTCCTACCACTAATAAATAATCATGGAAAGACATGAATACCTTAATTTCATTACATAGACTATGATATTATTTATACTTACTAACATACTTAGAACTTATGGGATTCATTACTTTTTTTCTTTCTTCTGATAAAATCTTGGGATTTGTAGGCCCAAAACAAAATTACAAGAGTCCTTCCATGAATATATACAAAATAATTAATTTCCCAGTAGGCTAGGAAGATACATGACTTTGATACCACTGTAATAACCCAAATGGAAATTTTATTAAAACATACTAAAATTATGAAAATCCATATTCAATAATTTAGGAATGAACACATTGAAATGAATGTGAAGACACACACCCACTAATATTTTGATTATGTATGAAAGGAAAATCAAATACATGAATCAATAAGCTCACACACACACACATAGAGCTATTACTAAAAACCACATTAAATCTACAATCTCCTTAAAACTCAATTGTAATCTCTAAATGAGATCACCTCCATGAACCACAAGGTTTTTGTCCTTTAATTCTACAAGAACCCAAGGGGTTTCATCCTTGAACTCTTGAATTAAAATCACAAGTGCATAAAACTATAGAGTAAATGGTTGAATGGAAGAAGATGATTTATAATGAGATCAAACCCATACTTAAAGAATTACAAAGAGAGAAGACAAATGGAAGAATAGTGAGGAGAGAAAAGATAAGCATTACACATGGTGAGGGACAAATTGTCAATGATGACAAGCCTTCACCATGTGTAAATGATAATAATGATTACTTCCTCCCTTCATAATTTTGCCTCCCTCTCCATGTGAAGAGAATCAAATGATGGGGACATAATCATTGTTCACCCATGTGCTCACTTACTTCAAAGATATCCTCAACAATCCACTTTTGACTTATTCACACACTTCCATGATGAAGCTTCATATAAATGCACCAACCTATCATTTTCCATTTTTCCACCAAGGACAACCCATGTGGTCAAATAAAGAAAATATAATTTGTCTCCCAAGTGGAGTGGTATGCCCCACTCCAAAACATGCTCTTGATCCGATGAGAGATTCTCCTATGGGCCATGCCACCACATCCATAAGCCACCTCACTACTACATCAGCCCTGCATCACTTGACATGTCACCATAAATAGTGATAATGGATAGTGATTTTGTGAATAGTGTTGGTGAATAGTAATTGGTGAATAGTGAACCCACACTACTATTCCCTTACATTACTTGATTTAGCCTATGGGATTGAGATAGACTAAGGGTCTCCTTCACATGTCTCATTTAGAAGAAGGGGACATGATAGTAATTAATAGTTTATCATGCATATCTAAGTCCAAAGTCATATTTTTGTTTCTTATTCTATTTGAGGTTGAGTCCTCTTCCCTTACTAACTAGTTATCTCATATCAAAGTTTAGATTTCCATTATCATGAGGGTATATACAAAAATAACCAACACTAAATGCACCCATGACATTTTGAATATGTTCACTTAGACCTATTTTCATAGATATAATTTGTCCTAACCTTTCATTAATTTTATCTTTACTACCATAATCACTATTTTTCACATCATTTTATAAAGATGAGATATTCACAAAATTATTTAAAACATCTTGAAAAAACACATTTAAAGATTGAGCCATTATGAACATAATAATATTTTATTTTTTTTAGAAATTAAAATGACATAAGGCCAAGGATCATAGGACATTCAAAAAAATTAACCCTATAAAATTAGATGAGTTCAAATTTCATTGTGTGAAATAATATTTAACCCTAGGGTGACAGGATATATTTCATATAGAATGCAAATGAAATTCTATTTCATGATTCAAGTTTGAATGAGAGCAAATATTAAAATATAAAATCCAAAATGGTTGTTCATTTCACATTCTTAATGTGACTCTTCTTATTCCCATAGGAATGGAAAACAACTTATTGAATAAGATAAATGCAATCTAATGAGATAAAAGACACATGAGATTAACAACTATATACAATAATTTTACATCCCCTCTTAATATATAGGAGTATTTGTTAGACCAAACATTCCTATGAAATTTTCAACTTTTTCCAATCCAAGCACTTTTGTAAGGATGTTTGTTGGTTGCTCTACTATCGGGAAATGTTGTAACTTGAACTACCATCTTTCACATAATGCCAAATCAGATGAAATTTGGTATTGATATGCTTAGTTCGATCATGAAATAATGGATTCTTTATCATCTAGATTATAGAAGTGTTGTCAACCATAAGAGGTGTTGATGAAACCTCTTACTATTTAAAGTTAAAAGAACCCTTTTGAACCACAAGATCTCTTTAGTTGCATTTAAAGAAACCATACCTTCTAATTTTATTTAATAAATTATTAGCATTGATTACTTTTCAGATTTACAATTGACAACTATTATTCCAAAATTAATAAAAAACCCAAGTTGGACTTTCCATCTTCATCGTCACTAGCATAGTTGGAATCCGAATACCCAACTAGTTTGAAGTCTCCTAACTTGGAATATTTGAGCCCAAAATTATGTGTTCATTTGAGATATTTGAGGACCCTTTTATGCTACTACCCAATGATTATCCCTAGGTTGTTGTATGAATCTTGAGAGGATGCCAACTGCAAATGATATATCTAGTCAAATTATGGTCACACAAAATAGACTTCTAATGAGTTTTCTATGTTTAGTGGTACCAACAAATTTTTTTGAATCTTCAAATGTCAATTTTAGATTTTTTTCTATGGGCATGTTGAGAGGCTTACAATCTTACATTATGAACTTATTTAGAATGTCACCAACATACTTATGCTGAGTGATAAAGAAATACTTTCATTTTTTAATTAATTCAATATGCAAGTTGTAATGAAGGTAATTAAAAGAAATAATTTCAAAATGTTTCATCAACTCTATTTTGAACTTTGTAGTGTATCATTCATTGTTCCCTATGATGAGCAGATCATCAACATAAACCACCACAAACACAACTAGTTTTTCAACTATTTTGACAAAAAGAGTTGCAACTTCAAACTCAAAATGTTTTAAGTTCATGCTCATGAGGTGCTTAGCTAGTTTTTTGTACCATGCATGAGGGACTTATTTCAAAACATACATCAATTTTTCTAGTTCTTACACCTTGTGCTCTTATTCATTTAATTTAAAACCTTTGGGTTGTGTCATGTACATAGTTTCCTTGAGTTCACCATTTAAGATGTAGTTTTGATGTCCTTTTGGTGAACTTTCCATCTATTGTGAGCTATTAGATCCAAAATGGTCCAAATGGTAGTCCATTTTGTTATAGGTGCATAGGTTTCATTGTAGTCAATTCCTTAATTTTGAGTATATCCTTTTATGACAAGCCTTGCTTTTTGATTGTCAAGTGAGTCAACCTTATATTTATTGTGGTAGACCCACTTGTAGCCAATAGTTTTGCAACCATATGGAGGATCAACCAATTTCCAAGTCCCATTTTTGACCAATACACTATACTCATCTTTCATTGCTTTTCTCCAAGATTCAAGCTTTTTAGCTTATTTGAAAGATGTTAGTTCTGAATCAAATACAACATTGAGTTATTCTTATAGAGAATAATTCGAGATGAACTTTTTAATTCTATATTGAATTTATTCAAGGGACTTATCTGACTATGATACAACTCCATGTTTACTTCTTTTTCCTATTTTCAAAAAACTTCATTAGGTTTCACATATTTTACTTTCAGTGGTCCACTTATACATATGTTTCTATGTTTTAGGTGCTTAAAATTCATATTCTAAAGTTCCATTACTTTCTACCCTCTTTTTAGTGGTCCTTGTTCATTATCTGATGAAGTTTAACTCTCTCTTTTATGATTTTCATTCTCATGTATAGGAGAAAATATAAAATCAATAGATTCTCAATTGTGTGTCTCCCACTCATTGTTTGCATTGTAAAAATCACTCTCTGTAGACATCCAAATTTTCATACTTTTCAAGTCAACTCAACTATCAATCAATGTGCTCTTTATCCTTTGCAGTCTCACAAAAAATAAATTCTCTTAAAATAATAAACTTATTCTCTTTCTCATCATATAGCCCATATGCCTTGGAGGATTCAAAAAATCCCAAGTGGATGCACTTTTGACTCCTATGGTCCAAATTATTTCTTTTTTCCTTTGGAATTAATGCATAATAAGTGGATCCAAAAATCTGAAGATCTCACACTAAAGGGAGATGACCACACCACATCTCATATAGAGTCTTGGATTCAAGATATATTGATGGTGATCTATTATGGAGGTATACTATTATTTTAGCTACTTTGGCCCAAAAGTGTAGATTTACCCCTTTGTAGTACAACATAAAATGAATGATATTCATCACAGTTATGTTCATTATTTCTACAACTCTATTTTATTATGGAGTGTAAGGAAGTTTGAGATGGTGTTTGATCCCATTTTACTCAATATAGGATTAAAAGTTCCTTGAAGTGTATTCATTTGCATTGTTTGTCTTGAGTGTCTTGATGAGGTTTGAGCTTAATTTTAAATAATGGTTCAAATTTTTTGGAAAGTCTCAAAGGATTCTAATTTTTTCTTTAGAAAGTATATCCAAGTCATCATGTTGTAGTGATCAATAAAAAAATTAAGCACTTATGACCACTAGAAGAGAGGATTGGAAGATAACATAAGTTTGAGTGAACCAATTATAATTTTATGTCAGATTTCCACTATGATTTTAGAAATGGTTCTCTTGCATGTTTAGCTAATATGAAAGATTCACACTTTTCATCTAATTTTTTAGGAAATGTAGGCATACCAACAACACCATTCTTTTATAATACATGAATATTATTATAGTGAGTGTGCCCAAATATTGTGTGCCACAACATGTTTGGAGATATTACATCTTCCATGAGATGAACATAATTCCCTGAATTTCATGGCTCACCTCTGAGTTTGAGTAGTTTTATTTCCTCATATCCAATCAATACAATTGCATTGTCACTTTTCTCATGATAGTGACATCACCATTATCCAATAAAATGGAATGGTCTTGTTTCCTTATGAGAAATAGGTATAAGAAGTTCTATTTTAATTAAGGAAGGTAGAGAACATTTTGGAGTTTTAAATCTCGAAGCCTTGGATAATTAAGTCATATTGTACCTTTTTCTTGTGGTTGTAGACTTGATCTAACTATTAGGTATATTGCACCACAAATTTCTTCGCTAAAGTCATCAAATAAGTATTTTTGAAAAGTCATATGTAGAGTGGCACCAATATCAATAACCCAAGCATCAAACCATGAAGAACTAACTGAGGCACTATTTACTTCATCATTTGTATTGGTAAACACACATTCATTGGTGAATCAAGTAGATTTTGACTCTTTTATTTTATTTTATTTTTCTTCTTTATTCTTATAGTATGCTTTAATTTTCTCTCATGGAGTTTTACATTCATGAGTTTCGTGACTTCTTTTTTTATCACACCATTTGTAGTAGAGGTTTTGTTTATCATTTTATTTTTTATCACCTTGATTTTTATTTTTTCCACCTTTTTCCTTGTACTTATTGTATTTATTATTCCCTTAATTTTTAGAAGATGTGGCCTTGTTAGATGTTTTGTAAGAATTTATTTGACATAGCACAACTTTCTCTTGTTGTGGACTTAGTTTTTCTTCCAAAGGACTTTTCACTTTCTACCATCTTTTCAACTAATTGATCAAAAATGAGAGTCTTCAACTAATTGCTTGCTTGTAAAGACTCCAATTAGGTTGAATAGTTAGGAATAAAAGATTTTATCAATGTGATCATATAGATGTCAATTTTGATACCCATTATTTCTACATCATTCTTGATGGCACATATTTATAAAGATAATCTCTTCACATCACCATATTTCAACTCAAGGTTGAACTTAAACTATAACTAAATGAATTAAAACTTTGAGTGGGAATAATATAGATCCTTTAGTTTGTAAAATGATTCCAATAGATTATTTCATCCCTAAATATGACAAAACACATCTCCATCGATTGAGGCCCTCATCAAGGCCAATTTTTTTTATTTTTTGATTTCATGCCTGATTACCCTTTGCATTCCCTATTGGCTCAACTAGTTTTTTTCCCCATCATAAATATCAAATCATAGATAATTGAATATGAGTGTGTTCTCTATTTGTTGAGACCATTCTAACCAATTGTCTTTTCTAGTCAATATTATGTCAATGATAAATTTGATTAAATGCATGGTTTTGAGTTTTTAGTTTGTGTTTGAAGTTTAGAGTTTAGATTTTAACCTCAATTAGTTCCTTATCACTCCAAAATGGTCCCTTTTCTATATGCCACCAGATCGATATACCAAACCTCTCGATATACCTACCTTTCCTATATACCCATCGGTATGTGAAAGAATCTAGCCCTTTCCATATATTTGATAGTATGTTAAATAGGCCTTAAAGTATGTGAGATCAGAGTGGTATGTGGTACCTAGTGTAGACATCCAATTCCTAACACCATTTGTGTTGAAATTATCAATCTTACTCAAAATTTGTGAAAATGCACAAATTTAGGCCAAAATCACTAAAAATGTGCTAAATGGTTTGAACTTGTCCTATACAAGTGCAAATTTAGGCTAATGTATCCCTAAATAGGGCAATGAATTTTATGTGATTATTAACTTTGATCAAATCATTTCAAGTCAAAATGATGAAAATTCATTTTGGTGCTTGGATCACTCTTTTTTTCTAATTAAAAAGCACACAATACGTTCATGTGTTATTTTATGTCAATAACATCTTAAATGGGATAATTATACATACACAACTAACATCACCTTATAATTCCTCTTAAGTCAATTTATGACTAGTAATATGACCTTTTGTCTAGTTTGATTAATTGTGCACCAATTTCCAAAGAATTACACTAAAATTGATTAATCTTACTTAGGCAAATCAAATAAAATTAAGATCTTAAGTAAGAATTCCATGGAAGTAATTAAATATTTATTTATTGGAAATTGATTCCTATTAACTATATCATTGAGGTCAATTTTTGGGTGGCATTCATAAGCCATAAGTGCAATAAATATCAAGATTATGGCTTCCCATACCTCTTTGATGCCCCTTCATCCCAAATTATTATAAAGTAATTTATAGATTTTAATTACATAGTTGTATTAATTCATGGCCACATATATTGATCTTGATATGGATGGTCATGGTTGATCCTGATTAATTAGGAAAATCTATAAATAGGAGGCCTCTCATTCACATTTTAAGCTTAAATTGTATAAAATTATAATGCAAGATTCTCTACACAACCTCTCTTTGTGTTGATTATTATGTTTTATTCAAATAGGATAGCTTAATTTGATAGTCATATTAGTGGTTTCATATCATGAACCTAGATTATACTTGGTGTTCTTGAGATGGTGATGAACTTGGCCTTGGACCATTATTGAAGACCTAAACTCCAAATCAAGGGGGAAACCATGCTTGAAGCCACTTATGGATGATGGTAATCTCTTGGGAAGGTAATGCATGTTTTTTTGTTTCATTGAGTTCTTTATTGTCATTTTCACACCCTGATTGAGTAAGTTCACCTAGATTATTAGTTCTTATGCATTTTTGTGTTTTTCATGACTAATGCTTGATCTGACCATCTTTGTAATCCATATCTACACCTAGGTGTCATATGAAAAGGATTCACCCTGTCATTAACACTAACTTAACATGAAAAACTCATACATCAATATACCCAATTTTTCTTGATTTTTAGATTTACATTTTTCAACAATGATGAATGGGTAAAAGAGTATCTCTCCTTATTTCTCCTTGAATTGTGTAATTTGGTTATTTTTCTCAAATTCACTTGGAGTAACATGCTCAAGGCAATTTTAATGGAAAATTGATTCAAATTTAAATTCTTTCAAATTGAAATGTTTTCAAAATTTGAATAAAACATTTAATTAAAAAATGAGAGTTGTTTTTTAAATAAAAATCTTAAAACATGTATACTTCTCTCCTCTAATTATTGATTAAATTTCCAATATTGGAAATTAGAAATAAATAGAACATAGGAAAATATAGCCTCTAAGGTGTATGGCACATTAAATTCTTCAAAATCAAATAAAATTGATGAAATGGAGTGTTGCCTACTTCCAACATTAAGCTGGCTCAAAACACCTCAAAACTTCCTCTTCAAATTGCCAAATCACTAGAATCAATTGTTCTAGTCTTGTCAAGAAGTGTGCAAGTCAATTACTTATAGTTTTACTATTGCTGAAAGAACAAAACTACACTAAATGCTAACATGAAGATTAGAAATGTCTAATGCAAGTCTTAGGTTTGAGAAGTCTCTAAATGAGATAAAAAGTGATAATTTTTTTAATTAAAATGGTTATCCAAATGCCATGGACCTATTTTATGGGTCATAGAAGCTTTGGTAAAAGGAAATAATCTTCTACATGACTTGTAGGGAGGATGCTAATTGCTTAATAGTTTTCACTATCATAAATAGTAGAAAATAATGCCATCTTATAGCCAAAATATTCTACATAGGTTTGAGAAGAACACACAAGTCCAAAAACATAGTCAAAACCCTAATAAGAATAATGTGGTAGGTTTGAATATGCTATTCAACAATTATTCACTACATATAAACTATAGATAATAAGTACACCATCCAAATACCTCTTTGGATATTGGTTGACTACACAAACAATTATATAAATCTTTTTGAAAGAGAGATTAATTGTAGGTCATAAGGATAAAATAAAGGAGAAGAAAACATAATTTAATTTTCCAGGCTCTAATACCAATGATAGGCTAGATTTCATATGGAATGCAAATGTAATTCTATTTCATGATTTAAGTTTGAACGAGATCAAACATTACATTATAAAAAAAAAGGTTATTCATTTCACATTCCTAATACGACTCTTCCTATTCTTAAGGGAATGGAAAACAACTTATTAAATAAGACAAATACACCATAATGAGTCAAAATACACCTAGTATTAACAACTATATATAATATTTCTACATAGGGAAGAGGGGAAAAAATAAGTATTTTTTGAAACCCCCAGTGGAACATTCTAAATAATTCACCCTAAGAAAATAAAATCTATCATAAAATGAAGCAATATGTAACCCTAAAAGTGATGAAAGAGATCATGAGCTCACCAAAAAGATATATAGATAAATATATTTTATATAAAGATATAATAAATATTTTAAAACACATTTAATTAAGTCTAATTAGATCTAAAATAATACATCAAACCTAATTAATTATTTCAAGTCTAGAACATTAAATATTAGGAGAGGCTTTATAAGAGTATCTTGATTTTTGGGAGATTAAAAGACAATCTTAAAATTATGACAATGAATAGTGATTTCATGAATAGTGAACCCACACTACTATTCCCTTACATTAATAAATTTAGCCTATGGGACTGAGATAAGGGTCTCCTACACATGTCTCATTTATAATAAGTGGACATGAGAATAATTAATAGTTTATTATGCATATCTTAGTCCAAAGTCATATTTTTATTTCTTACATTGTTTGAGGCTAAGTCCTCTTCCCTTACTAACTAGTTATCCCATATCAAAATTTGGATTTCCATTATCATGAGGGTATATGCAAAAGGAACCAACACTATATGCACCCATGCCATTTTGAATATATTAACTCAGACCTATTTTCATAGATATTATTTGTCCTAACCTTTCATTAATGTTATCTTTACTACCATAATCACTATTTTCCACATCATTTTTTAAAGATGAGATATTCACAAAATTATTTGAAAAATATTGAAAAAATACATTTAAAGGTTGATCCATTGGGAACATAATAAGATTTTATTTTTTATATAAATTGAAATGACATAAGGCCAAGGATCATAGGAAATTCAAAAAAATTAACCCTATAAAATTAGATGAATTCAAATTTCATTGTGTGAATTAATATTTAACCCTACGGGATATATTTTATATAGAATGCAAATAAAATTATATTACATGATTCAAGTTTGAATGACAGCAAATATTAAAATATAAAATCCAAAATGGTTGTTCATTTCACATTCCCAATGTGACTCTTCTTATTCCCATAGGAATGAAAATTAGCTTATTGAATAAGATAAGTGCAACCTAATGAGATAAAAGACACATAAGATTAAAAATTATATACAATATTGTTATATCCCCCCTAATCTATAGGGGTATCTGTTAGACAAAGCATTCCTATGAAAATTTCAACTTTTTACCATCCAAGCACTTTTGTCAGGATGTTTGTTGGTTGCTCTGATATTGGGCAATGTTGTAACTTGAACTGCCATCTTTAACATAATGCTAAATTAGATAAAATTTGGTATTGATATGATTAGTTAGATCATGGAATAATGGATTATTTACCATCTATATTACATAAGTGTTGTTGACCATGAGAGGTGTTGATGAAACCTATTACTATTATAAATTTGAAAGAACCCTTCTAAGCCACAAGATCTCTTTAGTTGCATTTGAAGCAACCATATTTTCTACTTTTATTTAATAAATTATTGGCATTGATTATTTTTGACATTTCTAATTGACAACTATTATTCCATAATTCATAAAAAACCCAAGTTAGAATTTCCATCTCATGGTCACTAGCATAGTTGGAATCCGAATACCCAATCAGTTTGAAGTCTCCTAACCTGGAATATTTGAGCCTAAAATTATGTGTTACTTTGAGATATTTGAGGATCCTTTTATGCTACTACCTAATGACTATCCATGGGTTATTGTATGAATCTTGAGAGGATACCAACTGTAAATGATATATCTAGTCAAATTATGGTCAATTAAATTATATTTCTAATGAGTTTTCTATATTTAGTGGCACCAACCAAACTTTTTGAATCTTCAAATGTCAATTTGAGATTCTATTCCATGGTCATGTTGAGAGGCTTATAATCTTTCATTATGAACTTAGAATGTCACCAATGTACTTATGCTGAGTGATGAAGAAATAATTTCATTTTTTAATTAATTCAATACCCAAGTAGTAATGAAGGTAATTAAAATTAGTCATTGCAAAATGTTTCATCAACTCTAATTTTAAATTTGTATTGTATCATTCATTGTTCCCTATGATGAGAAGATAATCAACATACACCACCACAAACACAACTATTTTAAAAAAAAGAGTTGAAACTTCAAACTCAAAATATTTTAAGTTCATGCTCATGAGGTGCTCAACTAATTTTTCATACCATGCGTGAGGGGCTTATTTCAAAACATACATCAATTTTTCTAGTTTGTACACCTTATGCTCTTATTCATTTACTGTAAAACCTTTGGGTTGTGTCATGTACATAGTTTACTTAAGCTCACCATTTAAGAATGTATTTTGGATGTCTATTTGGTGAACTTCCATCTGTTGTGAGCTACTAGATCCAACATGGTCCAAATGGTAGTCCATTTTTCTACAGGTGTAAAGGTTTCATTGTAGTCAATTCCTTTTTTTGAAGCATATCCCTTTATGACAAGCCTTGCTTTTTACTTGTCAAGTGAGCCATCAACCTTGTATTTATTGTGGTAGATCCACTTGTAGCCAATAGGTTTGCAACCATATGGAAGATCCACCAATTCCAAGTCCTATTTTTGACTAATACACTATACTCATCTTTCATTGCTTTTTTCCAAGATTCAAACTTCTCAGCCTGTTTGAAAGATGTTGGTTCTGAATCAAATATAACATTGAGTTATTCTTATGGAGAATCATTCAAGGTGAAATTTTTAATTCTATCTTGAATTTATTTAATGAAATTATCTAATTGTGATACAACTTCATGTTTACTTCTTTTTCCTATTTAACTAACTTCATTAGGTTTCACATATTTTAATGTTTGAGTGGTCCACTTAGGCATATGTTTCTATGTTTTAGGTGATTAAAATTAATATTCTGAAGTTCCATTACTTTCTACCCTCTATTTTGGTGGTCACTATTCATTATCTGATAAATTTTAACTCTCTCTTTTAGGAGTTTCAATCTCATGTATAACAGACAATATAAAATCAATAGATTCCCAACTGTGTGTCTCCCACTTGTTGTTTGGATTATACAAATCACTCTCTCTGTAGACATCAAAATTTTCATACTTTTCAAGTCAACTTAACTATCAATCAATGTGCTCTTGATCCTTTGTAGTCTCACAAAAAATTTATTGAGTGTAAGGAAGTTTGAGATGGTGTTTGATCCCATTTTACTCAATATAGGATTCAAAATTATTTTAAGTGTATTTATCTCCATTGTTTGTCCTGAGTGTCTTGATGAGGTTTGAGCTTAATTATAATTCATGGTTCAAATTTTTTGGAAAGTATCAAAGGATTCTAATTTTTTCTTTAGAAATTATATCCAAGTCATCATGTTGTAGTGATCAATAAACAACATTAAGTACTTATGACCACTAGCAGAGAGGATTGGAAGATAACATAAGTTTGAGTGAACTAGTTATAATTTTATGTCAGCTTTCCACTATGAACACCTCTATATTAGATTCTATTATATTAGATAGATATTGGAGGACATTCATTTCTATTCTCAGCTAGATAGATTCTCCTCAAACCCCACCTATCCCCATATGGATAGTATAGAGGGGGGGGTGTCAAGGATAATCTATCTGGGGGTGTGACTTTAGAAATGGTTCTCTTGCATGTTTAGCTAATATGCAAGATTCACACTTTTCAACTAATTTTTTAGGAAATGTAGGCATACCAACAACACCATTATTTTATAATACATGAATATTATTATAGTGAGTGTGCCAAAATATTGTGTGCCATAACATGTTTGGAGATATTACATCTTCTATGAGATGCGAATAATTCCTTGAATTTGATGGCTCACCTTTGAGTTTGAATAGTTTCCCTTCCTCATATCCAATCAATACAATTGTATTGTCACTTTTATCATGATAGTGACATCACCATTATCTAATTAAATGGAATGGTCTTGTTTCCTTATGAGCACTAGGTATAAAAAGTTCCATTTTAATTGAAGAAGGTAGAGAACATTTTGGAGTTTTAAATCTAGAAGCCTTGGATAATTAAGTCATATTGTACCTCTTCTTTGTGGTTGTAGACTTGATCTAACTATGAGGTATACCACACCACAAATTTCTTTACTAAACTCATCAAATAAGTATTTTTAAAAATTCATATGTAGAGTGTCACCAATATCAATAACCCAAGCATCAAACCATGAAGAACTAACTAAGGCACTATTTGCTTCATCATTTGTATTGGTAAACACACATTCACTAGTAAATCAGGTAGAGTTTGACTCTTTTATTTTTCCTCTTTATTCTTACAGTATGCTTTAATTTTCTCTCATGGAGTTTTGCATTCATGAGTCTCGTGACTTATTTTTTTGTCACACCATTTGTAGTAGAGGTTTGTTTATCATTTTATTTTTTACCACCTTGATTTTAATGTTTTCCACCTTTTCCCTTGTACTTCTTATATTTATTACTCCCTTAATTTTTGGAAGATTTGGCCTTGTTGGATATTTTTTAAGAATTTATTTGACATAGCACAAAATTTATCTTGTTGTGGACTTAGTTTTTCTTCCAAAGGCCTTTTCACTTTCTACCATCTTTTCAACTAATTGATCAAATATGAGAGTCTTCAACTAATTGCTTGCTTGTAAAGACTCCAAGTAGGTTGAATAGTTAGGAAAAAAGAATTTTATAAATATGATCATACAGATGTCAATTTTGACACCCATTATTTCTACATCATGGTTGATGGCACATATTTATAAAGATAATCTCATCACATCACCATATTTCAACTCAAGGTTGAACTTAAACTATAATTGAATGGATTAGAACTATGAGTGGGAATCATATAGGTAATCTAATTTGTAAAATGATTTCAAATGACAAAATACATCTCCATCGATTGAGGCCCTCATCAAGGCTAATGTTTTTTTTTCATTCCATGCCTGAATACCCTTTGCATTCCCTATTAGCTCAACTAGTTTTTTCCCATCATAAATATCAAACCATAGATCATTGAATATGAGTGTGTTCTCCATTTGTCAAGACCACTTCAACCAACTATCTTTTCTATTCAATATTGTGCCAATGATAAATTTTATTGAATGCATGGTTTTGAGTTTTGAGTTTTTAGTTTGTGTTTGGAGTTTAGAGTTTAACTCCATTTGGTTCTTTATCACTCCATAATGGTCTCCTTTTCTATATATCACCAGATCGATATACCAAACCTCTTGATATACCTATCCTTCCTATATACCCATTGATATATGGAAGAAGCTATCCCTTTCTATATACTCGATAATATGTTAAAGAGGCCTTAAATTACATGAGAGTATAGTGGTTTGTGGTACCTAAAGTAGACATCTAATTTCTAACACCATTTGTGTTGAAATTGTCAATCTTACTCAAAATTTGTGAAAATGCATAAATTTAGGCAAAAATCACTAAAAATGTGCTAAATGGTTCGAACTTGTCCTATACAAGTGCTAATTTAGGCTAATGTATCCCTAAATAGAGCAATGCATTTTATGTGACTATTAACTTTGATCAAATCATTTCAAGTCAAAATGATGAAAATGCATTATGGTGCTCAGATCACTCTTTTCTTCTAATTTAGAAGCACACAACATGTGCATGTTTTATTGTGTCTATAACATCCTAAATGGGATAATTACCTGTACATAACTAACATAAACTTATAATTCCTCTTGAGTCGATTTACAACATAGTAATATGACTTTTGACTAATTTCCAAAGAATTGCACTAAAATTGATTAATCTTACTTAGGCAAATTAAATCAAATTAAGAACTTAAGTAAGAATTCCATGGAAGTTATTGAATATTTATTTATTAGAAATTGATTCCTATTAACTACATCATTAAGTGAGGTCATTTTTTGAGTGGCATCCATAAGCCATAAGTGTGATAAATATCAAGATTATGGCTTCCCATGCCTCTTTGATGCCCCTTCATCCCAAATCATTATAAGTCTATTTATGGATTTAAATTACATAATTGGATTAATTCATGGCCACATATCTTGATCTTGAAATGGGCAGTCACGGTTGATCATGATCAATTTAGAAAATCTATAAATAGGAGGCCTCTCATTCACATTTTAAGCTTAAATTGTGTAAACTTATAATACGTGATTCTCTCCACAACCTCTCTTTATGTTGATTATTTTGTTTTATTCACAATAGGATATATTAATTTGATAGGCATATTAGTGATTTCATATATGAGCCTAGATTATACTTGGTGTTCTTGAGATGGTGATGAGCTTGGCCTTACACCATTCTTGAAGACCTAAACTCTAAATTAAGGGGAAAAACATGCTTGGAGCCGCTTATGGATGATGGAAAGCTCTTGGGAAGATAATGTATGTTTTTTTCTTTCATTGAGATTTTTATTGTCATTTACACACCATGATTGAATAGGTTGGCCTATAATGTTAGTTCTTATGCATTTTTTGTGTTTTTCATGTCTAATGCTTGATCTGACTATCTTTTTAATCCATCTCTACACCTAGGTATCATATGAAAAGGATTCACCCTATCATTAACACCAACTTAACATGAAAACATCATATATCAATATACCTAATTTTTCTTGATTTTTAAATTTATATTTTTCAACAATGATGAATGGGTAAAAGAGTATCTCTCCTTATTTCTCCTTGAATTATGTAATTTGGTTGTTTTATCTCAAATTCACTTGGAGTAACATGCTCAAGGCAATTTTAATGGAAAATTGCTTCAAATTTAAATGTTTTTAAAATTTGAATAAAACATTTAAATAACAAATGAGATTTGATTTTTAAATAAAAATATTAAAACATGTGTACCTCTCTCCTCTAATTATTAATTAAATTTCCAATATTAAAATGAGAAATAAATAGAACACATAAAAATATAGCCTCTAAGGTGTATGGTACTTAAAGTCTTCAAAATCAAATAAAATTGATAAAATGGAGTGTTTCCTCCTTCCAACATTAAGCTAGCTCAAAACACCTCAAAACTTCCTCTCCAAATTGCCAAATATCCAGAATGAATTGTTCTAGTCTTGTCAAGAAGTGAGTAAGTCAATTACTTATAGTTTTACCATTGTTGAAAGAACAAAACTACACTAAATGCTAAAATAAAGATTAGAAATGTTTGATGCAAATCTTAGGTTTGAAAAGTATCTAAATGAGACAAAAAGTGATAAAAATAATTATTAAAATGGTTGTGCAAATGCCATGGACCTATTTTATCTAGAAGCTTTGGTAGAAGGAAATAATATTCTACATGACTTGTAAGGAGGATACAAACTACTTAACAATTTTCACTATCATAAATAGTAGAAAATAATGCCATCTTCTAGCCAAAATATTCTACATAGGTCTGAGAAGATCACACAAGTCCAAAAAC
Organism: Torreya grandis; assembly: GCA_037957365.1. Taxonomy (NCBI): domain Eukaryota; kingdom Viridiplantae; phylum Streptophyta; class Pinopsida; order Cupressales; family Taxaceae; genus Torreya; species Torreya grandis. The sequence continues at coordinate 1,747,104 of JARHVA010003929.1, forward strand.
ATAGTCAAAACCATAATAAGAATAATGTGGTAGGTTTGAATATGATATTCAATAATTATTCACTACATATAAACTAAAAATAATAAGTACACCATCCAAACACCTCCTTGAATATTGGTTGACTACATAAATAATTATATAATTTTTTTAAAAAGAGATATTAATTACATGTCATAAGGATAGAATGAAGGAGAAGAAAAAATAATTTAATTTTCCAGGCTCTGATAATAATGGTACGCTGGATTCATATGGAATGAAAATGAAATTCTATTTCATGATTCAAGTTTGAATGAGAGCAAACATTGTAATATAATAAACAAAATGGTTGTTCATTTCACATTCCTAATATGACTCTTCATATTCTTATGGGAATGGAAAACAACTTATTAAATAAGATAAGACACACCCTAATGAGTCAAAAGACACCTAGTATTAACAACTATATATAATATTGCTACATATGGAAGAGGGGAAAAAAATAAGGATTTTTTGAAACCCCAGTGGAACATTCCAAATAATTCACCCGAATAAAATAAAATCTATCATAAAATGAAGCAATATGTAACCCTAAAAGTGATGAAATAGATCATGAGCTCATCATAATGGAATATAGATAAATAGATTTTGTATAAAGATATAATAAATATTTTAAAACACATTTAATTAAGTATAATTAGATCTAAAATAATACATCAAACCTAATTAATTAATCCAAGTATAGAACATTAAATGATTAGGAAAGGGTTTATAAGAGTATCTTGATTTTTGGGAGATTAGAGGACAATCTTAAAAGTATGCTAATAAAAATAGGGTATTTTGATAAAACAATAAGAATCATAAAAATTCATTATAAATAGAGCACCTCCCTAGAACCATACACTCCACATTTTAAATCCCCAAAACTATATAAAATATGTTTCTAATAAATAATAGGTGAGAAATTATATTTTTATGAATGCGTTCTTCGAGTCTGGAGCCCTTAGAACCTTGTAAAATATTACAAAAAATTTAAATTTATCACTTGGAAATTTCCTTTCTTCTTCAAACCTTAATAGTGAATTTGAATGTGCATTTGTATACTTTGACTTAGACCCTAAAATCAACACTTTCCTTGAAGAGAAAAGAATTCCCAACATGATAGGAATACCTAATGTTCATGTCCCTCTCAATTGTTATTGTCCTTCCATCAAAAAAGTCAAAATTCCAAAAAGGAAAGTACCCTTAGAGTTGGACATATAAACTCTCCAACAGATATATTTTTCCCTCTTGAGACACTATAAAATCACATTCAATTCATGCATTTCACACATATTGGAAAGATTAATAATAATAATACAAGAGATTATTCACATAAGTGCACATTTAGAAAAAGTTCCCTATTATTGACAAATCAATTTCCAAGCACTTCAAATAGTCATGAGCCAAGTATGAATTTAGTTTTATGCATCTTTAGCGAAGCATGATCAAGTATTCAAGCTAAATCTCCATGAATTCATATATTCAAAGGGGCATAATTTAATAAATCACTTAAGTGGGATAACTACAGAGAGTTTTGATCCCTCTTCAGATTATCATTATGTTGGTAACACTCAGAATAGTGGGGTATTGAGGTCTAGCATAAATCTAACTACTAAACCCTTTTTAATAATTCACATCCATTTATCTCTTTGTGGCACAAAATTAGGGCTTTTATCTTTAATAAGGAGCACAATAGGTCTCCACATAGTTTCAAAGATGAAATCAGCACAAGAAGTACTAATTTTCACTAACACACATAATTATTTAATTTTTTTCAATTTTATATTAAAATAAAAGATCAACCAATAAGGAAAATAATGATAATCATTCATGTCCTCTAATAGGCATTCCTATCCTTGAGGGTACTCAAGTTTATCTTATGGAAGGTTTATGGGTTTTCTATATTTTGTCTATTCCTACATTCTATTTTCCCATTTAATCAACTGACAACTCAAAAACTTAAGTTCATTTTTATTTTTCATAGTTTATCATTATTCATTTTCTATTTGTATTTGTCTACTTCAATAATTTATTTACAAATTTATATTCAAAATTGTATTTAAAAAACTTTGCTTTATTCTATTCTATTTATACAATAATGATTTCCCTTTCAAATCCACTTAAAAATTTAGACAATAATGATTTCCCCTTCAAATCCACATAAGTTCATTCTTCTTTTTCATAGTTTATCATTATTCATTTTCTATTTGTATTTGTCTATTTCAGTAATTTATTTACAAATTTCTATTTAAAATTATATTTAAAAAACTTTGCTTTATTCTATTCCTGTTACACTTACAATAAAGTAGCTATCGAGGGGTGAATCATTAGACAATAATTATTTACCTTTCAAACCACTTATCATTCATTCATCATAATTCATGAATCATCATAAAAAAATGAGCAACAAGACTAACATCAAAACAAAGAGATCACATGAAAATCAAGTATGAACACAACCATGACACATCATCTATGTGGGAAAACCTCATGGGGGATAAAATTGACTGAACCCTACAATATGTACTATAGTCCTCTAATGACAAGATCCAAATTAAAACCAACACCAAATGATTAAGGAATACCCACCCCTCAATTTAGTCAAGCACCCACTTGACCTTTAACTAACTCCAACTAGCAAGGAGGCTAAAACCCCCTAGGAAACCAAGCACTAAGATATCTTTGATCTATGATCATATTGAACACTTTTTTCTATCTCTTAAATTGAGATGATCTCATTTCTTTGCACTCTATCCTCTTCACTCTCACCCAAATATTTTCGAGGGATCATTAGCTTAAAATGCTTCTTCTAGGCTCATTAGGTCTAATGACCTATGTGTTCACCTATATCACCTTGATCAGATAAGAATGAATGATCATATTTAATCTTTGATAGTCTTTCATGACTTTTACCTTCTCTTTCAAATTTTATCTCTTTCACTTAGCATTACTCTTCCTCTACTCGCACTAATAGGCCAATTAGGCCTTGTACTTATACCACTCTCTTGGTATAACCCATATTAGTCAAAAAATATACTTTACACACTTGAATAACACTAAATTTTTTTTCATACACATGTTAAATGTTATAAACACATAATTTATAGGTCATCCATAATCCATTGAGACCAACTCCACTATTTTGCCTAATGGAGACCTAAAAGAATTAGCCCTTCAAATCCACATGTTACACTTGCAACCTATTGGACCACCTTAAGATTCCAAAAATTATTCAAATAAATTAAAAATTCCTCAAATAAACCCTATATTTACTTCACATATGTCCATATCTCCTGGAACTCAAACTCACACCTCGAACCTAGCAATTAGGGCTCCTCACTCTTTAGGCCTTAATACACAAAAAACACTGTCTTCTAAAATTGAAGCATATTATCATTTTATAAAACAAAAACTTGAAAAAATTACATTAATTAATCATAAAAGACATATTAAACATCTTCATGTGCCTTAGACACTCCAACATAGGCCAAAACATATCAGGAATCATTCTTCAAAAACATTACTTAGCGCTGCTTGAATAGCCAGAAACTTAGTCAAGGATATTGAACATATAATAACACTTTTTACACTAAACTATGACCAAAAATAACATGTATTAACACTATATGACATTAAAAACTTCTCCATTTCCATTGTACATATTTTTACAAGATATAAGCATTCAAATCACCTCTCTCAAAATGACCACTCAGACTGGTCACACATAGCCAAAATACAATCAAAGTATTTTGACTTTCCAAACCTTAAAATGGAAAAAATAAGACTTAAAATACATTATAATAAAACCCTGAGACTTATATAAAAACTTATAACTCATATTATTCTTCAACTTTGCTCAAACAACCTCTAACTCACTCCTTCAAAAAGACCACTTAAACTGCATGTGGTTGCCAACAATAAAGTCATGTAGTTGTTCTTGTCTAACACCTAAAATGATGTTTCCATGACATATAATAAATATTTATATGTTTTATGAGTCTTGTATATTAAAATCTAATAGTTATTTCTCTTGTTCTAGCAATATTCATTGGTCTAATAGACCAATTCCTCAAACCTCTTTCTCACAGTCTTTACTACTCAAACAAGCTACTTTGAAAGCACTAATTTACCTATGTATGAGAAACATCACCAATTACCAATAAAGGTAAAATAATTAATATGTCTTACACAAATACCCCAAATAATTTTATCCATCCCTACTCACTTATAACTCTTCCCTAAACACTATTCACTTAATTAGCTTTTTCTCACTATTTTCACTGTCTATAGATTTAGTGATAAGACAAAGTGATTGACCAAAACAATTGACACATTGAATATTTCATTCAAAACTAATTCCACAAACTTAAATAATAAGTCTCATCCTTCAATCTCCATCAAATTTCATGGGTTGACCTAGCCAACTCTACTTGTAGAACCAAATTCTCTAAAAATAAGCATATTTCTATACCTTCTGCTCACTACCCTAACACACTACTACGACTTGGAGATGCCTAAAGGAGTCCTCTATGCTATCCAATAGTAAAACTTGGTTAACCAATCAATTTTGGGTCCTTTCTAGTAATTTATTCCCAATCACTCCACTATGAGGGTTTATAGAGGGTTTGAACCATTTTACATTCTTAACGAATGTTCATAAAGATTTTTACCTAAAAACATTGTAAAATAATTTGAAAACCTACTTAGGTCCATGTTACACCTCTCTCAAAATTCTCAAGTCACCATGAAAATACTACATGTGCCAATGAATAACTCAACTTCCTTCTTGGGCTTGGAAACCCTCATTCTGCATATATAGGAAACCTTCTAATGTTGTTTCTTTATTTTTCTTCATCCTCAGGACTTTAAACTTGGTAAAAAAATTTGAACCAACCTATCACACATAATTCCATTCTTACATGAGCTCTAACATCTTGGAAACACAACTTGACCCTCCATTTGGACCTCACTAGATCTCTATGCATAGACTAGGTCTCAACCTTGACCTTGATACCACTATGGAACCTATTAAAATGCTCTCACCTCCTCAAAGACATGTCATAAACCTTCATTCCATGATACATGACTGATAACCTTATTCTCCCTCACCTCAATCTGCTCAACACACTAGGCTACCAAGCCTATGCCACACATTATTCACATACTTATTTTCTCTCCTTAACCTTGCTTAGCCTTCTTTGACATCAATAACATTGATCATATTATGAAATCACCAATTTTTCATTACTCTTGACATCAATGCACACATGACATCAAGCCTTTGACATAAATGACAACACACTTGCCAACAATCTCCCCCTTTGTCATTGATGACAACCTCTTCTTCTCCTTCTCCCCCTTTGCCATTAATGATAAAGTGGACACAATTCCTCTCACAATCATCTACATAGTCCTCTGATCCTAAGACTTGACCTATTGCAAATCTCCCCCTTTGTTCATGCATGAAGAATCAATACATTATTAAAACACATGACTTGGTTTGATCAATTCATCATACAGACTTATTGAGTTCATATCTATAGTAGACTCCTTCATATCTCTACCATGACTGAAGCTTTAAATATCTAACATATGCTTAGGAAACATCAAATAAAGACTTTAGTGATCATACCATTTACAATGCATAGAATCATGATTTTAAGGTAACACACATCTCCCTCTAACATCATGCATCCTTCTTTCAAGATAACTCAAAGGCTCTTCCTTTGGCTATATAGAATATGCACTTCAACTTTTATGCCTTGAGGCGCCTTGAGACTATATAGATGCTTCATAAGAATAACATCTTCAAACTCAACAAAGATAAACTACATACCTTGAGATCAATATTGTAGTATACAGACCTCTATCTTAGCCTTCTTCAGGACTATAAGAACCTATTAAGTTGTATTAAATATGTAGGATAGACCTAGAAAGATTTGAAGTTAATCACAAACCTCAATACCATTCATACTCCAAGTTGCTCCACTCTTCAACTAGCTTCAAGCCAAGTAGTTACTTATGCATTCACAAGTCTGACTATGTAGAACAATATGATAGACCTTTATATAGTCCTTCCTTATATCTTTATACCATAGAGAATACTTACAAAGAATATTAAATCTTGTAACTATATGTACTAATGAATGGCATTGGTCTCATAGACCAACATATAGCTTGTCTTATTTCATATAGCTCTTGTAGGTTGTCATCAATATTGTATTGAGTCTATAATAACAAAAATCAACTCGAATTAACACAAAATTCTGCCAACAACAAAGTCCTTCACACATAGTCACCTTCCATGAAGATTTTCTTGCATAATCACATGTTTCAAACCTTCTTCAATGCATAAATTAGCACAACAAAGAGTTATAAACCTCATAAAATTATTATATAAATAAATAAAAATACTTAGATAGGTTATAATCATATTATACTTCCCCAAGTTTACTAGGAGAAAACCTAATCAATTGCAGTCAACTTTGATGCACATTTATTGCCCCTGTACGGACACCTAAATCAAACCACCACTTGGAGGGTCTTCCACACTAATTTATCTTAAAATTTTATTCTTACGTCACATTTATTTTTATTCATCCATGTCATCTATAATCCATTCTTTAAAAATTGGATTCCTTTGATAAATTTGAATTTTCAAATTCCAACGGTCACTTTTTAATGCACATTTGACTATGGAAAACAAAGAAATATACTTGGGAGACCAAATTTGCACTACCATATATTTTTATAGACATCAAGTGAAGATATAAAATTTGAAACACATTATATAGGAACAAATATCAACAAACCCATTTGACCATTTTCTTCTGAAACCTTCACACGTGTGAATGATGATATTATCGATTTGCTTACTCAGCCTAATTTTATAAGTAGACAAGGATGACCTAGATTTTCATAGGACTACTCTATTAAACTATTTATCTCTCCAAAGGATAATTTGAGATTTAAGAACCTATTTAATGCATCTAATTATGTCTTACATCATCCTCCATTCCCTCCAATACCTGTACTACTATCATACACACACATCATCCAAATGATCTATCTTTCTTCTATTATGTTAGCTTAATCAAATGGACCATCTTCATTAACAATATATCATTCAACTTAGGCTTGATCTTGGAATTATCATCAATATATTATATATTATTCAACCTTTATAGTTCCAACATGTAGACTTCTATGCAAACCTCAACCATGATTTCACAAACTTCTCCATCACTGTAAACAAGAACATTATCCTCATCACACCTCAAGCTACTTATGATCGCCTGTAGGCTATTAAGCCTCCTCCAAAGGTCTAGATCCAATAAAAATTATTTTAATTATATACTAATATGTGGGGATGAGTCAATAAACAACAATGACTTCCATTTCAAACCACTTATCATTCATTCATTATCATTTATGGATCATCACAACAAAGAATGAGCAACTAGACTAACATCAAAGCAAAGAGATCACATGAAAAACAAGTATGAACACAACCTTGACACAAAATATATGTGGGAAACCCTCATGGGGGATAAAATACACTAAAACTTTCAAGATGGACTGCATTCCTATAATGACAAGATCCAAATTTAGACCAACACTAACTGATCTAAGAACACCCACCCCTCACTTTAGTGAAGCACCCACTTGACCTTTAGCTAGCTCTAACTAGTAAGGAGGATATAATACCCTAGGAAACCAATCACCAACTTATATACCTTTGATATTTGATCATCTTAAATAACTATTATTGTCTCTTTAATTGATGATGACCTCCTTTTTTTGCACTCTATTTATAATTGTACTTCCCATGACCCTACTCCTCCATATGATTACATATCAGCGCATGTGAAGACTATCA
>JARHVA010003929.1:1760000-1772856 GCA_037957365.1 Torreya grandis
ATCTCCAAAGCCATAACCAATAAAAGTGCACCGCATATATTTAGCATCCAGCTTCTTTTTATTTTCTTTATCAATGTGCACAAAAGCTTGAGAACCAAAAACTTTGAGAATTGAAAGATCTATCTTTTTATCTATCCAAGCCTCTTCTGGAATTCCACCATCTAGAGCAGTAGAAGGTCCTTTGTTAATCAAGTAAACCACAGTATCTATAGCTTCTGCCCAAAACTTTAAGGGAAAACTAGCATATAACCTCATACTCCGTGCATGCTCCATTATTATTCTATTCATCCTTTCAGCAACTCCATTTTGCTGAGGTGTCCTTGGAACCATCCTTTCCCTATGTATTCCACTCATAGAACAGTAACTATTGAATTTATTACTTCAATACTCACCACCATTGTCAGATCTAAGGCACTTCAATCTCAAACCTATTTCATTCTCAACCAAAGCTTTCCATTTCTTAAATGTGTCAAGAGCATTAGATTTCCTCTTTATAAAATAAACCCATACCTTTCTTGTAGTATCATCAATGAAAGAAACATAATACTATGATCCTCCAATAGAAGCTACCTGAGCTGGTCCCCACACATTTGTGTGAACAAGCTCCAACTTGTGCTTCTTCTTTGTTGACCTAGTCTTGAGAAACCTTACTTTCTTCTATTTCCCAAAAATACAATGCTCACAGAACTCTAGATCTATGCTTTTCAAATTTGAAAGATTACCTTTTGACTTAAGAACATGCATTCCCTTTTCACTCATGTGACCAAGCCTATAGTGCCACATCTTTGCATCTACATCTGAAGTAGATAAAATAGAAGGAGAATAATCAGTAGCACAAGTAGATAGATAAAGTGTACCTACTCTCTTACCTCTTGCTAATACAAGTGCACCCTTGGAAGCTTTCCAAGATTTAGCTGTGAGAGTTACTGTGCAACCCTCATCACTCAACTTTCCTGTAGAAATCAGATTCCTCTTCAAGATGGATACATGCATGACATCTTTCAACACCCATGTGTTGCTATTTTGCAATTTTAGCTGCACTTTTCCTTTGCCAACAATTTGACAAGGCTCACCATCCCCTAAATAAACTTTTCCACAATCTCCATGGACATAATCATTAAAAAATTCTCTATTTGGGGTTGCATGGAAAGAAGCACCAGAATCTAAAACCCATGATTCTACTTGACTATCCAAAGAAAATATAAGAGCATCCTGTGCAACAATACCTGCAACATTTGCTTCCTTATTACCTTCTTGCTAATTTTCTTTGTTATCCTTCAACACAAAAATCTTTCTTTGCATGCCCTTTCTTTCCACAATTCCAACAGATTATACCTCCATTTTTGGATTTGGATCTCCTTCCCATCTTTGACCTTGATTTCCTTTGCTTACCCTTCTCTCTTTGCCTTCCCCTACTTTTAATACTTAAAGCATTACCTGATGTTTCCCCTATGCTTTTCCTATGAATTTTTTCATTCAAGATTACACTAACAACATCATCAACTTTCAAGATATTTAAAGCAGATGCAGTATTGCTAACTGCCATTAGCAAGTTGTGCCAGCTTTCAGGTAAAGAACATAAGATCAAGAGAGCCTTAATTTCATCATCAAAAACTATTTTGACTGAATTTAACTGATTTACAATTTTATGGAAATCATTAAGATGACTATATACAGATCCACCTTCCTGCATTTGCAAACTAAATAACTGCTTCATAAGATATACCTTATTCGAAGCTGAGGGTTTTTCATATAAGTTTTCTAGAGTATCCATCAACTCTAACATTGTCTTTGCCTATGATAAGTTAGAAATCACAGAAGATGCTAGGCTTAACCTTATAGATCCAAGAGCCTTTCTATCAAGAACATTCCATTCTTCATCTTGCATATCTGTGGGCTTACTTGAAACTCCACCCAATGGTAAAAATAAATCTTTCTGATACAAATAATCTTCTATCTGCATCCTCCATAATTGATAATTCTTTCCATTGAATTTCTCCATTCTTAGCTTACTTTCTTTTGCCATTTCTTTGCTCTCACTCAAATAGAAACACCTGTGAGTGACCTGTAATCAACAAACACTAACCCGTTCTGATACCACTTGTTAGAAACTTGGAGTATAATTGATTACTTTTGTATAAGCAACTAAACACATAATTGAACCAAAAGTAATAAGTAACTAGAAATACGAAATAGCAAATAATAGGAGATACAAGAAACAACCAATCTTGCATTAAACTCTTCCAGAATACAATGAAGAAATCTCACTCTTCCCACACCTCTTGGGTGTACATTATTTCTCTCAAGAGTTCTCTCTCTCTCTCTCAATCAATTACATTCAACTCAATAACTGAGTTGTTATTGCCTTGCTTAATTACAATAGAACCCCATGGGTCTCTTAAATAGGATCCAAGGCATACAATAATTAGAAACACAGACTCAAGACTAAAATTAGTCTTTACATGCAAACACCCTGTCCTCCTAAAATTAAAATAAATCTAATTCTAGAAACACATTCAAACACACACACACACAGGTGACCGATGCTGGTCACTATCAGTCTACATATGACCAACGTTGGCTGATCCCTGACTGATGTCGGTCGGTTCTGATCCACGCTTGACCGATGTCGGCAATACTATCGATGCCAGTTACTGGTTAAGCCCAAAAACCTCCACATTTGCATAATAATGAAGCTTTTAGCTCCACAACTCAACATTAAGTGTGATTAAATTTGAATCATATGGAATAATTAATGTAATTAAAAATCTTGGGATGAAGAATTTTAAAATGTTTTGTAAAACCTTGTCATTTGAATGAAGGAAAAATATAGACCTTTTAAGGTCAATCTTACTGTTACTACCAGTAGATTCATTTGATAAGTAAAAGAGTGAGATTTATATTTGTTTTCAAACATGTTTGATGGATTTATTCATATATATGATTTTAATAGTAAAATTTGAAGATTCATAGATAGAGAGAAACCCTGTTCTTGCAAACCAAGTACTCAGATTCTTGTTTGGTGATATAGATGATTAGTTGCTAATTGTTCATGTCTAATTAAAGACTATGATCATTTTTTTAATGTGTTTCAAAGATGGTATAAGGTTTAAATAATTTTTTTGGGAATCATATGATTAATGTATAGATATACTAATATACCCCTATTTTGTAGATAGCATAATAGACCTTGTAGTGGAACTCTATGAACAGTTCCCTGTTTGAGGTTCAATACCTTTGATTTTAGACTAGTTGTCTTTATTGTCTATAAAATAAATTAAGTAGTTTATAGTACATTATATTGAAGTTATATTTATCAATGTGTGAGGTTTAATGATCCAAACATATCAAAGAGTTCTTAAAGCATAAGACCCTTATTTTCCTGTAGGAGAATATATTGGGTTGAGGACTGAGTGTTGGTTCTTCAACAAAATTGAAAAATTAAATTGAATAATAAGTATTTTAAAAATTATGGTAATTATTTTCATTTATTTTAACCTATTTTCATTACCTCATTTCATGGTGGATTGGTATTGTGAACCAAATATGATAATACCCTTTGTTTTGAGTGAAGTTTTCTGCACAGTTAAGTACATAATTGCTTAGATTGTGAAATGATGGATAGGAAGAGTGAAACCATTGATTATAATGTGGGGAGAGGTTATTAACAGACATAATAAAGCAATTTTTTAAACTCAATATAATGTTCATAGTAATCTTTTGTTTGTCCTCAACCTGTGACAGACTTGTAAAAACCCTAAACTAGGGTTTCACCCATAACTTTTTATCTAACCAATCAAAATTATTCAAAATTTGTAATATTAATATTTTACATATGATATAATTGAATTATGGGTTTTAATAAGGTGTACAAAATTTAAATTATGGATTTGGAAGGATGAGTGTGCATTAGGCCTAGAAAGGGCTAATAGAAAAGACCTAGTAGCTAGAAAAGTGGTTTAAGTATGGAGATAAGTTTTAAATTTTTGGTATTATAAACTTTGTGGAAAATGGTATCTAAATAATTAATTGGTTTCCAATTTGAATAAGTTAAAATTTAATACCAATATGATTTCCGTTAAAAAAGGCTATTAGAGTCTATTAGTAGAGTTAATAGAGTTGTTAAGATTGCATTGAAAGGTGTTTGTGAGTTAATGAATGGATTGAGAAGGTGTTAATCAGAGATGGGCAACCAAGTTAAGGAATTAGAAAACCTTAAACCTTTCAAGTTAACTTGAAACCATTTGAGTGAATAATTTAACCATAGACCATTGTCAAGGAAGTTGGTTTCAAAATAAGGATACAAATGTTTTCTTTGTACAAGATCTACATTATTTTGGTATCAGAGCTTAGGGAAAGATTTTGTGGATTGTTGAAGGGATTAAAAATGTGTTTTTAAGTACATTGTATGGTAGGTGATCAAAGATTGTGATCCATGGAAAGAGTTAATAGGGAAGATGATTATTTGGTCAATATGATGACCCAACTGATAACTCTATTGATGATGAGAATGGAGGCTATAGAGGATGTTCTCAAGGATAGAGAACAAAGAGCAAAAAGAGAAGAAAGAGATGATAGGAAATAAGGTACCTTTTTAAGGATGGAAGAGAGAGGAAATGAAGTGGTGGTATAAGAGAGACCATAAGAGAATGTATTATTAGTATAAGATGGTACGATATAACACTATGTAAGGCAGGTTAGAACATTTTTAGATGATAGGTTGAGGAGAGATGAAGGTCCAATGAGACAAGGACCAAAAAGAGATTTCAAGGGCAATGTTGGAATTGAAAAAGATAAGGACAAAAGGAATCAAAGTGTCCAAGAGGTATGAATAATAATATGAAATATCATAGAGTGAGAAAGATGAATGAGGAGAGAGGATAAGATATCAATGATTCATTCTTCATGAGGAGGATTTTATTGTAGCAAAAGCAAAACAAGGAACCAACACAAAGGAGAATTCTATTCAAAAGTAGACTTAAATCCTATGGTAAGGTATACAATTTGGTTATTGATGGTGGTATTACTAAAAATATAGTTTCATTAGAGATGGTGTAAAATTTAAGGTTGAAAAGGATGCCATATCTAGATCCATACACAATTGCATGGGTTCAAAAAGGACATTGAATACTGGTAAGTGAATAGAGTTGCATTGAGTTTCAAATAGGTGGATATAGATATAGTTTATTATGTGATATTATGCCTATATATGTGTGTCATGTATTGCTAGGGAGGCCATGATAGTATGATAAAAATGACATACATGATGGCAAGGCAAATACATATGTTGTTGAGAAACATGGAGAGGTATATGTACTATTACCGTTGAAAGGTGAAGAGGGAAGAAAAGATGAAAGACTCATGATGATGATGTAGTGTTGGAGTAAAAATATGGAATGTTTAGGATTTCTCAAGGTAAAAAAGGAAGAATGAGATAACACAAGAATGCAAGCATAGTAGCCAAGTCCGTGAAAGAGAGGACAACAAGATAGAGTTTGACATAGTAGCTGAGATGAAAAGGAGATGCATTAGAATGAACACCAAACAAATGAAAAATATGGAGGATAACTTTTCCAAGAAAGAGGCAACCCATGAGGAAGCCATGAAGGCTTACAATACTATTTTTAATATGTTGATTTGTGACAAAATTGCAGGTATAGAGTAGGCATCAAAAGAAGGTATGGTTGAATGTTTGAAAGAGAATGATGAACATATTATGTATATAGGGATATGATATATTAATGTATATTAGTTTTTTGATATTCCAACATGTGTCACACATCCCTTTTATTTATTTATATGGGTCCAATATATTAGGATAATGGAGTAACTTGTGCAATTAGTGTATTGGGTTTGGTTAGCCTACATTAGGATTAGGAGGTTACCCATCCATTATTAGTTTGATAGAGGTATATATAAATGATATGATTATCATTTTAAAGGTATCAAGTAAGAATTTAGTCTTATATTTTAAGAGTATATTGGAGGTTGTCCCCTTGAAGAGACATTGTGGAGTTATTCCTTCCTAAAGGAGTACTGGATGGTGTTGCCCTACCTTAAGGGTATTATATTTATGTATATATTGATTATTTGGACATCTTGTTCACCCACATATATTGTGTTGAGTTAATATAAATTATATTTTACATTATTTTTGGATATTATAAGTGTGGATCATACCAAATGGTATCAGAGCTTTGATTTAGGCAATTTGTCTGGAGTAAAACCTTAGTTTTTTAGAATTGTCAATATCTTTCATTCCATTGTGATTTTTTAAACAATTTTTTTATTGTATATGAATAATATTTCAAGGAAGTCTCAATAAAAAATTTATCCTTTTTTATTAGTTTCGAGGGAGTTATTCATATTTTAGGGTTTGTACTTATTTCATCATATCTTCCAAAATATAAGGATTTTTTTGGTGAAATTTTTATTGATATTGTATCATAATACATGAAAGCTATGAACAAAAGTTTAGATTTTTTTGATATGTTTGGAGTGCATTATTAAAATTTTAGTGTTTTTAATATATTCACTCTATAGACCAAAATTTGTGGCATTTTTCACAAATTTTTAACTGGGGTTCCAATATCATAAGATGAAGCTACAATCAAAATTTGGGACTATTTTGATTAGTTTTAAATGAGTTATTGACATTTTAGGGTTTTATGAACCCTAGTTTTTTGTGGATCATGAAGTTTTAAGTATTTTCAAGGGAAGATGATATTGATTCTAGAGAGTGGTGGATCCTTTTTAAGGATAATAATAATCAAATAATTTTGTGGCAAACACAATTGTCTCTTTCTTTATCAGGGCCTGCACAATATTGGTTTAATCAGTTGAGCTTTGTACAAAAGTTATATACATGGGAAGTAATGGAACAAGTCCTCCTAGATCAATGGGATATAAAATAAATAAAGGATAAAGAAGAGGAAGAAAATAATAATGGTAATGAAGAAGAGAATGAAGATGTTGAAGAAGAAAAATTAGTGGAATAAAATAATGACAATGAATAAGAACATGCAAGTGATGACAAAGAAGAAGAATTAGATGATAAGGGTTCAAATAATTTGGTTCTAAAAAAATCTGAGTCAATCTTTCAATTTCATGGATGCATTCAAAAGAAGAAGGTTTTTGTGTCCATAAACCCTGCTAGCAAATATAACTTCATCAACATGACTGTGTCTAAGCATCTACATGTTCAAGAAAATAATATCAATGAGGTTCAAGTAGATGGTAAGAATATTCAAGTGTTTTAAGATTTAAAACTTATTATGGAAAAATATGTTTTACACTCATATTTTTATGCTTTGGATATGAATGATGTGGATATGGTTCTTGGATATCCATGGTTAGATACTTTGGTAATAATTAATATTATTGTTCAAAATAATTTCATGAAGTTTTGGTATAGGAAAAAGGTCACTTTATAAGATATCATAATAGGAAATGCACCAATAATAGTCAAGGTAGATCATGAAGATGAGATTGTAATAGGTGATGAAGAAAATGTGAAAGATTCATAAGAAGATATATATGAAGAAATAATATAATCAAAGAGAAATACTTCATATACTCAAGAGATAAAGGAACCACCGAAGCAAAAGGTGGAATTGATAAAAGAAAAGGTCGATAAGGTCAAAGTATTAGAAAAAGTTGAGGTATATAGACACCCACATCATCCTGAGAGGAAATAGTCATGGAGTTATGTGAAGGAGTGTCATAATAAAAATCACTTTGGCTATATAAGAAATCATTATTCTAATAACTATGAATATGCATGGAAGCCAAAGAATACCTAATATGGTCATGGATGGAATCAGAGTAGTGCAACAAAATATGTTACATGGAATCACAAGAGGAATAATTATGCATGGACATCAAAGTAGTATAATTATGATCATGAATGGAATAAGAGGAGCATAATGTAATTTGGAAACAAGATTGGAGAGATACCACCTACCAAGATCACATATGGATGGCTAGATGATAGCTATTGGAGATAAGTGTACAATGATTTGAAGCAAACTCATTATTTGATTTCTTCTTATGTTTCAGGGATGAAACATGTCAAGGAGGGAAGTAATGATATGTATCTAAGGATATGATATATTAATGTATATGGGTTGATGGAGATGCCATCATATGGCACACATCCCCTTTAGTTAGTTATATGGGTCCAATATATTAGGATAATGGAGTAACTTGTGGAATTAGTGTATTGGATAATGGTAAGCCTACATTGGGATTAGGAGGTTACCCATCCATTATTAGTTAGATAGAGGTATATATAAAATATATGATTATCATTGTAAAGGTATAAAGTAATCATTAAGTCTTCTATTGTAAGAGGATATTAGAGGTTATCGCCTCGAAGAGGCATTGTGGAGTTATTCCTTCCTAAATGAGTATTGTATGGTGTTACCCTACCTTAAGGGTATTCTATTTATACATATATTGATTATTTGGATATCTTGGTCCACCCTTATCTATTTTGTTGAGATGATATACATTTTATTCTAAATTATTTTTGGATATTATATGTGTGGATCATACCAGAACAAGAGAAGGATGTCTAAGAGATGGACAATATACAACAATCCCATAAAAGACATCATGAAGAAGAGATAGTGAAGATAAATATATAGCCTTTGAAAGTACAAGAGATAGTGGACAATCATGAAGAAGATGTTGAAGAGGTACAACAACAAACTAATCATGTATATGAGTATGAGGTAAGCAAACGACAAGCAAAAGTAGTGCATGAGATAGAATGGGAAGCATAAGGAGTATTGGTGAAGGAAGTTGAATGCATATTTGAAGTAGTGGTTGATAATGGAGTGAATAAAAAGGTGGTTCAAATTGAAGAAGAGGAAGATTGGAATACATCTTCATGGCAAGGAAGAAAATGCAACAATTATGTTTTATTTAACACTATTATTTCATGTGCAGGTATGAAGATGAAGTAAAAAAGGCATAGTTGTGGGGCTCAGGTACATGTTCACCTATACAAGAGGAAATGAGTAGTATAAACCTTAAATTATAAGGTAAATATAAAATAAAATAGAGCATACACCAAGTTGATTCCTATGGCAAAATTTCTTTAGCCTAGTAGTATGATGTAGGGGCATCCTTATGGACCCCAAAATAGATTTAGTTTTGTCTTGGAGTTGTGTTTTAGATTTATCATATGTGTATTAGGTCCTAATGTGTCCTTATGAGTGATATATATCAGTACAAGTTGTATACAATTTGAAATATGGAGTTTCCCTCCAAAATGACACTCTAAAAATTTGAATTTTCTTAAGCCTTGTGAAATGATTTCGTGCATTATTTGAGGGTACAAAGGGGTAGGACCATATCCAAGAGGTGTCTAAAATATATTAATACTATGTAAATGTCCTAAATGTATTCTCTAGTTTATAATCATGGCCATAAAGTGCATATATTGATAAAACATGTGAAAAATCAATGTAAAAGTCAATAACTTCAACATGGGAAACAATCCAAGAATTAGTTATGCTTATTGGAAAAGGTGGTAGAGTTAGCTATGTAATATTAAGTGTGATTAAATTTTAAGGATATGGAATAATGAATGTAAGTAAAAATCTTATGATGAATAAGTTAAAAATGTTTTGTAAAACCCTGTCATTTGAATGAAGGAAAAATGCATACCTTTTAAGGTCAATCTTATTGTTGCTACCAATAAATGCATTTGATAAGTAAAGAAGTGAGATTGATATATTTTTTTTAAATGTTTGATGGATTTATGAATAGGTATGATTTTAAAAGTAAATTATTAATGTTCATAGATAAAGAGAAACCCTGTTCTTGTAAACCAAGTACTCAGATTCTTGTTGGGTGATAAATATGATTAGTTGCTATTTGTTCATGTCTAATAAAAGACTATGATAATTTTGTTTTAATGTGTTAAAGGATGGTATAAGGTTTAAATAAATTGTGTTTGAATCATATGATGCATGGATAGATATAATAATGTACCTCTATTTTGTAGATGGCATCAATAAACCCTGTAGTGAAACTCTGTGAACAGTTCCATGTTTGAGGTTCAATACCTTTGATTTTGAACTATGTTGTATTTATTGTCTATAACATAGATTTGGAAGTTTATATAATGTGAAAATGAAGGGATATTGAGAAATGTGTGAGGTTTAAAGATCCAAACATGTCAAAGAGTTCTCAAAGCACATGACCCCTATTTTCGTGTAGTAAACTGTATTGGGTTAAGGACCGAGTGTTGGTTTTTTCATAGAATTGAACAATTAAATTGAATAAAAAGTATTTGAAATATTTTGGTAAGTATTTTCATTGATTTTAACCTATTTTAATTACCTGATTATGTTTTGGATTGGTATTGTGAACTAAATAGGATAATACCCTATTTTGTTAGTGTAATTTTCTGCATAGTTAAGTATAAAATTGCTTAGATTGTGAAATAGTGGATAGGAAGAGTGAAAAAAATTGATTGTAATGTGGGAAGAGGGTCTTAAAAGCCATAATAAAATAAGTTTGGTTCATTTAAACTTAATATAATGTTCATAGTAAGATTTTGTTTGTCCTTAGCCTGTGACAGACTTATAAAAACCCTAAACTAGGGTTTTACCCATAAATTTTTATCGAACCACTAAAAATTATTTAAAATTTGTAATAATAATATTTTTCATATGTTATAACTAAATATTGGGGTTTTATAATGTGTATAACACTAAAATTACATATTTGGAAGGGTGAGTGTGTATTAGGCCTAGAAAGGGATGATAGAAAAGAACTAGTAGCTAGAAAAGTTATTTAAGTGTAGAGATAAGTTTTAAAAGTTTAGTATTAAAAAATTTATGGAGAATGGCATGTAAAGAATTAATCAGTTTCCAATTTGGAGAAGGTATAATTATATACCAATAGGATTTCCATAAAAAAGGTTACTAGATTCTATTGGCAAAATTGGCAAAGTTAATAGAGTTGTTAAGATTGCATTTAAAGGTGTTTATGAGTTAGTGAATGGACTAAGAGGGTGTTAATAAAAGATAGGCAACCAAATTAATGACTTGAAAAACCTTAAACCTTTTAGGTGAATTTGAAACCATTTGAGTGAATTATTGAACCATAGACCATTATCAAGGAAGTTGGTTTGAAAATAAGGATAAGGATGTTTTCTTTGTACATGCTCTACATCATTTAGAACCCTACCAAACATTGGTGGTTCCATTCAAATTATTGGAGCTACATAATAGAACACCTAGTGGGACCTCAAATATAGTCTCATGCTAGTTTTATCCTATTTATATCTCTCTTAGTGAAATTCCCTCTGTTAATGGTTAGGTTTTGATTTTGATTGTGTTTTAGCTCTTGCCTTAGTTGTTATATTCTAATTTGTTTTTGTGTTATTCTCCATATTAGTTCTCCTTTGATTTGCCTTTTTTGTTATCTTCTATTTTAATCTTGTTTCATAATACCCATAACTAACCTCCCACCCTTAGGGTGTCACTCTCATTGAATTTAAGGTCTCATCCATGAGCTCACTCATGAGCAAGTCATGGATGTAATGGAACATCATAGACATTTTCAGACCCAAGAGCCTCCCTTGACCCAACACGGTAGTCTACACCCTCTCACATTTAAAAGGGAATAAGATTGGAAAGACTATAACCAATGGACTTGGTCTCATTTTCACTAGTCCAAGCTTCACTCATTTGAGGATTTTTTTAATCATCCTTGTGTAGTATCTCACTCACCCATTCGAGGTGATGAGAATCCTCTTAATTAATTAGGATTGGATGAGTTACATGCAATCATTGATGGTTTTCGTAGACATTTTTAGGTGAATGAAATTCATCCTTATCCCCCTAAGATTTGATAGTGTGCATCATTTAGAGACAAATGTCATACCCATTCAGTGTCGAGTGCCTCGACTAGTTATTGCATGAGTTCCCCACCTCTTTCTTGGTAGGAAACTCTCTCATAATAAAATCCACATGTCCATGCTATGGATCATAGTTATTCCCACTTGGGAATATATATTCATCATGAGGGTTCTTCCCATCATCATAGCCCTTATTTTAGAGTTTCTAATGAGCATGCTAATTTTGATCACCATTTGCAAACTAGAGATCTATGGGATGCATATCATGAATCTTAGTGACCATTTGTTGACCCTTGTTTAATGGCACATAATCAACATCATGGAGATTTTGGTCATCATGACCATTTTCATGGGTATGCCACATCTTACCATCATCCCCACAAGGACCGTCACACTTCTCATGGCCATTCCCCACCTCATGATAGAGATGATTTCCATTATGACCAACCTCCTTATCAGGATCCACCTCAACACCATGTTTTCTATGGCCATGGTTATGATGAAGCTTATGGGCATAGGCAATATTGTTACCATTACTAGCCCCCTCCTAGAGCTCATCACTATCTTGATATTAACCATGATTATGAGGATCTCCATCAGAATCCTCTAGCCCCTTGGGTGCATGTTATTCCCCTTCCTACCCCTATCTCTGAACTACTAATGTTCAATGGGAATTAGGAATTTAGTCTTATAGAGCATATTATGACATTCATGATGGTGTGTATGGATTTGGAATAGGATGAAGGCATGTTATTGAAGATATTCACTCATTATTTATGAGCTGAAGCTCTTAATAGTTTCAAAATATACCACCAAATTCTCTCTCTAGTTTCCATCTCCTTCTAGATGGTTTACTCCAATATTTTGATCTTTCCAAACCTTTTAACCTCAACATCCAATCACTCACCTCTATGGTAGAGACCAAGGGTGAATCAACATTGATTTTGTGCATAAATGGTGTTTGGTGTTTATACATGC